>CM055273.1:5038284-5072705 GCA_029237695.1 Conchocele bisecta | reverse complement strand
AAGATGGCCGCCATTCGATATTTTATCAAAATCGTATTACCTTTCTTTTGATATGTTTGAATGTTTAAACAACGTGTTAGGATCAACCATATCGTTGTATACTAGTGAATTTAGTCACATGTCAGTATATAATGGAACATTTGAAAATTAAAGTTGGCCTCCATAACAAATGTGTTAACAATATGACAAACTTGCAATTTATGCATTGTCTAATTATTTATAGCGTGAAAAAGACAGTGATAGGAGTTGTAGATGCATGTACCCAATGTGGACGTCTGCATTAAAACTATCAAGAGAAGAGGTATAACAATCTAGCTTTCTAGCACAGAAGTGTAAATATAGAATCTAAGATGGCAGACATTCCATGTTTATGGCATTCACATTAACTTTCCAATGTGACTATAGATCACATAAAAATGTACCAGAGTGTACTAGATCGTGTTCTTTTTGTCTTTCATACTGAATTTACCATAGTTCATCCAAGCATTGCACTTGTATAAGTATTGGCGGACTGCAGTGTATGTTTCATTTTTACCTGCGAATACGGTGTTTTATCCCTACGCGATAGAAGGTTGTTGACATCAGTAGCCGATTTCACTAACATTGCAAAGTACACTTTCTAGCAAAGTATACTTCGAGGGAGTAATCATTTATTTTTTCCCGAAATGCATTATTTCATACAGAATTAACAACTGCATATATTTGATGATTAAACGTATACATAATTATTATACTGAATTTATTACATTATCACAGCCATTTTGGCTGTGATAATGTAATAAATTCAGTATAATAAAAATTAATAAATTTATCGGAAAAGTCATATTATTTAATATAATACCAGTCTAACACATGTATTAACACAATATAATACCAGTCTAACACATGTATTAACACAATATATATGCACATAAGCAGCTGAAAAAGTTTTATGTGCGCAGATAATGATTCATGTGTCAGCTGCAGTTTATATAGCGTTTACCCACAATATTCTGCCACACACGACAATAGTTCTGATCAGGTCAGGACCAGAATGTGAATGTTCTTCCATGGCCGTCCGTCATTGACGCCGGATTTCAACCCAATCAAGCATTTATGGTATCAGATGTTAAGTGGTTCCATGTGCATGTTTTTTTCTGGAAATATCTGGCAAATGTAGCCGCTCTACAGACGTGTCACAATAGTTCAAATGTCAGTTCGCGATGCTCGAATTAATCTATGAACGTTAACCATTTAGGTAGCAATATCGCCCATGATGGTAGCCACATTGATTTTGTCTTACTTTCCCATTGGCCTAAATACATGTTAATGCTCTGTAAATGATTCTATGACACTTATATACATGTAGAAAAGAAAAATAAAATAAAATATCTCCGAATTACTAAAATTATGTCTCTTACAAAATGTAAACAATAGTATTATTTGATGACTGATAATTTTATTTGATATGCGACGATAATCAATTCAGTTAATTTTTCAACATTCATCGTGCAGGTAAATACTTGCAGTTTAATGTACTCAAATACGTTATGGAAGACTGAAACAATCATGTATATGATATATATGTAATGCTCTGTAAATGAAACGATGAAACTTAGTAAGTAACCAAAATAAAGGAACACTGATTAAGTTTGTGTGATGTCGCTACTGAAATATGAACCACTTTGGGTTATTTGATGACCATTCTGATCACACGATAATAAACAATTTCAGCTATATAAAGTTAGATCTTTTCTACAGACATTATTTCCTCAAACTACACACAATAGTGTCAGTCTAATGCATTTAAATACATTGTTGGTAAATACAAATATTGAATAACACTAAATGTGGCGGACATTTTTTAATTATACATGTACATTGTATATGTAAATTAACTAATTATGGACACTTTTATGACATATTTCTTATGTTAACTACAATGATCTTCAGTTAAACATGGTCCATCCAGGTGCCCATACCAACTAGAAATTTGGATGAGCTTTTCTAACAACAGCGGATGTACTAATATATTAACTGCAGAATGAATGAACTCTTGTTATTGCAACTAGTATAGCTACATATCAGGCTACACATCAGCACAGGCTGAACGGTGTCTTCACTGTTTCAGTTCAATCACGTGAACTGATATAATATATGTTATGATGATAAAAACGACAAGGTTGTATCATTATGTGTGTTTGATATAGGAGGAACCCAGAGTACCATCGATAATAGTATGTTTCGTACATAGAAACATTCAGTCATTATATCAATGTAATTAAAGAATGATAAACACACAATTCGATGGGCAAATACTATCCAAATATTTGTTTTGGGACAAAATATAACAAAATATGGCGGCCATTTTGTATTTGAGTTCCATGCAATTGAGCAAAATGTTGAGTTGGTTATACCTGCTGAATGTGTTGTTTAAGTCTCATAGAAGGTAACCACACGGTAAAACCAAACAATAGCACGCCGATCGCATATCACCCCCCATTTAGCACGTTAGCGCCCCGGGTACAGTGAAGAGAACTCCCGTAATTGCGCGCGTGTTTTCTTGGAAACCACGAGCTACCATGCAAAATGTTTAATTTGTATTAGAATCAAAAATAAGTTATTTGACAACTTAGAAAGGGTTTCCACTAATCACGTTAATGTGGTTGTACACATTCCAAACATGCACTCAACTATATCTAGTTCATAGAAGCAGCTGCGTAATTTGGATTCCAATTTTACATGACGTCACACAACGTGACGTCAAAACGCGGGAAACACGTCTTTGTGTAACTTACTATTAATGCAATTCATTGATTATAATTTTAAAAATAGACTAAATGTGTATATACATCCGCCGTGAAAGTGTAATAAATATGATATTCCGTCGTACATGTTTGCATAGCGGAAATAATACACTCTTGTCCGTCGGCGTCAGTGCAAGCAACTCGTTCGCTACGCTCACTCGTTGCTTACGCGAAAGCCGACGCACACTCGTGTATTATTTCCCGCTATTCAAAATGTTCGATAGAATATCCTCTATTTAAAACTAATGCATTATCCATCCGTCATCAAGCATCATACCATACGTTCATGTGGGTGGTGGTTGGGCGAATGAGACGGCGTAAATTAACGGTATGGTTTCCACCTTATAGGAATCACGATTTGCCTGGTTTGGCTCTCGGGTACGTTTTTATCTTTGGCTCTTTAGTTACCTGGGAGTTGAATTGGGTTATTGCCCATTATAAAAGTAGTACGATTATTACTGTTTTTGGGAGGGGCCAAGTGATTCTGGTGTGGAAGACCTGGCATCAGATCAGGATTATTCTGATTTCAGGGCTGAATATATCGCTTTGTTATTGTAAATATTCAGTTCTGATTTTGGGATCCCCCCCCCCATTTGTACATGTACTTGAACATGTACATGTACTTGTACAGGTAATATATGGGATGTAGTACTAAACCCATTGACCCGGCCTTAAATGACCTTAGCTGTTGATAGGCCATTAAACCCCAACAAACAAACAAACATACGTTCGACTCATAGGTTCGAAAAATCGGTAGACTAATAATAGTTAACTGAAAATTTGTATTTCAGTTTGGTGAAACCTCAACTATTTTCCACTTTCCGTCTTTTGATGGCTACCAAATGGCTACGGCAAGGTCGGGCAAGAAGAATAGTCACACGAAATGCTGGAGTAAAAAAATCCAAGATGGGTGTTGTCACTCCCCTTGCCGAAGTGGACCAATCCGAGATGAGTATTGCCACGCCCTTTTCTGGAGTAGACCAGTCGGCGATGATGAGAGTTGCCACGCCCCATGATGGAATAAGCCAATGCGAAATGATCCCCGTCCTGACTGCAAATAAAAACAAAAATACATGTACTTGCTTAACAAGATTGCTGGTTCTGCCTGATGGACGACTGATAGTGGCTAATTTTTACAACTATATGATTCAAATGTTTGATATGTCCAACGCCTTCATTGGGCACATAGTGCTCTCTGATTATCCACGCGACATAACGGCGGTCGGCGCTCAGCAGATCGTTGTAAGTCTTCAACAGAAGCTCCAGTTTATTACTACAACGAATGATCGATTTGTTCTTGGGAAAGCAATCATTACTACAGGGCAGTATTATGGTGTGTCGTATTGCGACAACCGCCTTATTGTGACGGACACACGGGAGCATTCAGTTAAGGTACTTGATATGTCGGGGGATGTCCTTAAGACGCTGCGTGCAGACTTTACTTCTCAGACATGGTTTACAGCAATCAACCATGCAGAAAAGGTGATATACGTGTCAGACTATGGAGCTAAGACAGTGACGTGCATGACAATGGACGGTACCGTATTGAATGTCTACACACATAACTCGTTACTAGGACCGTTGATGCTAACTGTACACCCTGATGGTACTGTGTATGTCGGCGACTATCTGGGTAATGGCGTCCATCACATAACGTCACAGTGCACACACATAGAGACATTGTTGAACAACGGACAGATGGATAAGCCACGGGCAATATGTTTTAATCCCAGTGGAGATAAGATATATATGTCGGAAGATGGAATGAACCGAACGAAAGTCATGGCAAATTACTAGGGTCAGTCCACCATCCGACTACATCAGCATTAAATAAGAAGGATAGTGTATTATATGTATCCATGTACGAGGGAAATCCAATAAGTTATGACACTTGGAACATTATTCATGCTGGATGGCAGTTAACGTCATTTCTAAAATATCTTAATGTTTGTTAAAACTTATTGTGTGATTCGATTAATCGTGTATACATAATGTGTTTTGTTGCCTAGCAACCATGGAACATCACTGAAGCATGTGCGTTCAGAAAGCTATTACTTGTTACCATGGCAACACTGTTACACTTAGTATATTAACATTTCTTTAAATTTGAGCACATCAATATAGTGACGTATAATTTGGAATATTAAATAATTCATATTTGAAAAATAATTAAAAAAGTTTGTGAAAGAAAAGGCTATTTTTTCGGTCACTATTTCCCCCAAAATTCTAAATTTGCCATTAATGTACCACAATAGTATATATTTTGAATTTTATTTTGCTACATAAGCTTAATACATAGTCAAGTACGTAATAATTTATTAGAATTGCACTACTTGTAAATTACCTCGTATTCCTTAACAACTGAAAGAAGGCAAAATTTAAAATTTACTAATGGAAAAATCTATTATTTGGTTGCTAGGCAACGTATAAAAAATATGCTAATAAATATGGAAACACGTGCAAAATGACGTCATCACTTAGAAAACACTTTTATGGTTGAATGTTGTACTATTATAACCGATAGTGGCCGACGTTTACTTGTCGTTGTAGGTCGTAGGAAAAAATTGTCAGATTATGTTTTTGTTTGTATATACTTTGATGTTTTCAGCTCACCTGAGCTCAGCAAAGCTCATGTGAGCTATTTTCATTAAGTGAAGCATTTTCAAAGTTGTTAAAAGAAAGTCGACTGAATCCAAGATGGCCGCCCGTGGAAAGGTTAAACCTCCTCAACGGACGAATCCAAGATCATCCATAGTTTCAGTCTACCCACCTCCCGTGCGGCCCCTGTGCACAATGTCAAGGTCTAATTACTTTTAAGTTTTTGTTTAAAGTTTTTAATTTGTTTTTTCATGTACTATATCTATGCACCTGCTTTGCCCATTACCTTCAACCTTCACATGGCTGTTTATCATCATCTATATTTTCATTCTACCCCCTCCCTTGCGGCGCTTGTGCCCAATGTCAAGGTCTAATTACTTTGAAATGTATGGTTACAGTTTTTGTCGCGCCCGCTTGCAGAAAGCGCGATATAGTCGGCACTTTGGCGTACGTCCGTCAGTACGTACGTGTGTCCGGTTAAAGTTGCTTGGTTATAGTTTTTCCGTCTACTATATCTCTTTTTTTAGTGTCCATGCCTAGCCCCAAGGCGCGACATGCAGGCCGCGGCCATCTAGTCTCAAAATGAAGTCATTCAATGGACACCAAACTTTACCGGAATGGTCCTTAGGTGAAGCCTTTTCAAAGTTGTAAAAGAAAGTCGACCTGAATCCAAGGTGGCCGCCGTGAAAAGGTTAAATCCTTCGAACGACGAATCCAAGATCATCCATGTTTTCAATCTAGCCCCTCCCGTGCGGCCCCTGTGCACAATGGCCCATGTGCACAATGTCAAGGTCTAATTAATTTTAAGTTTTTGGTTAAAGTTTTTCATGTACTATATATGTGCACCTGCTTTGCCCATTACCTTCAACCTTCACATGGCTGTTTATCATCATCTATATGTTCATTCTACCCTCCCCCTCCCGTGCGGCCCCTGTACCCAATGTCAAGGTATAATCTAGTCTCAAAATTAAGTCATTATGTCATTCAAGATGGCCGCCAAAAGATCAAATTTTTATTTTGTTCAAATGTGGTCATGTAATATGTCAAATCGAAAGTATCGATGAGTCGATCGCTGTCATATAATATTTCTTGAAATAAAGTCATTATGTCATTCAAGATGGCCACCAAAATGTCAATTTTTTATTTTGTTCAAATGTGGTCATGTAATATATCAAATCGAAGGTATCGATCAGCCGATCGCTGTCATATCATTTTTCTCAAAATAGCGTCATTATGTCATTCAAGATGGCCGCCAAATGGTCAAATTTTGTTTTCGTTTTCCTTAGAATGAACAAGCAGATCATAACCCGCTGCTTATCTGGAGCACTCGAATATGGCATTCTGTCGCAAATACGTCACTCAGAGTGTGTGATTGATTACCTAAAAAACTGAGGACGGTATGTATTCATGAGTTGGACAAGTTCTGATCCTAGATCATTGTAAGTGTCTTAATTTAATGACATAATATTATATAAATAATGTTTTACCGACGACCTATCATTTTTTAAATTGGTGGAATTGTTGCACAATTAGGGAACAATTTATTTTAGAAAGTAATTTTTTAGTGGAATATGCCTTTAAATGCCTTTAAATGCCTATGCCTTTATATTACATGTAAGCTATGTGGTCTGTCCACCTAGGTTTTAGTTGTACATGTACGTTTGTGTGTAATAACATACAATACTGATAATTCATAGTTTACCATCTAGAAATTTTATTTTTTAGGTTGAATAATAAAAATACATTATTATATTTGTTGTTTGTTTAATAGTCCATTCATTACAGAGTCGGGGTATTATACAAACTTATGAAATTGTGATGAGGTTACATCACAGACAAAAAACATCAACATTTTATTTTCTTATCTTTAGCGTTTTTAAGCTTAACGGCGCTACAGTGGGGGATATAAAATATCCATTCAACACTGAAACTACCATTTGCTGATATGGTGGCAGGTTCCCTCACCACACCAACATTACTTGGCCCAATATATATAACGGAATCTACTTATTTCGCTCAAATATCCCAGCATATAGAGAAATAATTAACACATTAGAATGTTTTATAAACTTGTGGCTAGTTCATTTACATGTGACAGTAGACTACCATAAGTATTGCTATGATCAGATATTAATGATAGCTAAATATAACTGCGAGAATTTGGTTGGGGAGGAAATCAACACTTCTCTCACTTTTCCCTGAGATTCGGTAACTACTAAAATGTGGACATATATTGAACCCTGATTTGATCGGCTAATAACATCATGCTCTGCATGACTTTTCATTGTTATATATGTTTTTCGAAGTAAACATTCCGTTCTAATTGTGGGATCCCCCCTCCCCCCATATTCAGCAGGTTAAATATGGGACCGAAACCGTTGGCCCGGCCTTAAATGAGCCGTTGAGCCTTGATAAGCCGTTAAACTCCAATCAATCAAATCAAACGCTGTATCATGTTGTGACAAATCCATCATCCTCCGATAGTTTGTGTTTTCAAATGTGCCCTCGTTTTCTCTGACTGGCAGCGTGGCATTCGTGTGCCGGCGTGCCACATTTCTAGTGTACGTTGTGAACTTGTATCCCCTTCACACATTGTTTACCTTGCTGGATTAGGTCACTCTCCGTTGCATTTCCGCATTATCAATTTAGGAACATCTTCATGATACATCACACACGAGTACAACATTACATAGAGGCGTGCAACATATACGACAGATACGACACTGACTTTTTATGCCCCCGCCACCGAATGGTGAGGGGGCATATAGTGTTACCGGCGTCCGTACGTACGTACGTCCCGAAACATTAACGCTCGGGTAAATGGCTTATAATTTCTGTTTCCTTGTCGGATGTGCTTCAGATTTCACACTCGCATTGCTTCAATGGTCCTCTACCGCCCCGTGACAAATCCACATTCATCCCGCTAAACCCAGGGTCAATGTCACAGACTTGGTGCGTTCGCAACCTTAACGCCTGGGTAAATGGCTAATAATCAAATATGCCTTGTTTTCATTGGCTGCCAGCGGGGGCATTATTCTAGACTAAGTGTACTTATGGATTTATCTCCCCTTGACACAAGTATTTGAATATATTCATGATTCTTCACCGATGTGTACATTATGACCGGTATATACATGTATACTGAAAGGATAAAGAAACGCAGGGTAAACATTTGAGGTGATTTAACGTGATGTGTTTGCTGTTATATACAATATTTTATATGAGTATTAAAAATACATACTTAGTCAACACATTACCAAAATTGCATTAGGTTTTGACCGATAATTCATCAGTAATTGAATCACAATTGACGGTACCCCCCAATATCGCACAGTGAAATCCACTGTTTTGTCATTATCTCGTATGCCCCCTCGCGTATCTGTCACAGCCCTGATTTTCTTGTGCATGGAATTCATCAGTGCATTTATCCTTCTTATTGGGATATTGTTCCACTCTTCCAACAATGCAGTCCTTAGTTGGTCGAGATTAGAATGGGTATTCCGACACCCCCTTATCCTCCTGTCAAGTTTGTCCCACGGATGTTCGATTGGGGACAAATCGGGACTGTACGCTGACCAGTCGAGTGGGTTAATGTTATGGTCAGCGAGAAAGTCTTGACAAACTCTGGCTACATGGGGCCGGGCATTATCATGCTGGAAAATTAGTTGACGCTGTTGCACAAATGGAACAACAACCTGGCGGAGGATTTCATCCCTATATCTTACGGCGGTTAAATTCCCGGCTACCACAATCAACGGTGACTTTACCCCTTGAGATATCCCTCCCCAGACCATAACCGAGCCACCCCCAAACCTATCCCTCTCAAGAACGCAAGCGTCGGCGAAGCGTTCCCCACGACGTCGGTATACACGACGTCGACCGTCCGGACGAAAAAGAGTGAACCGGGACTCATCTATGAAAAAGACTTGTCTCCATTGCCTCATTGGAAATCGTCTGGGAGCATGTGCCGCCAACCAAGTCATACGACGCGCGCGACGTGCACGAGTGAGAGGCAGACCAACGTAGGGACGACTTGCTCGCAGACCAACCTCGCGCAATCGATTTCTTACAGTTTTGGTGTGAATGTGGCGATTATGATTGCCTACCGTGTTAATAGCGGTTTCAGTGGCAGTAATGTGGCGATTACGTAGGTGGGCGAGAAGAACAGCCCTGTCTTGACGTCGCGACGTTACGCGCGGACGTCCCGATCTCGGTCGGTCGGCAACCCTTCCGGTCTCTCTCAGACGACGGACAAGATGTTCTATGGTGGAAACATTCACACCGAACTGCATAGCAACCTGCTGTTGCGTTTGACCTTGCATTAGCAATGCAATAGCCTGACCCCTCTGAACTTCCGTCAGACGTACCATGATTGTGAGAGCTATACATTCAGTGTAAAACGATGTGTATACCTCAAGCGTATCAAGTGGTATGACAAAATGTTTTGACGAACTTATTATCATCATGTTGCACGTGTTTTTGGCTTTTTATCACTTTCTCTATGTGGTACGGTGCATTACACGATTGAGTAACTTTAGGCACCGGTTTGGGTGCACAGTGACCAAGATAGTCGCCTGACCGGTTTTCATAATTTTAGGCCAATCATTTAAATAATTATTGCGTATATTGTTACCCTGCGTTTCTTTATCCTTTCAGTATATGTCGCATATACCAAAGTCAACTCAGGAATTTGTACGTTTGTAGTTGTCAGCCATTGACACACTGCTCGCTGTGTTAGTTTTGGCCCTTTTTTGGAGCACAATTCGCACACCAATCATAATATGTTCATGACACTTCACACATGTTTACAGATAATGTCCTCAATGTAATCGCTGGTTTCCTCATGTATTTGTCTACGTTACCAAGTGAGAGAATAAAGATATATAATTACTATGGTCCACTAAGTTTAGATATGTCCTTAACATATACCAACGGGTGTATCCGTTTTGTAAGATCATATTTTGTAGTTCTTTATCTTATCGACGTTGGTGGTCCGTGTGTTTCATCTCCCAATGTATAATGACCATGTCACTAGGGGCGAATCCTGGAGTTAGGGCATGGAATCCCAAATGTAAATGAGACAAGTAGGATCGTCAACTTTCCTAAAATATATTCAGGTAATAGGTGGTAGGTGTGGTGCCCGTGTATGTCGAATGAGGGGTGTATATGGTTAACGGCATTGTAATTTTGAAATTGCTGCGTGTATCCGAAAATGATATGTTGAAAATGTGTTCAATGGTGGCGCACTACATCGTGACGACACGACCATGCCAGTTACATGTTTCGTGAGGGTGTGAAAGGGTTAACTGTTCTAGTTTAATTTTGTTAAATGTTAGTTGCGAACTATGTTAACTGTTCGCAGTATATTAATTAAAAGCAATATGTAATCATAATTATGTGGTGATCCCGTATTTATCCCGTCAACACAGTGCGTATGTGCCATGAAACACGGTGCCGTGAAACATTTTCGATATCCTGTCGATACGACCTAATCACTGCGTATGAATATGTGCCGTGGCTGTGGTTATTTTGTTTTTGCATTTTAAAGCCATTTGTAGGTGTTAACGGGATAAATAGAATAGTAGATTAGTGCCGTGAATGGGGAAAAAAATATCTGGCGCGGCACGGAAACGGGATGTGCTCGGCAGAGCCTCGCCCATCCCGTTTCCTAAGCCTTGCCAGATATTTGTTTCCCATTCACGGCACTAACCTACTATTCTCTATGTCACCACCCTCGCAGATGTCGTAGTGTTGCCTTAGTCCGCCGAGGGAGCATGTTGAAACACGGTGATGTTATCTATAACTTGAATAAGTGATTAGAACAGTAAAGTACAGTGATGGCTATATTTAAATGTATATCATGTATATAGAGATATAATTTACGCATATAGAGATATAATTTACGCATATCGGGTACGTTGAATCAGAGTGCATACACACGCACAGTATTTATGTCGACTACTTGTATATTGTGACTCATCAAACTATCATAGATTAATCGTTAAAGCTGTGGTCCCATTGATTAGGCACATATATATATAAAAGAAAGCATCATACTGCCAATATAACACGTCCGGAACTGGTAAATAAAAGTTTATTTTTCCCGAAAAATGTAATTAATATCTAAACAATGGACAAAAATATGTCTCCCAATATTACAACCTGTGATGTGAGAGTCTAGGTTTAAGTGTTTGCACTTTGTGTAGCATAATTCTCTTCCTGTATTCATTCACGAACTATAATTGTAATTTATGATTTTTTGAAACTTTTGCCGGATACAATGCTAAAAATGGCGGACATCCAATATAAACGTTTCCAAATATGGTAATTTATTGAAAATATAATTTTGATAAATTCAAAATTGCCGTCAAATACGGCGATCTTCTATGTTTACCACTCTGTCATGCTTACGGTTTAACTAAACGTGTAAATATTATGTTATTGATAGCTCTCTGCTTTCAATACATACATGATGGTCTAAATATGTTTTACAGAATGGCCCATTGTGGATCTTTTTATGTCCCCGGTCTCGGTAGAGATTGAGGCATATAATGTTTGGACTGTGTGTCCGTGCGTCCGTCCTTGTGTCCGTACTGGCTGAAAGTTAGAAAAAAGATACTTGCTTATCAGCATTGCTGGTTCTGTCTGATGGACGACTGATAGTGGCTAATCTTGATATGTCCAATGTCCTCATTGAGGAGAGAATAATCCACGCGACATGACGGCGGTCGGGGCTCACCAGATCATTGTGAGTTTTCACGATAAGCTTCAATTTATTGCTTTAAAGAATCGTCGTTTTTTGTCGGCGCTTTTTCCGTCGTCGTCGTCGTCGCCCGCGTCGTCGTCGTCGTCCGCGTCGTCCGGTTTTTTTGTAAGACAAATGCGTTAAAGTTATTGTTTTTTTCACAATATGTCTTTAACCCCTTGCCAGACATTGATAATATTTCACATCAATGTTTGTCTATGGATGATGCTTCATTACACACACCCCCACATCCAAATTCTCAAGGTCAAAGTCATTTATTTACTTGTAATGTTCACCAGTTTTGTAACAGAAATGCGTTAAAGTTATTGTTTTTTCACAATATCTCTTTAACCCTTTGCCAGACTTTGATAATATTTCACGTCGATGTTTGTCTAGGGATGATGCTTCATTACGCACACCCCCACATTCAAATTCTCAAGGTCAATGCCATTTATTTACTTTTAATATTCACCGGTTTTGTAGCAGAAATGCGTTAAAGTTATTGTTTTTTCACAATATCGCATTAACCCCTTTCCAGACTTTGATAATATTTCACATCAATGTTTGTCTAGGGATGATTCTTCATTACGCACACCCCCACATCCAAATTCTCAAGGTCAATGTCATTTATTTACTTGTAATGTTCACCGGTTTTGTAACAGAAATGCGTTAAAGTTATTGTTTGTTCACAATATCTCTTTCACCATTTATTGACTTGTAATGTTCACGGTCAAATGCCTCGGCAGGCGCGATACCGCTTCCGTGGCGGAATTCTTGTGTTATTGGGAAAGCACTCACTACTACAGGGCAGTATTATGAGTGTCGTATTACGAAAACCGCCTTATTGTGCCACATGGATATGTCGGGGGATCTCCTCACCACGCTGCGGACTAACTTTACCTCCGAGACATGGTTTATAGCAATCAACCATACAGATATTGTGATATACGTATCAGACTATGGAGCTAACACAGTGCATGACGTGCATGACAATGGACGGTACCGTATTGAATGTGTACAAACATAACTCGTTACAAGGACCGTTGATGCTAACTGTACACCCTGACGGTACTGTGTATGTCGGTTCTATCGGGGTAATGGAGTCCATCACATAACGTCACAGAGCACACACATAGAGACATTGTTGAACAACGGACAAATGGAGAAGCCGCGGGCAATACGTTTTAATCCCAGCGGAGATAAGATATACAGGAGTTGAAGACAGCCATTGCGCGAGAGACGAAGAAGATAAGCTCGGAGACTTGCAATGCGGTCATCGGCCACTTCAGAAAAAGGCTTGGACTGGTTATCCGACAGAAGGGCGGACATATAGAACATGTCATTTAAACAAGAAAAACATAATTGATTCCGAGGATTTGTGTATTGACTGAAAAGGTGAATAATTGTTTGTTATTTTGATATATAGAGTAAACGTATATAATTTGAGTATGGCTTAAGATGTTCATTTGAAGTGAGGACAAGTTTTTTGAATCATACTGTATATGTCAGAAGATGGAATTAACCGAACCAACGTCATGGCAAATTACTAGCGCCAGTCCACCATCCGTTATACCAGCAGTAAATAATAAATATATTGTATTATATGGAAACATGTACATGCAAATGTGAAATCTACTTGCAATATGCATTGTGTTCTAGTTTATGCTCGCACCAACTGATGTGTTACTTTAAATTCTTAACTTGTACACTGCAGCGCTTGTAATATGTTCATGATGTATAACGACCTATTATAACGTATGTCAAAGAGAATACGAAAGTTATCTACCTTTGAAAAGAAATAACCTTGTCGTTTGTTGGTCCTTTTCTGGAGCATAACTTCACACATGTGTACATCACAGCATACATATGTGTTGCATGAAAGAACTACGACTCTGTATTTGGTACCTCTGAAATAACCTTCCTTTGACGAAGTGTTCACCTTGTTGTGATATGTGTCAACTCTAACAATTAAATTTTTGAGCGTATCTCCGCTTGACACCATGTTCACCTTTTTGGTTTATGTTATTTATGAAATATACTCAGCAAAAAAAGAAACGTCCCTCTTTTAAAGTTCATGTAACTTAACCCAGGTATGTATAATATGTGCAATGTGCATATATCTGATACACAGGGAACGGTAGGCATACGATCATGCACAGTTTATTCCATGTTTGCGGTGTAAACGTTACTTAGCAACCAGGATGCTAATTTACACATTTAGCTCTTGCGAGCTATACACATGAAAACTAAATTTCTTCAGCTCACGTTAAACCATTCATGTGATATCGGACTATTGAAAACTTGAATAAAGTTTTAATTTTTCACCATTTCCACGGCGTGACGACTGCCCAAAAACCAGAAAAGTCAGTTTATTGGAACGTTAACGTCTGCGACGGAGGTTAAGACAAACAACACTGACTTTGAACGTTTTTAAAAGAACATTCAGTGATATGTCACATAACTCTGGTATACATGTGATGTTTGTGATAATATGTGTGCTTTTAAATCTGATGTGACGAACAGAAGACGAGAACCTTACATCACGTTAACTTACGTTAACGTCGATTGTCATGAACTCTGATGGCATACAGATAGCCGATGCACAAACTTCTGAGACGCTATGCGTAGACAATTATTGAACGGCGCAAATAAAGCACCCAATAATGGATCCAATTCACCCAGCGTTACCCGCTTGTGTGGTCCTTCTCGACGTCATTTCAAGTAGAGGAACTAACTCTCTAACCAATTAGTCATCGTTTTAAGTGGCAGATCGTAAAGTGAGAATGAATCGCCAAGAATTCCCACATCCATAATTTTCGCGACCGCTGTAGCGCTGATAGAGGAATTTGTCTAACGCCACACGTCTACGTTATATTACGTAATTTATTCGTGAATTACAGTATATAAATTGAGATCACGCAAGACGAATAATGTAAAACGGTATTTGCAAACGATTATGTGTCATTTTAAATCATTATTACAAGCATGTCAATACGTTCAGGATTTTTAATTTTGACCCCTATCGTCGACGTCGCCGACGTATTGCTCCGAAACCGTCCAGGCTAGCAACACCTAATGAACTGGTATCGATCCATAATTGAATGAGTTTCATTTTTATCTGGGATATATTACTGTAACTCTTTTGGGTATCTGGCAATCTTCACTTAAACAGGGAGGGACGTTTATTTTTTTGCTCAGTATATATATTTCTTTGAATATCGTCATGACATTTCATACATGTGTATATCATTGCCTAAAATGATTTCACATGCAAGAAAGACGACACTTGTCTATCTGTTCATGCCCCACCACCAATTAGTGATAAATGGTGGGGAGCATAATAATTTACAGGTATCCGTACGTCCAGCTCGGGTCCAATTTTTAATATAATGTATGTTTTTTACTTTCACCAACTGCTTTACATTTCACGCATGTATTCCTGATGATTGTTTATCATGCTGTGGCAGATCTATTACCCTCGGGTCCCTGCTAAGTACACAGTTATGGTCTCATACTTGGTGTGCGCAGGTAAATTTCTTATAATTTCTGTTTACTTTCGCGTAACTGCTTCAGTTTTCACACATGCATTTCTCTGGTAATCTCATACTGTGACAAAGCCATGATCCTCAGGACACCCCGGTAAGCTCAGGGTACAGACTTCTTACTTACATTTGTTCCAAAGCTTAAGGCTCGGATAAATTTGGTATAAGTTTTCTTTCCTTTCTCGTAACTGCTTCACACGTTTTTTGGTCATTTATCGTAGCTGCTTCACATGTGAGTGGTGGTTGGTTGGGAGCATACCATGGTTAATTTAACGATCGGGATTCATCCTGACTGTAATCCCAACTGGGGACTTAGTTTTGCCCTCAGGTACGCCTTTGGCATTCTTGTATGTGTCTCAGAGTTGAATTTGGTTATACCCCGTTTAAGAGATTATTCCTAATCCTATTATTTTAGGGGAAGGGGCCATGTGACTTAGGTGTGGTATGGACACGTGATTTAGGTGTGGTCAAATCATCTATCATGTTGTGACAAATCCACCATCCTCCTATCTTTTGTGTTCTCAAATGTGCCCTCATTTTCTTGGACTATGTGTGCCGACTGGTCATATGTGTAGTGTACGTATGAACTTCTATCCCCTTCACACATTGTTTACCTTGCTGGGTTAGGACCATCTCCGCAGCATAAATCGTATCAATCGAGGAACATATGCATAATACATAGAGAATAGTAGGTTAATTAGTGCCGTGAATGGGAAAAAATATCTGGCAAGGCTCAATAATTTCTTTATTTCTCATCAGAAGTATATGTAATGACCACCGTTTGAACCGTCTCGCCGAGACATATACTTTGGTTCAGAAATAAGGAAAATAGATAGAGAATAGTAGGTTGCCGTGAATGGGAACAAATATCTGGCAAGGCTCAAGAAACGGGATGGGCGAGGCTCTGCCGAGCACATCCCGTTTCCGTGCAGCGCCAGATATTTTTTCCCATTCACGGCACAACCTACTACCGCATTCTATTTATCCCGCCAACACCGAAAAATGGCTTTAAAATGCAAAAATAGTATTGACAGGATATCAAAAATGTTTCACGGCACTGTGTTTCACGGCACATATGCACTGTGTTGACGGGATAAATCATACACGAGTACAACATTACCTAAAGGCTGGTCACATGCAAAGTGTTACGTTTTGAATGTATGGGTATGAATAAACACAACACGACTATTCTTGATTATAGTTTTATATACTAAGCATCTAAAGCACGGATATGTAATTCAGTGTAAGGCCGGAATAGGTGTCCCTGTAGCTGCTATTGTAGAGGTTTAAATACAGTGTATTCCAGCAGCCTAGAAGTGTATACTGGCTTATAGGTAGACAGTGTATGTATGTTAGTAAATACATAACATCCCCCTTTCTTTATTAAAGTTTTATAGCGAAAACTTTTAACAGTGTCAGCTTGATGCAAGGATCAGCGTTCTGGATTTCTGTCTCTTAAAATTAGTGGTGTGCAGCCTTCACTGACCATGGCTACATCATGAAAGTGGGTAACACATGTAATTTGATATTGCAGCCTATTAGAGTCAGCTGTGGAGGTAACTGTCCTGTTATCAAACAGTATCAGTCTGTATTGTTTCATCTGCAGGGTGTGTTGATGTCTAACAGTTAATTGGCTGACCTGAGCCATGAGATTAGAACAATAAACATGTGCCATGTCTAATTATTGTTTGTCAGCTGAAACTAAAACAAGCGAACTACGCATAACATGACCTATATACAACATTAATCCACCTGTATGGAATGTGGCTGGCTTGTTGGCTTGGAAAGTAGGAGAAATGAATAGCGCTCCAGATAATCACATTAATTCCAATTTTGAGAATTTTCACTTTTACTCTGCTTTAAGCACTATTAAAATATATCCACTAGACAGAATAAACACTTGTGATATTTGGAACTTATTTAGAGAACATTAGTCAGAAACTCTGCACATTTAATTCGCCATTTGGCAGATACAGTTTCACCAGGCTACCGTTCGGAATTAAGTCCGCTTCTGAGGTATACCAGAAAACAATATCCACCATGATACAGGACATTGATGGATGTGAAGCGATCGTCGATGACATACTAGTTTGGGGAAGAGACGTTCAGGAGCATGATGCGAGACTGAAAAACGTCATGGACAGAATTCGTAAGTACAATCTGAAATTGAATGCAGATAAATGCGAATTCAGAAAAAGTAGTGTTAACTACGTTGGTCATGTTCTGACAGGTCAAGGTGTCAAACCTGACCCAGAGAAAGTTCGAGCTGTACAAGAGATGCCGCGACCCACCGATGTCAAGGAACTGAGATCCTTCTTGGGTTTTGTACAGTACTTGGGAAAATTCATTCCAAACATGGCTGAGATCAACGCGCCTCTCAGACAATTACTTGAGAAAGAGTCCCAATGGACTTGGGGAACACGAACATGAAAACGCATTCAAGGAGCTGAAAGACAAAGTCACAAGTTGTCCTGTACTGAAGTACTTCGACATGTCCAAACCTGTGACACTATCCGTAGATGCTAGTCGTAAGGGCCTCGGTGCAGTTATCCTGCAAGAAGATCAACCCGTGGCATATGCTTCAAGAGCACTTACAACATCACAGCAGAATTACGCAGTGATAGAACTCGAGACATTGGCAATCAAATATGGATGTACCAAGTTTCACGAGTATCTCTACGGACGTGAAGTGGTCTGCGAAACGGATCATAAACCGCTACACGCGATATTTACAAAGCCGTTACATCAGGCTCCACCAAGATTGCAAAGAATGCTACTAGACTTACAGAAGTATGACATTAAGGTCGTGTACAAACCAGGAAAGTTAATGACATTAGCTGATACGCTAAGCCGCGCGTGCCTGAATGAAACACGTGAAGACCTAGGGACATCTGACATTAACGTCAACATCCTGTCATACTTGCCGATTCCACAGGAACAGTATGTGAAATTCCAGCAAGAAACTGCTGCAGATCCAGAGCTACAGTTGTTGCAACACACTGTACTACATGGATGGCCTGAGACGAAAAACGAAATACAGACAGAATTACGTCCATATTGGAACTTTCGCGATGAAATATCGTGCATTGATGGACTACTGTTCAAAAGCCAGAAACTGATAGTGCCGAAAACACTACGCGTTGAAATGTTGAACACTATTCATGAGTCTCACTTAGGAATAGTTAAGTGCAAAAGCTCGCGCGAGAGACACACTCTTCTGGTTAGGAATGTCTTCAGACATTGAAAACAAAGTGTCACAATGCAGCACTTGTGCACAAAACCAGAACAGTAACGCAAAGGAACCATTAACCAACATGGACTTACCAGACAGACCATGGGCACAGGTATCAGCCGATGTGTTCGATTACAAGAACAATCACTACCTACTCACGGTGGATCGATATTCAAAGTGGATCGAAATTTCCAAACTCGACAATTTATCAAGTGGAAATACCATTCACTACCTGAAAAGTCAATTTTCAAAGTATGGTATTTGCGATGAACTTTACTGTGACAATGCCACCAACTTTGTCAGTCGAGAATTTCGTGTGACTTTGCGAAGGACTATGGGTTCAAACTCGTAACCTCGTCTCCACATTACGCCCAATCAAATGGATTAGCTGAGCGTGCAGTGCAAACTGTGAAGTCGTTACTGAGAAAATCCAAAGATCCGTACATGGCAATGTTAAATTACAGAAACACAGCTATTGATGGCATAGGACTATCACCAGCACAAATGTTTCTCGGACGCAGACTCAGAACAAAATTGCCGACAGCAGCGCCATTGCTTCAACCGCATGTGTTAGCAGACGTTAAAAGCCGCATGCAATGTCGACAACAAACGCAAAAGCTACAGTTTGACAAGCACAGTGGTCCAGAGTTACAACCACTACAAACAGGAGATAATGTTGTCATGAGAAACAATGGTACAAGCCAGTGGAAACCAGCAAAGGTGATCAGCAATCACAACTCGCCTCGCTCGTATGTTGTGGAAACACCAGCGGGACAGAAATACCGCCGAAATCGCAAACACCTGAGAGCCACCAGAGCTGCATTTCCAGCTGCACTGTCCGAATCCGATGATCAGGATCCATCCGGACAGGTACCGAACAACGCCGGACACAACCGGAATAATGAAGACTCTACGCAGTCTGATCTGGAGATACCAGCACCATCAACTCGTGCAGTTCCATCTCCAAATTCACCTTACAAAACCAGATATGGAAGGGCAATAAAAACTCCACTCAGATATCAGAGTCAGTGATTACAGCAGTGTTCTGTTATTTATGAAAACAGTGTAATGCTATCGGTGATAAGTTTTTAAGCTATTTAGTGTGCATAAAAATATGTGTTCTCTAAATAAGTTCCAAATATCACAAGTGTTTATTCTGTCTAGTGGATATATTTTGTTTACTGACCATTCTGTCAGCATCCCAACGTAATTACTGTCACTGCAATTACTGTCACTGTCGTCAAGGGTGTGTACTTTACTCTTACCCTTGTGGGGGCGATGTCGTTGCTTCTGCGAACGACATTCAGTCGCAAAATGATTCCATTTCTTGCATTTGTTGCATTGCTGTCCAGCCGCTGGACACGGTCTGCCTTCATGCTGATATCCGCAATTTCGGCATTTGTTCGATTTGTAGCTGTTATCCTGCTTTTTCTGAGGATATTTTCTCTGTTGCACCGGTTTACCTGTTGATTTCCGCACCGCGTGTACATTTGGATCTTCACCCTTCATGACACTACATTGTGCCTGTGAGAGTTCGTACGTTCTGGCAATGTCCAATGACTGTGCAAATGTTAATGTCGATCCGACGTTAATCAACTTTTCCCTCACTTTGGAATTGCGTACACCGAACACGATTTTGTCTCTCACCATTTCATCTGCATCTGTATAGTTGCAGTCTTTGACGAGTATTTGAAGTTGTGTGACATACTGTTCAAAGGTTTCTTCACTCTGCTGAGTACGACTTTGAAACTTGTATCGGTTGTAGATCACGTTCGATCTCGGTTTCACATAGCCTTCAAATCCATCATATATTTCTGCAGGGTTTTCACGTCATCACCGGTTAAATTCCATGTAGAGAAGATGCTTCGGCCTTTGTCACCTACCCATAACATCAAATATGAGCATTTTTCAGCTTCAGATTTGTCTTTCAATGGTCCTGTGAATATAAACTGCACATGCTGGTTGAAATTTTTCCAACTGAATTCAAGTCTTCAGCGTCCCAGTTCATATATGGTACTGAACCACTTAAATTTTCCATTTCGAGAAATTAAAGCACACTTTTTGAAAGTCACTTAAATTCTTGAGCGTTGGTAATTGAATCCGTCAAAGTATTATGACATAACTTCTGACACCATGTTACGTTTTGAATGTATGGGTATGAATAAACACAACACGACTATTCTTGATTATAGTTTTATATACTAAGCATCTAAAGCACGGATATGTAATTCAGTGTAAGGCCGGAATAGGTGTCCCTGTAGCTGCTATTGTAGAGGTTTAAATACAGTGTATTCCAGCAGCCTAGAAGTGTATACTGGCTTATAGGTAGACAGTGTATGTATGTTAGTAAATACATAACACAAAGCAAAGACGACACTGACGTGTGTACTGACGGACTTTGGCAAGATTAGCGCGGGCGGTGGTTTATCAGCACAACCGGCGACCGGCTACCAATTTCAATTTCCCCTTCCCCCCTTGTCACACTTCTTGGAATATATTCACGATACTTCAGTCATGTGTACATTATGGTCTACTTGCGTGTCGCATGTAACGGATACAACTGGAGTTTGTATGGCACCTTTTGACGCAATGTTCGCTTTGTTATCGTATGTCCTTATTGGGAACACAAGTCGCACACCAATCACAATGTGTTCATGACATTTCACACATGTCTACAGATAGGGCAGGATTGAGGCAGGCGGTTGTGTAATACACCACGATCAGGCGACCACCCGGCAGTAGGTGGCAGGAGGTGATACGGCAACTACACAACCGCCTGCGGTAATCTCGCCCAGATTCCAACGTTTCTGAACATCTATTGGCAATCTCACCCGCAAGCAAGCAGTTTGATTGGCTGAGCATGAGCTGTATCACAGCTCAGGCCATGCCAATCGAGCTGTTTGATTTACAGAACAATATTCAAGTATTTTAATTAAAATAATTACAAATGTTGGCAAGATTAGCGCGGGCGGTAGGCACAGCCGGAGACCGGATACCAATTTCCCCGCACTGTTGTTTGATTGGCTGAGCATGAGCTGTATCACAGCTCAGGCCATGCCAATCGAGCTGTTTGATTTACAGAACAATATTCAAGTATTTTAATTAAAATAATTACAAATGTTGGCAAGATTAGCGCGGGCTGTAGTTTATCGGCACAGCCGGAGACCGGATACCAATTTCCCCGCACTGTTGTAAACCTGTTGTAGTTGGTGAACCGTCCTCGGTATTCACGGAGCTTTACAAATCAAAGTACTGAAATATGTTATCTCCACAAAAACTGATCACTTGCGGAACTAGAAACTGAAAGTTGCATATTTTCTCGATCATCATCCAGAGGCAAATGTATTGTGCTGGTACAAACCCATTCACATCCACACGTTTTCACTAGAATAAATTACTGTTTGTATAACTCCCAGGAAATAATTGTATGAAATTGGCGGCTAACTGGTCACTGCTACCTAACTGAGAACTAAAGATAATAGCTCCTGTATTCATACACACGAAATGTCTTGATTCGTTTTTTCCAAAATTTAACTGATAAACTGAGCCAAAAACTGTCAAAACTAAAGAAAATAGTATGTTTTAGATACCAAGCAAGACAGACCAAAACGCCACATGATAAGTTGGTACATGACACTATTTTTCTTGGTCGTACTCGCCGTTTAGGCATAGCACGACAATATGGCTGCCCTATAGAATTTGCGTACATAATATGCTATCTCAAAGGAGATAACATATAATCAAAGTACAGAAAGTACTGAAACTAAGTTAGCTCCACAAGATTACTAATTATATCACTTATTATTTGAAAACATGGCCTCGCACACCCGAATCTCTTACGATCTAACTTATACTTAGAATCTAACAATTAAAATTGATATTCAGCAACAATCAATGATATTTTCAAGTAATAAAGACATATTAACTGAATATTTATGCAGACATCTACAATGGTGATGTCTGGCACCCGGCTAAATCAACAGACTATTCAAACGATTGTTTCACCGTGTATGAAAACAACAAAATTAATATTATATGACCAAACATCCACACCATCGCACCGACGACAATAAACCAACATTACTATCCTACTATTTGTGACTAATAATCTCTCAATACACCGTAATAGCATCGGTGTTTCGTGTATGCTGCGGTTTCCGGCGGTTTAGTCGATTCATCAATACACAGCATCGGCATGTCAGATGTGGTGCGTGGTGTCCGGCAGATCATCAGGCAATATCAAAATATAGCTGCTGAAATATCTTGATCCGTATTTTCCAAAATTTAACTGATAAACTGAGCCCATAAACTGTGAAAACCATAGAGAATAGTATAAGTAGAGTTTTAGATAAAAGCAAGACAGACCAAAACGCCATAGGGTAAGCTGACACAGTGCACTATGTTCTTGGTCGTGCTGGCCGTTTAAGTGTACCACGACAATATGGCTGCTCCCATAGAAATTTGCGTGACATAATATGCTATCTCAAGGGAGATAACGTATACAAATGGCACCTGTATAAGTGGGTAACGTAATTTACATACACTGGGATATTATATTTTACAAATACAGATTTTGAAGGCGATATAATTGTCCATCTGCATTACGAAAAGAACAAATTTTGTTGCATCGCGGAATTCGCTCGATTACTGTTGTCGCAGTAACTTTAAACTATGTTCACATATAGACATATATATATATATAGCTACAAGAAACATAAACTTTCAATTTCAGATTCTGCAAAAAAACAACATGTCTAACATAGGGCATAGGCCCAACTTATAGGTTAGACCACACCACATACGTGTAGTTTTACTATATAATTTAATGAATGCCATTCAATAATTGCGATAGTCTCTCCGTCTTTCACTATTGGTATGGATGCTGTGTGACCTACTTGTACATGACCTGTAGCCAGTCTGTACTGGTTCTGCATGAATTAAACAATATGTTCACTTACTCCTAAGAAAGAAAAATCCAACCTCGTCATATCCCCCAATATTGTGTAATAGGGGGAGGGGGGGGGGTATTATTGGCGAGACTCTAAACTTGCAACCCAGGTTCTTTTAAGTGGAGCGCCGTGGCGTAATGGTTAGTGTGTCGGACTACTGATCCAAGGGTAGTGGGTTCGAGCCTGACTAGCGGCGTGCGTTGTGTCCTTGAGCAAGACACTTTATCCACACTGCTCCAGTTCACCCAGCTGTAAATGGGTACCGATAATTCGTAGTTGCTCTGTAAATACGAATTACCGGTTTCTCTCAAAAATCTCTACCTCTACCTCCGTTCTTTCTCCCATTCTTGGGAGACGGCATGCAAGGTCCTAGAGCCAGTGCCGCCGTTAAATATAAGCAAAAAAAAAAAAGGTTCTTTTAACAGATTGCCCTGTAATACAGTGGCCGGTATGAGCGGGAGAGGGAAAGTTGCTACATTTGGAGGTCATTATACGAAAAGTACTGGATACCTTGTCCACAAACTTCGTACTATAACACGGAATAGGACATAGTTGTGAATAGTGGGCAAATTAGCCAGATCTCTAAATATAAGTTGTCCTTATAGGTTTAACCGCACTTAATCATCAGAAATGTATGCGCGGTGTAGTAAACAGTAGTATGTGAAAAATAATAATAAGCCAGATGTGTTATGACATAGACACTCTTTGCTTACAGAAACCAGTCAATTGATGTACTAATCTACTTCACATGCATGTTCGCACTGATGTTTCAATTTCAGCCGATTATTTGGTTACAGCTAGGAGAATGAATTTATCTTTTATAGCAATAATTAAACGTATATTTTAATTAGTGAATATCCAGAGCAGAATGGGTGCAGGATTTGGGAAAATAGGTCGCACAACATCCATGCGAAAAATGAAAGTAGCAGAGAATAGCAAAATGTGTGGTATTTGGTTAGTTTATAGAAGAAAAACAAAAAGCAATGGTGGTGGCCCACCTATACCAGTATGAGTAAACTATCGCAGCGGAATCAGCCTGTGGTCCGCGCTTTAGATTCTCCCTCCAAAAAAGAAAATGGCGTTGTCCAGAGGTGAATATTTTTGGGTCATAAAACTTTATCGCAATTTTCCATCCAATAAATGTTGTCATGCTTAGAATTCAACTCGAGCATGTTAGTAATTGATATTAGGTAATGTTTTTAGTGATGAAAGATAAGTTCATCTTTGCCGGTAGTGCATCTGAGCGTCAAATTCAATTCAGGGCAGAACCGGTGAAATCGTAGAGGTCAAAATATATAACGTTACTGTACAGCCCAGTTTTCACTATCGGATTCAATATAAGTTTAGATAATCTCTGTTAATATGTATTGATTTTACTACTTCCTCAGAAGGGAACCCACTTTTCGTCCGTACCAATTTTCCCGGACACCCTCGTAAACGATTAATTTTGAATTTTCACACAAGATGTTTGTTCCTGTAGGCTGTACTGATAGGCGACCAATTTCCGGCCTAAAATCATGTTTTTTTTCGCAATAATTGTAAAAGTTTACATCTGACCGTGATTTTTCTCACATTAACAAATACGTCGGCTCGCCTTACATAGAATAACATAAAATGCATTAGTATAGTGGGAGGTAACTGCTGACAATGGGGCCCGAAAAGGGGTAATTAAAAGGCCAATTAAAATACAGGATGAGACCCATTATTCCGGATACTAGGATTTTCTGCAATATTTACTTTTTGTTAAGCTAACACTGCAAAATTACAGTGAAAGTAATTAATACTGTATGGTAGTGACCAAATGATAGCAATTATTGCATGTATTACTTCGAAGATACTGTTAACTCATTTATTCTGTACGCTTTGACTCTTTTCAACACAAGCGCCCTGGCCCGATAATCAAGTTCAGACACCGTGTACGATCGGCTGCTTGGGGAGCATGATAAAAACTGACAGTAAACTGTTCTCAATTAATTTGATAGATAAATATGGCGAGGAGGAAAGCATGTTAAATGATTTAAAATACCGTGAGAATGCACGGACTAAAATTTGTAACGATTATTCTCTCATCACATTATCCAACATCCTGCTTAAAAACATGTATATTTGCATTATTAATACATGTTTGTTTTTGTTCGTTTGTCAATTAGATGTACATGCAGAAACTGAAAAACGCAGGTCCTATTATTCATATAGCACGACATGTCAGCTATACGATCGCATTCTTATGGTGGCTCATTAGGGACAGTTCATGTCTTCATCACTATGCCGTGTAGAAACGATAATTAAAAGCCTCAAATTTCATTTCCTAGCCGCGAAGGAACGTATATGTACACCTCTAAATATGTGTTCCTTCACGTTCACAACCTTACATTTCATTCCTATGTCATGAAAGAACGATGATTAGCGCTCCTGCACAGCTTAGCAGCGTGATTTAATGTTGTTTTTTTTGCCGATGATAAACAAAAATGATTCAGTCGATCTATTTTTCATATGTTATTTACTGTGCATGAAGCGAACATAAATATACATATATATTGTATTTCTGAGACACTGTATGAGGCCCAGTGCCTTTAATCATCGTTTTAATCAGCATAGAAACTAAGGAAGGAAACTAAACATTATCGTTTTCGCTTCTTCACGTCGATAGTTGAAGGAACGAATATTTAGAGGAATAGATGTACGTTCCTTCACAGACTGGAAACGCAAGTTAAGATTCTTAATTATCGTGTGTACACGGCGTAGAAACAAAAAAATAAATTTCCCTGCCGAGCGACCATACATACTTAGAATAGCTGCTGACGTAACGGCTACAAAAGTAAAACGGCCTACGTGACAATTGACATTTACTTCCAACAAGATTTTAACGATGAATAATAGATTGTTTTTCCTCTCCACCATATATGCAGGGGGCGGCGGACACACCCAGGGGATTTAGAAATACTGCATTTTTTTTTGTCTAAATCCCACCCATGGAGCACGGTCTATAACCCTCAGTTCTGAGGTGTTCCAGGCATCGACAATCCCCTATAAATTCCTGCCAAGTCTATTTTCCGGGTGGCGGTCTCACTGGGCTTGTCGGGAAGCACCCGCTGTATAAAGTTTCCTATGTGCACTATGGAACCCGATACTAGAAACACAAATATTTGTGTTCCTTATACCTGTTTGAAACCGTGACACTGATTGTTTGAATCACATCCAATGCAACCTGATACCAGAACACACAACGTAGAACATTTCAACATCATGTGACGATTCTCACGTGTGTCCAAAACATGTTTTAATAGGAAAGTAAACAAGTGTGAAAAAAACGGAGACAATTTTCGTGTGCTGCCAAAACATGTGTTACTAAAATATCAAGCAAATGTGAAAATAAAAAAACATTTGTTACGTTCGGAGACGATTCCTTCATGTGCTGTCAAAACATGTTTTATGAAGAAATAAAGAATCAATATTTCTTATACAAAAACATATTTGTACAACACATGAGAATCGTCTTAGAGACGATACTCATGTGCTGTCAAAACATGTTTTATTAAGAAATCAAACGAATGTGAAAAACATCATCTTCGAGAGGAATAGCATGTGGTGTAGCAACAGTACATGCTTTATGAAGAAAAGAAGTATCCATTTATTTCTTATACAATAACTTATTTTGACAACACATGAGCATTGTCTTATTAAGTGAAAAAAAACATGTCTCGGAAAAATATTCTCATGTGCTGCCAAAACATGTTTTATTAAGAAATTAAACTATGTGAACAAAAACATCGTCGAATCAATATTGCTTATACAAAAACATATTTGTACAAAAAGAGACGATGCTCATGTGTGTCAAAACAGGTCATAGTAAGTGATGTTTTCTGAAACGATTCTCATGTGCTGTCAAAACATGTTTCATTCAAACAATCAAATTATTAAAAACAAATAATGACACTTGGATCTAAAATAGCAATCATACTTTTCTCATGCAACATTTTTTTACCCGTCTTCAGGATAGTGGTTGGAGTCGGTGGTGTGTACTCAATACACGGCCAACAATACTTATTGGCTTTAAAGGTACGTGCCCACGCAGTAGGCACAAAATGTTCTTTATAGGAATTAAATAAGTGTATAATTATGTCACTATTCCACCAGTTCTAAAAATTACGAGTGCCCGATATACAAATATGCCGTAAAGATTCTAATAGACGCCCGGGCGTCTTATAGAATCACCACTGGCTCCGAAGTCCAGGGTGGACGTTTAATAGAGGCAAGTGTTATTCAGCAAAGGGAAAATGATAACAAAATATACGATGTTCTGCTATCTGAACAAAAACATAACTAAGGGACGTTACTCTCAAACGCCAGACTTGATTGTACTGTCTGTCAGTTTATAAACATTTGGGCCAAGACGTCTCGGCCCACTCTGGTCATTATGGTAGTCGGTAGAAATGTTAAATTTAATGGTAATGTATATCAAGACAGCGTCAATCATTAATGCTGATCAGATTTACGCCTACAGACGTTTCGTTTCAGCGTTTCGGATCTGTCGGGGGGGGTTTGAGATGCTTTGAAAATGGCGTCTGCGTTACCGTGTACATTCTGATCACCCTGTGTCCGTGCAAATACATGTAGCTACTGCTGATGAGGAATTTACTGTGACACCGGAAACGGTCGAATTTCGCTTCCGCTTTTGAAAGTGAAAGTAGCAATTATGTTTTTCCCCCGATTTTAAAGGAAGTTGCTATCAAAATAATGGAAAGAAAAAAAACTTAATTGGACAATTAGCTCCGATTTTGTTTCAAGTCGGTACTGGGCTTTGTTTATTAGAGGCACTAATTTCGTGAAAATCGGCCAAAAAATGCGTCATTTTCAACGTGAAAAGTGGGGGGTGGGCGTCTATTAGAGCATGGGCGTCTATTAGAATCTTTACGGTATAATCATTTATTCATTATCAATTTACTGTTAGCGGCGGTAACAGTTTATTTTGATAATGTGCGGGGACGACGACTTTCACATCACGGCTTGCGGTGCGCATGCGCAGTATACTACGCGCGCCAGTAGGCTTCCCAATATGTAAACAAGAATATCAACATGTCGAAACGTCCAGGACGGAAATTGTATGAAACGGCGTCGGCAAAAAAACCAAAAAAAAGGCGAATTGTCTGAGGGACAGGCAGTACAGAGAGAGAGAGAGTGGTTAATATTGGCGACCAGATCACCAAATGGAAAGAGTTATGTGGAGATTTAGATTTGGACTCAAACAGAGATTTTTTATGTCTTCAAACTAACCTGAATGGTTGCAAACTGATAGGTTTGCTATGAAATCGTCCTAATAATAAAAATCTGCCTACTCTAATCACTCAAATAACCCACCATAGACCATTCCGCCTCTCTACCCACAGCCAATTGGCTAGTCCGCTATTTAAACTCCTCCTATTATTGTAGGACGCTATCAAGAGTGCAGGTATATTTGTCTCTCTCTTTATTTCGTGCTTATTTTGAATTTCTGCCGTGTATTGTGCCGTATTTGTCATTAATTTCGTTCAATACATATTATTATCACTCTTGTGTGTTACGTGATTTTCTCCATTGCATTTTTTGGGGTTTTTCACGGTGTTTTACTTTGTGTCACATATTTTCGCGTGTACGCGATTCGTACCCTAACAGGTTTCGTCCCAAGTGGATTCGCTCCCGTGACACATTTTTTGTAGCGTTTTTGCGTTTCTTCTATCAGGTTTTGTTATACAATACTTGTTAGAATGCCGCAATCACGCGCTGCGTGTGACACATGACTTCTCCTTGGGATACCCATAAACGGACAGGTGCTTTGCCTGTTGCGGGTGTTGCAAAGAGAGGCCATGTGATTTGTCCGTCCGTTGGACGGATTCGACGTGGGGCAAGGCTGGGTCTAGTAGGTCCCATACCTCACGTCTGAAGAAGTCTGTGTCCGAGTCTCAGCTCTTGGGAGCAGTGGAACCATCCGAGGTTCGGAGGTGTGTTAAGTGATAGGCCGGTATCCTACAGGGGATACCGGGCTGCTGGGGCCGGTGCCTGATCGCTATCACCCGGTTCGCAGAGGGCTATACCTATCACAGGGGTGTTTCGGCTGGTTCTTGATACTATATCACCCGGTTTGAAGCTGACCCAGCCTCTCTCAGTAGAGGCGCCCGGTACCGGGCACCGGGCACCGGGCACCGGGCACCGGGCACCGGGCACCGGTTAGGCTACCGGGCACCGGTCAAACACCTGGCACCGGGCACCAGACTCTCCTTGGACAGCCTGCTGCTTCCGGTAGGAAGACGTTCTTGTCTTCGGTTGGTCTTCGTTCTACGTGTTCACGTAAGTCAAGGAGTCGATCTCGTCGTAGGTCAGGATTGGGTTAGCTCTTCGATTTCGGGTTCGGAGTTTAGATCTTGTTCTTCCTTTTCCTCGAGGTCATTCTCAGGTTTTGGAACAGGTTCATCTAGATCTCGTTCTGCTGTTCGTCGTAGGAGACGGTTGTATAGGGCTTCTACATGTAGTACTAGCTTCGGCAGTACATATACTATTTGGAACGATACAGTACAGTTCTGATTGAATCAGATTCCACGTATGTGGTAGGTGACTGCCAGTCTAGGGTTGCTGCGGCAGGTGCTTATCACATTCACCCGGTCACAACCTACCCTAACTCTCGCAGGAGAGGTGCCGGTATTGTGTTACGGGCACCGGGCACCGGGCACCGGGCAGGCACCGGGTACCGGGCACCAACTATTTCTGACCGGGGTGTTCGTGGGTTCGTATCCTGTGTACATATTTTGTTTTTGTATCCGGCTCCTCGAGATCTAGCTCTTCCGTTCTCGGAGGAGACGGTCGAGGTGGTATTGGACGCCGTGGTGCTTTGGCTCCGTACTTGTCTGGCCTGCTCCTTATTCGAGTGTATAGAGTTCGAATTCCCAGTCTATATTCAGGACTCGACACGCGATAGAGTTATGATGGTTCAGTTGGCTAAGATTCTGGAGTTCCTGTCTAAGTCCTAGTACTTAGTGGGTTTGTCGGCTCTTTCACAGCTGGTGGTTTTGCCAGTGGAGCCTCCCATATGGGTACTTCCTCGGATGGCTGTTGTGAGGCTGATTCGGTGGTGGTGGAATTGCCGGAGTTGTCGTGGTTTCATTTCTCTCCTACAGTAGGGCTTCTTGTTACGTACATTGGGGAGCTTTAGGTAGGATTTGGCCACTGCGGGGTTCCTAGTGCCCAAAACTTTGATCGCCACACTGGGTCTAAGTTCTACATGCCCCTCTATGCGGTATGGTTTTTGAGATCTCGTTTCTGGACAAGGACGCCGCAGCGTTTGGGATATCTTCGGCTCCTGGTCCTGGTTCGCGTTTGCGAAGGCATGGGTGTAGGCTGTTAAGTCGATTGTGGCTATGCCAACTTTCGATTTATGTTTGAATCAGTATGATTCATCGTCTCTGGACGCAGTGCTTCAGTCGGCGATTGGTGCCGCTAAGCCTCTTGTCAACATGTCTTTGGAGTTTTCTATGGACATGCTCTTGTCCAGGTGAGACGCAGTGATAGCCGGCTCGTTTTTTTGCTTGAACGGTCCTGCCATAGTTTTGCTTCGTTCGCCTCTTTTGACCTCTGATAAATTGTGCGATCGAACGGCCAAGGGCAGCTACGGTACCGATGGTCCTTCCTGCTGCTCCTTCTTGTCTACCTCCTGTGGGGTCGTTTCCCCTGACGGGGGTATTTTCAAGGGTTAAGTAGAGTCTCTCTCTTGAAGTATAGTGCTATAGAGGAAGTTCGGGGACGTGGTCGGAGCGCCATTTGCCCGGTAGACTGGGTTGTTTCCATAGATCTGCGGGTCTCGTACTTCCACGTGCCCTTCCGCAGATGCTCTCGGAAGTTTAAGTTGTTTCCGAGTATTGTGTCTTTTTAGTTCCGTGTGATACGGTATCTGGCGGTGGTAGGGGTTTGTTACTCTTCTAGGTTCTTTTCCTATCTAGAGTAGTCGTAGTTGGTTCCCACACAGGATTTTTCTTAGGTGGGAATGAGCTTATTGACCGATCTATCAGTCATCATAGTACCTTTTTTGGACAGGGTGCGTGGCATCTTGATTTAGTTTCCGGGTACTGGTCAGAGGTTCTCTGTCAGCTAGGAAATTTCTGCACTCCTGGACTTTCGGGGTGCAGAATAGGGGAAGGTTATGTCAGCGACTCCAGTATTACTTACTAGGCTATGGAGGCCGCACCCCGATCCTTTGGATCGGTCTCTGCCTAGGATCACCATCTTCCTACGTTGTATCAGATGGTGGGCAGTGGAGTCTGGTTCCTACAGGGATTTCCCATACTGTTACCTCCTCCTACTCGCTTTCTGTCCACAGACGCGTCGTGAGAATGCTGGGGGGCTCAATTGGAGCCCCTACATCGGTGTGTTTCGGGTTGGTGGTCAGTGCAGGAAACTCAGGGACACATCAACATGTTTTACCTTTTGGCAGTGTTCCGGGGGTTGACAGCGGCGGATTCTGTTACTGCACGGACAGGTGGTTATGGTTTCTGCGGTCATCTCCGGTTCTGACGGAATGGCTTCTGCATCCGTTGGTGTCCAGTGCTATCTTGTCCGGATGGGGTATACCATTTGTGGATTTGTTGCGGCAAGGCTCAAACGTCGGTTTTATATTTCCACTGTTTGCGCCCACGTACCGATTCGGACTTTTCAATTTACTTGTTCCAGTATAACTTCGGACCCATGTACTGCATGTTGGACATTGCTAAGGAAGTGATTTGAGATACCAACTGTTCGTGTTTATAAGATCGCATGTAATTCACTCAATTGTAATTATTATAAACTAGCGTCCGTTAATGATTATGGCATTTACGGATCGATTCATGTCAGCATATAATTGGCTATTAACAAGAGTATTTTTGTGATTTCACGTCACACTGTCGTTATTGGTTGACCACGGCTTACGTGGTCGGCTTTGACGGTATTCCGCGATTGTAACACGGTTACCGGCGGCATGTTTTGATCACTTTGTATGTGTGAAAAACTTACCTGTGCCAATTAAGTTTGACCAGACTTTACGACGCCCGCTGTTCAAATTGCATATCGACATTACAGTATAATGTGTATTAATTATACCATCGGGACTTGTTTTCCACATCGATATAAACGAAATGTCGACATTTCCGATATCGATATATCAGGTATGTAATGTATGAGTTATATAGCAGTTCGGCCGGGACCACTAGCGTATATCGACATAAGCAGGTATATCGATGTAAGCAATGTCGACATAACGCGTATCGACTGTATATACAACATGCTGTTGTCACTCCATCATTTCTGAAGCAATTGGGTATTTCAAAATGTTAATTGTGTTAAATAGAAGCACACTACTGTTTACACATCAGCAGTTTCTCCTATGACCGAGATTTCTCCCTCAGTACTTTATCCCTTCTCACATGATCTGGAATCGTTGTGGTTCGTGGGCCTCCCTCCGTCACGCCTGTCAGCGACAGTGGTTCACACTTTCTGTCCAGTCCGTGCTATGAAGCATTAGGTTCGGAAGAATTAGGACATCCGGTCCGACCGTAAAGTTTTTATTACCAATTTTAAGCCAACGGGAGGTATCGCAATCGTTTGTCTTCCGTTGGATAGATAGGGCCATTACTTGAGTTTATTCTACAGTAAGTGGTTCTGCAGCTGAGTTGTTTAGGCCCTAAATGCACGAGGTGCATGTAGTCTCAACTTCTTTCTATGATCGCTCTCTGCACTGGCAGGAGATGCGTAAACTGCCATCTGTTACGATTTTTCCGTATTTATTCCGGGAAATACGTTAGATAGACAGGTAGTACGGATTACTATTTAAAAGTACGATTTTTGATCGGCGCGGGTATATCTGGATATTATTATTTCGTTTAAATACAATTCTCCCAATAATCCTATTGTTTTATTTACCCGTTATCATTCTCGTCTAGGCGATTACCATTTGATATTCCAGCGATCAGAGATATTGATTTATTCATCACGTAATTCGTATAATGTCTGATCTAAGCGTGCAGCCAACTTATTTGGGGATTGTTTTATATCGGAAGAAGTTAGGACAACACTTCTGTTCATCTATGATTACAGCGAGACATGGCCCGATTTGGTCCTGTCACAGCGCGGTGATGTTTTTGCGTCTTGCAATCAGTGTTATTGTAGTTATTCGGGTGCTCATGGTAGCCGAAACTTGGGCCAAGGCTATATTTAGCTTATTTTATGCATATAAGTGAGTACTGATTTGTGTTCCGGAATACTATGTGGTGTTCCGGAAAGTAACCCCCTTTTCTCTCCATGTTCCTCATGTGACCGACATGGGTTGGCATCTCAGGGAGATGTTTAAGAACTGGGTCCGTTAATAGCAGCGGGTGCAGTTGTGGGTTTATCAGCCGGTAGCATCAAGTTTAGGAGGCTGTTTGGATCTACCTGTTCGCGATAGTCTGCGATTTTTTTTTATTTTTTTTCTGATTACCGATTATTCGGTTTTTGTCTTTACAGTCCCAGTGGAATCCTGGGGGTTGGTAAGTGTGACTCTCCGCTCGATGAACTTCACTTGCTTTTGTT
>CM055273.1:5005463-5037784 GCA_029237695.1 Conchocele bisecta | reverse complement strand
GTGGTGCCCGTGTATGTCGAATGAGAAGTGTATATGGTTAACGGCATTGTAATTTTGAAATTGCTGCGTATATCCGAAAATGATATGTTGAAAATGTGTTCAATGGTGGCGCACTAGATCGTGACGACACGACCATGCCAGTTACATGTTTCGTGAGGGTGGTGAAAGGGTTAAACTGTTTTTAGTTTAATTTTGTTAAATGTTAGTTGCGAACTATGTTAACTGTTCGCAGTATATTAATTAAAAGCAATATGTAATCATAATTATGTGGTACCCGTATTTTATCCCGTCAACACAGTGCGTATGTGCCATGAAACACGGTGCCGTGAAACATTTTCGATATCCTGTCGATACGACCTAATCACTGCGTATGAATATGTGCCGTGGCTGTGGTTATTTTTTTTTTGCATTTTAAAAGCCTTTGTAGGTGTTGACGGGATAAATAGAATAGTAGATTAGTGCCGTGAATGGGAAAACAAATATCTGGCGCGGCACGGAAACGGGATGTGCTCGGCAGAGCCTCGCCATCCCGTTTCCTAAGCCTTGCCAGATATTTGTTTCCCATTCACGGCACTAACCTACTATTCTCTATGTCACCACCCTCGCAGATGTCGTAGTGTTGCCTTAGTCCGCCGAGGGAGCATGTTGAAACACGGTGATGTTATCTATAACTTGAATACGTGATTAGAACAGTAAAGTACAGTGATGGCTATATTTAAATGTATATCATGTATATAGCGATATAATTTACGCATATCGGGTACGTTGAATAATTTACGCATATCGGGTACGTGAATAGAGTGCATCACAGCACAGTATTTATGTCGACTACTTGTATATTGTGACTCATCAAACTATCATAGATTAATCGTTAAAGCTGTGGTCCCATTGATTAGGCACATATATATATAAAAGAAAGCATCATACTGCCAATATAACACGTCCGGAACTGGTAAATAAAAGTTTATTTTTCCCGAAAAATGTAATTAATATCTAAACAATGGACAAAAATATGTCTCCCAATATTACAACCTGTGATGTGAGAGTCTAGGTTTAAGTGTTTGCACTTTGTGTAGCATAATTCTCTTCCTGTATTCATTCACGAACTATAATTGTAATTTATGATTTTTTGAAACTTTTGCCGGATACAATGCTAAAAATGGCGGACATCCAATATAAACGTTTCTAAATCTGGTAATTTATTGAAAATTTAATTTTTATAAATTCAAAATTGCCGTCAAATACGGCGATCTTCTATGTTTACCACTCTGTCATGCTTACGGTTTAACTAAACGTGTAAATATTATGTTATTGATGGCTATCTGCTTTCAATACATACATGATGGTCTAAATATGTTTTACAGAATGGCCCATTGTGGAACTTTTTATGTCCCCGGTCTCGGTAGAGATTGAGGCATATAATGTTTGGACTGTGTGTCCGTGCGTCCGTGCGTCCGTCCTTGTGTCCGTACTGGCTGAAAGTTAGAAAAAAGATACTTGCTTATCAGCATTGCTGGTTCTGTCTGGACGACTGATAGTGGCTAATCTTGATATGTCCAATGTCCTCATTGAGGAGAGAATAATCCACGCGACATGACGGCGGTCGGGGCTCACCAGATCGTTGTGAGTTTTCACTATAAGCTTCAATTTATTGATTTAAAGAATCGTCGTTTTTGTCGGCGCTTTTTCCGTCGTCGTTGTCGTCGCCCGCGTCGTCGTCGTCGTCCGCGTCGTCCTGTAAGACAAATGCGTTAAAGTTATTGTTTTTTCACAATATGTCTTTAACCCATTGCCAGACTTTGATAATATTTCACGTCAATGTTTGTCTAGGGATGATGCTTCATTACGCACACCCCCACATCCAAATTCTCAAGGTCAATGCCATTTATTTACTTTTAATATTCACCGGTTTTGTAGCAGAAATGCGTTAAAGTTATTGTTTTTTCACAATATCGCATTAACCCCTTTCCAGACTTTGATAATATTTCACATCAATGTTTGTCTAGGGATGATTCTTCACTACGCACACCCCCACATCCAAATTCTCAAGGTCAAGGTCATTTATTTACTTGTAATGTTCACCGGTTTTGTAACAGAAATGCGTTAAAGTTATTGTTTGTTCACAATATCTCTTTCACCATTTATTGACTTGTAATGTTCACGGTCAAATGCCTCGGCAGGCGCGATACCGCTTCCGTGGCGGAATTCTTGTGTTATTGGGAAAGCACTCACTACTACAGGGCAGTATTATGGAGTGTCGTATTGCGAAAACCGCCTTATTGTGCCACATGGATATGTCGGGGGATCTCCTCACCACGCTGCGGACTAACTTTACCCCCGAGACATGGTTTATAACAATCAACCATACAGATATTGTGATATACGTATCAGACTATGGAGCTAACACAGTGACGTGCATGACAATGGACGGTACCGTATTGAATATGTACAAACATAACTCGTTACAAGGACCGTTGATGCTAACTGTGCACCCTGACGCTAACTGTACACCCAGCGGAGATAAGATATATATGTCAGAAGATGGAATTAACCGAACCAACGTCATGGCAAATTACTAGCGCCAGTCCACCATCCGTTATACCAGCAGTAAATAATAAATATATTGTATTATATGGAAACATGTACATGCAAATGTGAAATCTACTTGCAATATGCATTGTGTTCTAGTTTATGCTCGCACCAATTTATGTGTTACTTTAAATTCTTAACTTGTACACTGCTTGCAATATGTTCATGATGCATAACGACCTATTATAACGTATGCCAAAGAGAATACGAAAGTTATCTACCTTTGAAAAGAAATAACCTTGTCGTTTTTGGTCCTTTTCTGGAGCATAACTTCACACATGTGTACATCACAGCATACATGTGTGTTGCATGAAAGAACTACGACTCTGTATTTGGAATAACCTTCCTTTGACGAAGTGTTCACCTTGTTGTGATATGTGTCAACTCTAACAATTATAATTTTGAGCGTATCTCCGCTTGACACCATGTTCACCTTTTTGGTTTATGTTATTTTCCAAAATATACTCAGCAAAAAAAGAAACGTCCCTCTTTTAAAGCTCATGTAACTTAACCCACGTATGTATAATATGTGCAATGTGCATATATCTGATACACAGGGAACGGTAGGCATACGATCATGCACAGTTTATTCCATGTTTGCGGTGTAAACGTTACTTAGCAACCAGGATGCTAATTTACACATTTAGCTCGTGCGAGCTATATTTCTTCAGCTCACGTTAAACCATTCATGTGATATCGGACTATTGAAAACTTGAATAAAGTTTTAATTTTTCACCATTTCCACGGCGTGACGACTGCCCAAAAACCAGAAAAGTCAGTTTATTGGAACGTTAACGTCTGCGACGGAGGTTAAGACAAACAACACTGACTTTGAACATTTTTAAAAGAACATTCAGTGATATGTCACATAACTCTGGTATACATGTGATGTTTGTGATAATATGTGTGCTTTTAAATCTGCTGTGACGAACAGAAGACGAGAACCTTACATCACGTTAACTTACGTTAACGTCGATTGTCATGAACTCTGATGGCGTATAGATAGCCGATGCACAAACTTCTGAGACGCTATGCCTAGACAATTATTGAACGGCGCAAATAAAGCACCCAATAATGGACCCAATTCACCCAGCGTTACCCGCTTGTGTGGTCCTTCTCGACGTCATTTCAAGTAGAGGAACCAACTCTCTAACCAATTAGTCATCGTTTTAAGTGGCAGATCGTAAAGTGAGAATGAATCGCCAAGAATTCCCACATCCATAATTTTCGCGACCGCTGTAGCACTGATAGAGGAATTTGTCTAACGCCACACGTCTACGTTATATTACGTCATTTATTCATGAATTACAGTATAGATGCACAGAAATTGAGATCACGCAAAACGGTATTTGCAAACGATTATGTGTCATTTTAAATCATTATTACAAGCATGTCAATACGTTCAGGATTTTTAATTTTGACCCCTATCGACGTCGCCGACGTATTGCTCCGAAACCGTCCAGGCTAGCAACACCTGATGACCTGGTATCGATCCATAATTGAATGAGTTTCATTTTTATCTGGGATGTATTACTGTAACTCTTTTGGGTATCTGGCAATTTTCATTTAAACAGGGAGGGACGTTTATTTTTTTGCTCAGTATATATATTTCTTTGAATATCGTCATGACATTTCATACATGTGTATATCATTGCCTAAAATGATTTCACATGCAAGAAAGACGACACTTGTCTAGCTTTTCATGCCCCACCACCAATTAGTGATAAATGGTGGGGAGCATAATAATTTACAGGTATCCGTACGTCCAACTCGGGCCAATTTAATATAATGTATGTTTTCTTTCACGCAACTGCTTTACATTTCACGCATGTATTCTTGATGATTGTTTATCATGCTGTGGCAGATCTATTACCCGTGGGTCCCTGCTAAGTACACAGTTATGGTCTCATACTTGGTGTGCGCAAGTAAATTTCTTATAACTTCTGTTAACTTTCGCGTAACTGCTTCAGTTTTCACACATGCATTTCTCTGGTAATCTCATACTGTGACAAATCCATGATCCTCAGGACACCCGGTAAGCCCAGGGTACATGCTTCTTACTTACATTTGTTCCAAACCTTAAGGATCGGATAAATTTGGTATAAGTTTTCTTTCCTTTCTCGTAACTGCTTCACAAGTTGTTTGGTCCTTTATCGTAACTGCTTCACATGTGAGTGGTGGTTGGTTGGGAGCATACCATGGTTAATTTAACGATCGGGATTCATCCTGACTGTAATCCCAACTGGGGACTTGGTTTTGCCCTCAGGTACTCCTTTGGCATTCTTGTATGTGTCTCAGAGTTGAATTTGGTTATACCCCGTTTAAGAGATTATTCTTAATCCTATTATTTTAGGGGAAGGGGCCACGTGACTTAGGTGTGGTATGGACACGTGATTTAGGTGTGGTCAAATAATCTATCATGTTGTGACAAATCCACCATCCTCCTATCTTTTGTGTTCTCAAATGTGCCCTCATGTTCTTGGACTATGTGTGCCGACTGGTCATATGTGTAGTGTACGTATGAACTTCTATCCCCTTCACACATTGTTTACCTTGCTGGGTTAGGACTATCTCCGCAGCATAAATCGTATCAATCGAGGAACATATGCATAATACATAGAGAATAGTAGGTTAATTAGTGCCGTGAATGGGAAAAAATATCTGGCAAGGCTCAATAATTTCTTTATTTCTCATCAGAAATATATGTAATGACCACCGTTTGAACCGTCTCGCCGAGACATATACTTTGGTTCAGAAATAAGGAAAATAGATAGAGAAGAGTAGGTTGCCGTGAATGGGAACAAATATCTGGCAAGGCTCAAGAAACGGGATGGGCGAGGCTCTGCCGAGCACATCCCGTTTCCGTGCCGCGCCAGATATTTTTTCCCATTCACGGCACAACCTACTACCGCATTCTATTTATCCCGCCAACACCGAAAAATGGCTTTAAAATGCAAAAATAGTATTGACAGGATATCAAAAATGTTTCACGGCACTGTGTTTCACGGCACATATGCACTGTGTTGACGGGATAAATCATACACGAGTACAACATTACCTAAAGGCTGGTCACATGCAAAGCAAAGACGACACTGACGTGTGTACTGACGGACTTTGGCAAGATTAGCGCGGGCGGTGGTTTATCAGCACAACCGGCGACCGGCTACCAATTTCAATTTCCCCTTCCCCCCTTGTCACACTTCTTGGAATATATTCACGATACTTCAGCCATGTGTACATTATGGTCTACTTGCGTGTCGCATGTAACGGATACAACTGGAGTTTGTATGGCACCTTTTGACGCAATGTTCGCTTTGTTATCGTATGTCCTTATTGGGAACACAAGTCGCACACCAATCACAATGTGTTCATGACATTTCACACATGTCTACAGATAGGGCAGGATTGAGGCAGGCGGTTGTGTAATACACCACGATCAGGCGACCACCCGGCAGTAGGTGGCAGGAGGTGATACGGCAACTACACAACCGCCTGCGGTAATCTCGCCCAGATTCCAACGTTTCTGAACATCTATTGGCAATCTCACCCGCAAGCAAGCAGTTTGATTGGCTGAGCATGAGCTGTATCACAGCTCAGGCCATGCCAATCGAGCTGTTTGATTTACAGAACAATATTCAAGTATTTTAATTAAAATAATTACAAATGTTGGCAAGATTAGCGCGGGCGGTAGGCACAGACGGAGACCGGATACCAATTTCCCCCGCACTGTTGTTTGATTGGCTGAGCATGAGCTGTATCACAGCTCAGGCCATGCCAATCGAGCTGTTTTGATTTACAGAACAATATTCAAGTATTTTAATTAAAATAAATTACAAATGTTGGCAAGATTAGCGCGGGCTGTAGTTTATCTGGCACAGCCGGAGACCGGATACCAATTTCCCCGCACTGTTGTAAATCTGTTGTAGTTGGTGAACCGTCCTCGGTATTCACGGAGCTTTACAAATCAAAGTACTGAAATATGTTATCTCCACAAAAACTGATCACTGCGGAACTAGAAACTGAAAGTTGCATATTTTCTCGATCATCATCCAGAGGCAAATGTATTGTGCTGGTACAAACCCATTCCCATCCACACGTTTTCACTAGAATAAATTACTGTTTGTATAACTCCCAGGAAATAATTGTATGAAATTGGCGGCTAACTGGTCACTGCTACCTAACTGAGAACTAAAGATAATAGCTCCTGTATTCATACACACGAAATGTCTTGATTCGTTTTTTCCAAAATTTAACTATAAACTGAGCCAAAAACTGTCAAAACTAAAGAAAATAGTATGTTTTAGATACCAAGCAAGACAGACCAAAACGCCACATGATAAGTTGGTACATGACACTATTTTCTTGGTCGTACTCGCCGTTTAGGCATAGCACGACAATATGGCTGCCCTATAGAATTTGCGTACATAATATGCTATCTCAAAGGAGGTAACATATAATCAAAGTACAGAAAGTACTGAAACTAAGTTAGCTCCACAAGATTACTAATTATATCACTTATTATTTGAAAACATGGCCTCGCACACCCGAATCTCTTACGATCTAACTTATACTTAGAATCTAACAATTAAAATTGATATTCAGCATCAATCAATGATATTTTCAAGTAATAAAGACATATTAACTGAATATTTATGCAGACATCTACAATGGTGATGTCTGGCACCCAGCTAAATCAACAGACTATTCAAACGATTGTTTCACCGTGTATGAAAACAACAAAATTAATATTATATGACCAAACATCCACACCATCGCACCGACGACAAATAAACAACATTACTATCCTACTATTTGTGACTAATAATCTCTCAATACACCGTAATAAGCATCGGTGTTTCGTGTATGCTGCGGTTTCCGGCGGTTTAGTCGATTCATCAATACACAGCATCGGCATGTCAGATGTGGTGCGTGGTGTCCGGCAGATCATCAGGCAATATCAAAATATAGCTGCTGAAATATCTTGATCCGTATTTTCCAAAATTTAACTGATAAACTGAGCCCATAAACTGTGAAAACCATAGAGAATAGTATAAGTAGAGTTTTAGATAAAAGCAAGACAGACCAAAACGCCATAGGGTAAGCTGACACAGTGCACTATGTTCTTGGTCGTGCTGGCCGTTTAGGTGTACCACGACAATATGGCTGCTCCCATAGAAATTTGCGTGACATAATATGCTATCTCAAGGGAGATAACGTATACAAATGGCACCTGTATAAGTGGGTAACGTAATTTACATACACTGGGATATTATATTTTACAAATACAGATTTTGAAGGCGATATAATTGTCCATCTGCATTACGAAAAGAACAAACTTTGTTGCATCGCGGAATTCGCTCGATTACTGTTGTCGCAGTAACTTTAAACTATGTTCACATATAGACATATATATATATATAGCTACAAGAAACATAAACTTTCAATTTCAGATTCTGCAAAAAAACAACATGTCTAACATAGGGCATAGGCCCAACTTATAGGTTAGACCACACCACATACGTGTAGTTTTACTATATAATTTAATGAATGCCATTCAATAATTGCGATAGTCTCTCCGTCTTTCACTATTGGTATGGATGCTGTGTGACCTATTTGTACATGACCTGTAGCCAGTCTGTACTGGTTCTGCATGAATTAAACAATATGTTCACTTACTCCTAAGAAAGAAAAATCCAACCTCGTCATATCCTCCAATATTGTGTAATAGGGGGGGGGGGGGGGGGGGGGGGGGGGGGGGGGGGGGGGGGGGGGGGGGGGGTGGGGGGGGGGTATTATTGGCGAGACTCTAAACTTGCAACCCAGGTTCTTTTAAGTGGAGCGCCGTGGCGTAATGGTTAGTGTGTCGGACTACTGATCCAAGGGTAGTGGGTTCGAGCCTGACTAGCGGCGTGCGTTGTGTCCTTGAGCAAGACACTTTATCCACACTGCTCCAGTTCACCCAGCTGTAAATGGGTACCGATAATTCGTAGTTGCTCTGTAAATACGAATTACCGGCTTCTCTCAAAAATCTCTACCTCTACCTCCGTTCTTTCTCCCATTCTTGGGAGACGGCATGCAAGGTCCTAGAGCCAGTGCCGCCGTTAAATATAAGCAAAAAAAAAAAAAGGTTCTTTTAACAGATTGCCCTGTAATACAGTGGCCGGCATGAGCGGGAGAGGGAAAGTTGCTACATTTGGAGGTCATTATACGAAAAGTACTGGATACCTTGTCCACAAACTTCGTACTATAACACGGAATAGGACATAGTTGTGAATAGTGGGCAAATTAGCCAGATCTCTAAATATAAGTTGCCCTTATAGGTTTAACCGCACTTAATCATCAGAAATGTATGCGCGGTGTAGTAAACAGTAGTATGTGAAAAATAATAATAAGCCAAATGTGTTATGACATAGACACTCTTTGCTTACAGAAACCAGTCAATTGATGTACTAATCTACTTCACATGCATGTTCGCACTGATGTTTCAATTTCAGCCGATTATTTGGTTACAGCTAGGAGAATGAATTTATCTTTTATAGCAATAATTAAACGTATATTTTAATTAGTGAATATCCAGAGCAGAATGGGTGCAGGATTTGGGAAAATAGGTCGCACAACATCCATGCGAAAAATGAAAGTAGCAGAGAATAGCAAAATGTGTGGTATTTGGTTAGTTTATAGAAGAAAAAGCAATGGTGGTGGCCCACCTATACCAGTATGAGTAAACTATCGCAGCGGAATCAGCCTGTGGTCCGCGCTTTAGGTTCTCCCTCCAAAAAAGAAAATGGCGTTGTCCAGAGGTGAATATTTTTGGGTCATAAAACTTTATCGCAATTTTCCATCCAATAAATGTTGTCATGCTTAGAATTCAATCGAGCATGTAGTAGTGATATTAGGTATTGTTTTAGTGATGAAAGATAAGTTCATCTTTGCCGGTAGTGCATCTGAGCGTCAAATTCAATTCAGGGCAGAACCGGTGAAATCGTAGAGGTCAAAATATATAACGTTACTGTACAGCCCAGTTTTCACTATCGGATTCAATATAAGTTTAGATAATCTCTGTTAATATGTATTGATTTTACTACTTCCTCAGAAGGGAACCCACTTTTCGTCCGTACCAATTTTCCCGGACACCCTCGTAAACGATTAATTTTGAATTTTCACACAAGATGTTTGTTCCTGTAGGCTGTACTGATAGGCGACCAATTTCCGGCCTAAAATCATGTTTTTTTTTTCGCAATAATTGTAAAAGTTTACATCTGACCGTGATTTTTCTCACATTAACAAATACGTCGGCTCGCCTTACATAGAATAACATAAAATGCATTAGTATAGTGGGAGGTAACTGCTGACAATGGGGCCCAAAAAGGGGTGGGGTAATTAAAAGGCCAATTAAAATACAGGATGAGACCCATTATTCCGGATACTAGGATTTTCTGCAATATTTACTTTTTGTTAAGCTAACACTGCAAAATTACAGTGAAAGTAATTAATACTGTATGGTAGTGACCAAATGATAGCAATTATTGCATGTATTACTTCGAAGATACTGTTAACTCCTTTATTCTGTACGCTTTGCTGACTCTTTTCACAAGCGCCCTAGCCCGATAATCAAGTTCAGACACCGTGTACGATCGGCTGCTTGGGGAGCATGATAAAAACTGACAGTAAACTGTTCTCAATTAATTTGATAGATAAATATGGCGAGGAGGAAAGCATGTTAAATGATTTAAAATACCGTGAGAATGCACGGACTAAAATTTGTAACGATTATTCTCTCATCACATTATCCAACATCCTGCTTAAAAACATGTATATTTGCATTATTAATACATGTTTGTTTTTGTTCGTTTGTCAATTAGATGTACATGCAGAAACTGAAAAACGCAGGTCTATTCATATAGCACGGACATGTCAGCTATACGATCGCATTCTTATGGTGGCTCATTAGGGACAGTTCATGTCTTCATCACTATGCCGTGTAGAAACGATAATTAAAAGCCTCAAATTTCATTTCCTAGCCGCGAAGGAACGTATATGTACGCCTCTAAATATGTGTTCCTTCACGTTCACAACCTTACATTTCATTCCTATGTCATGAAAGAACGATGATTAGCGCTCCTGCACAGCTTAGCAGCGTGATTTAATGTTGTTTTTTTTTCCGATGATAAACAAAAATGATTCAGTCGATCTATTTTTCATATGTTATTTACTGTGCATGAAGCGAACATAAATATACATATATATATTGTATTTCTGAGACACCACTGTATGAGGCCCAGTGCCTTTAATCATCGTTTTAATCAGCATAGAAACTAAGGAAGGAAACTAAACATTACCGTTTTCGCTTCTTCACGTCGATAGTTGAAGGAACGAATATTTAGAGGAATAGATGTACGTTCCTTCACAGACTGGAAACGCAAGTTAAGATTCTTAATTATCGTGTGTACACGGCGTAGAAACAAAAAAATAAATTTCCCTGCCGAGCGACCATACATACTTAGAATAGCTGCTGACGTAAATGTGAACGTAAAACGGCCTACGTGACAATTGACATTTACTTCCAACAAGATTTTAACGATGAATAATAGATTGTTTTTCCTCTCCACCATATATGCAGGGGGCGGCGGACACACCCAGGGGATTTAGAAATACTGCATTTTTTTTTGTCTAAATCCCACCCATGGAGCACGGTCTATAACCCTCAGTTCTGAGGTGTTCCAGGCATCGACAATCCCCTATAAATTCCTGCCAAGTCTATTTTCCGGGTGGCGGTCTCACTGGGCTTGTCGGGAAGCACCCGCTGTATAAAGTTTCCTATGTGCACTATGGAACCCGATACTAGAAACACAAATATTTGTGTTCCTTATACCTGTTTGAAACCGTGACACTGATTGTTTGAATCACATCCAATGCAACCTGATACCAGAACACACAACGTAGAACATTTCAACATCATGTGACGATTCTCACGTGTGTCCAAAACATGTTTTAATAGGAAAGTAAACAAGTGTGAAAAAAACGGAGACAATTTTCGTGTGCTGCCAAAACATGTGTTACTAAAAAATCAAGCAAATGTGAAAAAAACATTTGTTACGTTCGGAGACGATTCTCATGTGCTGTCAAAACATGTTTTATGAAGAAATAAAGAATCAATATTTCTTATACAAAAACATATTTGTACAACACATGAGAATCGTCTTAGAGACGATACTCATGTGCTGTCAAAACATGTTTTATTAAGAAATCAAACGAATGTGAAAAACATCATCTTCGGAGAGGAATAGCATGTGGTGTAGCAACAGTTACATGCTTTATGAAGAAAAGAAGTATCCATTTATTTCTTATACAATAACTTATTTTGACAACACATGAGCATTGTCTTATTAAGTGAAAAAAAACATGTCTTCGGAAAATATTCTCATGTGCTGCCAAAACATGTTTTATTAAGAAATTAAACATATGTGAACAAAAACATTGTCGAATCAATATTGCTTATACAAAAACATATTTGTACAAAAAGAGACGATGCTCATGTGCTGTCAAAACAGGTCATAGTAAGTGAAAAAAAAAATGTTTTCTGAAACGATTCTCATGTGCTGTCAAAACATGTTTCATTCAAACAATCAAATTATTAAAAACAAATAATGACACTTGGATCTAAAATAGCAATCATACTTTTCTCATGCAACATTTTTTTACCCGTCTTCAGGATAGTGGTTGGAGTCGGTGGTGTGTACTCAATACACGGCCAACAATACTTATTGGCTTTAAAGGTACGTGCCCACGCAGTAGGCACAAAATGTTCTTTATAGGAATTAAATAAGTGTATAATTATGTCACTATTCCACCAGTTCTAAAAATTACGAGTGCCCGCTATACAAATATGCCGTAAAGATTCTAATAGACGCCCGGGCGTCTTATAGAATCACCACTGGCTCCGAAGTCCAGGGTGGGCGTTTAATAGAGGCAAGTGTTATTCAGCAAAGGGAAAATGATAACAAAATATACGATGTTCTGCTATCTGAACAAAAACATAACTAAGGGACGTTACTCTCAAACTGTCTGTCAGTTTATAAACATTTGGGCCAAGACGTCTCGGCCCACTCTGGTCATTATGGTAGTCGGTAGAAATGTTAAATTTAATGGTAATGTATATCAAGACAGCGTCAATCATTAATGCTGATCAGATTTACGCCTACAGACGTTTCGTTTCAGCGTTTCGGATCTGTCGGGGGGGTTTGAGATGCTTTGAAAATGGCGTCTGCGTTACCGTGTACATTCTGATCACCCTGTGTCCGTGCAAATACATGTAGCTACTGCTGATGAGGAATTTACTGTGACACCGGTGGAAACGGTCGAATTTCGCTTCCGCTTTTGAAAGTGAAAGTAGCAATTATGTTTTTCCCCCGATTTTAAAGGAAGTTGCTATCAAAATAATGGAAAGAAAAAAAATCTAATTGGACAATTAGCTCCGATTTTGTTTCAAGTCGGTACTGGGCGTTTATTAGAGGCACTAATTTCGTGAAAATCGGCCAAAAAATGCGTCATTTTCAACGTGAAAAGTGGGGGGTGGGCGTCTATTAGAGCATGGGCGTCTATTAGAATCTTTACGGTAATCATTTATTCATTATCAATTTACTGTTAGCGGCGGTAACAGTTTATTTTGATAATCTGCGGGGACGACGACTTTCACATCACGGCTTGCGGTGCGCATGCGCAGTATACTACGCGCGCCAGTAGGCTTCCCAATATGTAAACAAGAATATCAACATGTCGAAACGTCCAGGACGGAAATTGTATGAAACGGCGTCGGCCAAAAAAAAGGCGAATTGTCTGAGGGACAGGCAGTACAGAGAGAGAGAGAGTGGTTAATATTGGCGACCAGATCACCAAATGGAAAGAGTTATGTGGAGATTTAGATTTGGACTCAAACAGAGATTTTTCTTCTCAACGTCCGATACTTCACTGCGCATGTCAAAAATGTGATATGATTGACCGTGTCACGTGACGCGTGTTGATAAAAATAGCACGAGGTCGGAAAATACCCTTTCTGGTCGCGGCATATAAAATGCGATTTAACACCAATTAACACGCGCCGTAATTAAAAATAACTCGTTTGTGGGTAGACAAATGGCTCATATAAGGCATGACAGAAAATGAAAAGTAGTAGTACAGTGTAACCTGCTGCATGGGCATGTACCTTTAATGTGATATTTGTCTTCGAGCTGTCTCGCTTGGATTAGAAACCTTGTGATAGGGTCCCCGGGAAAATCTATGTTTTCTTACTTCACGTTTTAATCTATTTTCAGTGAATAATTCCTTTTGTTTAGTATCTGTAACATTTATTATTAAATGTTGTACTTAAATGCTTATACTATTTTGTTTGTCTGTGTATTCCATCAGACGATTTAACAAATTTCCCCCTTAAGCGCCTCAGATATATATGTCCCATGCACATGCGCACCGACATGGGGTTTTCCCCACATCATACAGGTGTCAACAGAAGTTGGAAGGTAAGAAAACAGTTCAATTTAACAGTTTTGCTCATAAAAAGTTATTCCAAATATAGTCAAAATGTGTAAAATTCTCAGACCCTGCTGATGGAATAGCTGTCTTACTTACTAAATTAACTGTTAAACAAAGAAACTAACCTGCCATGATGTCACTGGATAGTTCTGCTTCAAGTTTAATACCAATTTTGCTATGCTGCTCGCCATTTTGTTTACACTACCAGATGCGCAACATTAACCGAAACAAATGTGACGTTTCAAACACGCATGTGATGTCATACATCACACAGTTTACGTCACTTAGTGATGTCAGAACGTTATGACATTTTACCTGACGTCAGAACGTTATGACTTTTCACCTGCACAGACGCCTTTGAACTGCGTTGAATATTCCGGAAAGTTTGACTGAATATGGAGATGGTAATGCTATATAAATGTGTTTGGAAAGCCTTAGGTGCGCAGAATTAGCCGACACCATTGTGTATACCAGCAGAATCATCAAATATAAAGTTACGCTACTAGCAACTAACTTTTAATCATTAAATATATGCAATGGTTAGTTCTACATGAAATAATGCATTTCGGGAAAAATAAATGATTCCTCCCGCAAATAATACTTAATAATTTTGCTAGAAAAGTGTACTTTGCAATTTTTATGAAATCGTCTACTGGTTAACTGCTGATATTCCGCTTTATAGGCAACAGGTTGCTATATTCGCTACACCACACTGCATAGTAAAAATGTGCGTAATAGCAGTTACAATTCGCGCACTATACTATAGAAAAAAACCTGCAGGGCGTTGACGTTCATACTTTGCTATATCGTTATTGATAGACTATACTTTTTATTATGTTAATGCAGACTTACAAAATGGGCGAATTAGAACTATTTATTGCATTATTACATATATATACTCAACAAAACTAGAAACGTCCCTGTTTTATAGCCGGTGTAGCTCTGTCTATGTATGTACCACATGTTCAAAGTACATGTATTTTAAACCGTGGCGATGTTCAGAATACGATCGTGTAGAGTTTAGCTGATACACACGGTTTACATAGCGGCCAGTGACCGGAACGTTGATTTCCACTTTTTGCACGTGCACGCTATACTTGTCATCGATAAGGTGATTCAGTTCATGTCGTACCATTCATGCGATAGGGGCTATTCGGAAAATTAAAAAACTTTTTTAATTTTTCACTGTTTTCGATATGCCACGGCTTTCCGAAAACGAGCGAAATCAGGCAATTGGGATGCTTGCGGGTGGGATGGCCACCAGGGCGGTCGCGCCTCGGTTTGGTTGCTGTCGGAAGACGATTGATCGTCTTGCAGCCCGGTACCAGCAGACTGGGGCTGTTCACGACCGGCAGCGACCTGGTAGGCCTCGTGTAACGACGGCTAGAGCCGATCGTTACATTACGTTGATGCACTTACGTCAACGTCGATTGGCAGCCACAGTCACTCTTAGGCGATACGGTGTCTCAGGGCAGACCATTCGCAACCGGTTACGTCGTAACGCCCAACCAATCCGGGCACGTCGCCCGTACACTGGTCAGATAATGACCCAACGTCACCGTGCTGCCAGACTGTTATGGGCGCGACGTCATCTGAACTGGAGAAGGGCTGACTGGAACCAAGTTTTGTTCACCGATGAATCTCGGTTCACAGTTAGTCATGCTGACGGAAGATTACGGTTATACGGCGTAAAAATGAAAGATTCACCGATTGTTGCATTGTTGAGAAGAACAGGTTTGGGGGAGGGAGCGTAATGGTCTGGGGTGGGATCATGGGAAACCGGAAGACAGATTTGGTTGTTGTACAGGCAACATCAATGCACAACGTTATGTTGCAGATGTGCTAAATGCACATGCCTTACCATTTATCCGTCAGCATGGTCCTGGTGTAACATTGATGCACGACAATGCCGCCCTCACGTAGCCAGGGTCACCACTCAATACTTACAGCAAAACAACGTCGACGTCATGCCATGGCCCGCGGTCTCCCCGGATCTCAATCCCATTGAGCACATATGGGATGAGCTGGGCCGCAAAGCACGAGCTAACCATCAGATTGACAATGTTCGCGATCTTACACGGGCGTTTTACAACGGGAATGGAGGAATTTGCCTAACGCACTAGTATTGCGTTACGTCACGTCGATGCGGCGTAGGATCATTGCATGCATTCATGCAAATGGTGGCCACACTCGGTACTAACGAGATTTACTGAATTTGCCACATTACTTATTGAAATTCCATCTCTAAACATTAAGTAACACATTTCTGAGTTTTTGTGATTTTTATTTGATTTTGACCCCTACCGCCCTTGGCCGGTTATCTCTCGAATATTTAACAAGATATCCAAATGCAATTTATTGGCTTTGATACAGAAATGAATGAACTTGTTTTTCCATTTTGATTTTTAAAAGTAACCCTTTTGGTTTTTGATGAATCTTTCCTTAAACATGGAGGGACGTTTCTAGTTTTGCTCAGTATAGATGTCATTGTGGTTAGTGAGTTATTTCCGAAAAACATTAAACCAACAAACATAGACTGTAATGAATACAAATTAAATGGATTTAACTGTTGTGTTGGATCAGTAAATGATAGTTGTAGAGGAGTAGCTATATATGTGAACGACCATATTTCAGTGGATTACTGTTCAGTGATGTTGCAAAGCGATTTTAAAGAGTCAACTTGGTGTAAAATACGAAATTAGTGCTTACTGTCAAAATAGTAAAATAAAAGTTATGACGAATCTTTATTTATATTTGCAATAGAAGATTTCATCGAAAACTTGGGCCCAATCTTCCAGACGGATTTGATGTAACAACAGCAACACCACTGGCTTATTGTTGGCTTTTGTACAAGCCAGAGATCATATGTTTACTGCCATGGCGAGACATATAAACAACTACGCTAGGAGTTCTTTTCATCTACAGCGAGCAATGTAAATTGGTCCAGAGACATAATTAATATTACAATTAAATAGGTATTATTTGCACAACCAAATTGCTACTTATGGTACATGTACAATGTACATCATTGAAGTAAAACATTTGACCAGATTGACAGTGATCCAGCAACTTTTTTTCAGATGAAGACAGTGCGGCTTAAGGGCCGGTAGAAACGTGTAAGGGCTGGTAAATTTCAAATCTTAAAGCCCGGCTGGCTGACTGGCTAATATATATTTTTGCTTAGTTTCAAGCCCTGTTAATGTAATAAATTTAGTACAATAATTATGCATAGGTACTTTTAATCATCAAATATACATGTAATTATGCAGTTGTTAGTTCTGTATGAAATAATGCATTTTGGGAAAACTAAACGATTACTCCCTCAAAGTATACTTAGCTAGATAAGTATGCTTAGCAGCTGAAATCAGCTACAGGAGTTTTGCAGACTTCCTGTCTGCAACTACTAGCTACACCATGACCAAATATATTATGCATTGTTGCAGCTGTTAATGGTGTGTTTGTCGTGGCTGCGAAACGTACGGCGTTTGGTACGTACGGTGGCAAGTTGAAGGACACGACGGCCACGAAGCTGCAGGAAGTCGCGGCCAAGGCAGCTCTCGCTTCCGGGAACGTGAACCCTGAACTCGTGGGGTCAGTCGTGTTCGGGAATGTCATTCAGGTAAGATCAGTAGACGGTTTCATCAAAATTGCTAAGTGCATGTATCTATCTACCAGTAGCCCATTTCACCAACATTGCAAAGTATACTTTAGTAGCAAAGTATACTTTGAGGGAGAAATTTTCAATTTTATGATAAATTTATTAATTTTTAGCCAGGTTTTTTGAAAAAAAATCCAGGCTATTGGATTGGCGAAAGCCGGGCGGGCGGCGTCCACAATCAATGTTAAGTTTTCGTGTTTGAGTCAATTTCTTTGTTACTGTACCACCTAGGACCACCAAACTTTCACAGCTTCATAATCAAGGGGTGCCCACCACATATCACTATCCAACATGTTACTTTTTTTTTAACTTGACCCATTTTTTCCGCGCAGTCGACTTAGCCATTTTCAATGTTAAGTTTTCGTGTTTGAGTCCATTTCTTTGTTACTGTACCACCTAGGACCACCAAACTTTCACAGCTTCATAATCAGGGGGTGCCCATCACATATCACTATCCAACATTTTACTTTTTTTTTAACTTGACCCATTTTTTCCGCGCAATCGACTTAGCCCTTTTCAATGTTAAGTTTTCGCGTTTACAATGTTAAGTTTTCGTGTTTAAGTCCATTTCTTTGGTACTGTACCACCTAGGACCACCAAACTTCACAGCTTCATAATCAAGGGGTGCCCACCACATATCACTATCCAACATGTTACTTTTTTTTTAACTTGACCCATTTTTTCCGCGCAGTCGACTTAGCCATTTTCAATGTTAAGTTTTCGTGTTTGAGTCCATTTCTTTGTTACTGTACCACCTAGGACCACCAAACTTTCACAGCTTCATAATCAGGGGGTGCCCATCACATATCACTATCCAACATGTTACTTTTTTTTTAACTTGACCCATTTTTTCCGCGCAATCGACTTAGCCCTTTTCAATGTTAAGTTTTCGCGTTTACAATGTTAAGTTTTCGTGTTTAAGTCCATTTCTTTGGTACTGTACCACCTAGGACCACCAAACTTTCACAGCTTCATAATCAAGGGGTGCCCACCACATATCACTATCCAACATGTTACTTTTTTTTTAACTTGACCCATTTTTTCCGCGCAGTCGACTTAGCCATTTTCAATGTTAAGTTTTCGTGTTTAAGTCCATTTCTTTGGTACTGTACCACCTAGGACCACCATTCTTTCACAGCTTCATAACCAAGGGGTGCCTACCACATACAACTATCCAACATGTGACCATTTTTTTTACCTTCACCTATTATTTCTACGTAATTGACTTAGCCATTTTCAACGTTAACTTTTTAACGTACGTCTGGTTAAAGTTTTTTCCTTAAAACTTTTTCCTTATACTATATCTCTGCAACTGCTTCGCCCATACCTTGAAACTTCACATGGGTGTTTATCATCATCCATATTTTCATTCTACCCCCCAACCGTGCTGCCCCTGTGGCCGCCGTCTAAAAATAGCATAAATTCTTAAAAAATCTTCTCATGAACCGCTTGCCGGATTTCGACAAACTTGGTAGGAATGATCGATGTACATTGCTCTTTCAAAGTTGTTAAAATGGTGACCCCGGAGTCAAAAATGGGCGTGGCCCATGGGGTCAAATTGGGGTCAAATTTTATTTTTGACCGAATATGGTCATGTCATATATCAAATTGAAGGTATCAATGAGGCGATCACTCTGGTGCATTTTCTGTCGAAATCGGATTGTTATGTCATCCAAGATGGCCGCCAAAAGGTCAAAAGGTCGTTCTTTTATTAGAGATTTCAAAATTCTTCTTCACATGAACCGCTTGGCCCATGGTAGCCAAACTTAAAATTTATGGTCCATGTGTGAAGCCTTTTCAGATTTGTTAAAATGGAGGTCATCGCTAATCCAAGATGGCTGCCGTCTAAAAATAGCATAAATTCTTAAAAAATCTTCTTCTCATGAACCGCTAGCCGGATTTCGACGAAACTTGGTAGGAATGATCGATATACAATGCTCTTTCAAAGTTGTTAAAATGGTGACCCCGGGGTCAAAAATGGGCGTGGCCCGTGGGGTCAAATTTTATTTTTGACCGAATATGGTCATGTTATATATCAAATCGAAGGTATCAATGAGGCGATCACTCTGGTACATTTCTTGTCCAAATCGGATTATTATGTCATCCAAGATGGCCGCCGAAATGTCAAAAGGTTCTTTTATTAGAGATTTCAAAATTCTTCTTCTCATGAACCGCTTGGCCCATGGTAGCCAAACTTAAAAGTTATGTTCCATGGGTGAAGCCTTTTCAGATTTGTTAAAATGGAGGTCATCGCTAATCCAAGATGGCCGCCGTCTAAAAATAGCATAAATTCTTAAAAAATCTTCTCATGAACCGCTAGCCGGATTTCGACGAAACTTGGTAGGAATGATCGATGTACATTGCTCTTTGAAAGTTGTTAAAATGGTGACCCCGGGGTCAAAAATGGGCGTGGCCCGTGGGGTCAAATTGGGGTTCTAAATTTATTTTTGACTGAATACGGTCATGTCATATATCAAATTGAAGGTATCAATGAGGCAATCACTCTGGTGCAATATTTGTCGGAATCGGATGATTATGTCATCCATGATGGCCACCAAAAGGTCCATTTATTCAAGATTTTTTACGTCTTTTTCTCAGGAACCACATGGCCGATGCTGGGTGAAGCATTTTCAGATTTTGTAAAATGAGAGTCATCGCTTAATCCAAGATGACCGCCATCTAAAAATAGCACAATTTTTTTAAAACACATGAACTCAATGTCACATTCTCCTCTGGTGTTCATGGAGTCAGGTGAGCGAATTAGGGCCATCATGGCCCTCTTGTTTTAACTTGACCCATTTTTTCCGCGTAGTCGACTTAGCCATTTTCAATGTTAAGTTTTCGCGTTTACAGTGTTAAGTTTTCGCGTTTACAATGTTAAGTTTTCGTGTTTAAGTCCATTTCTTTGGTACTGTACCACCTAGGACCACCAAACTTTCACAGCTTCATAATCAAGGGGTACCTACCACATATCACTATCCAACATGTTACTTTTTTTTTTAACTTCACCCATTTTTTCCGCGCAGTCGACTTAGCCATTTTCAATGTTAAGTTTTCGCGTTTACAATGTTAAGTTTTCGTGTTTAAGTCCATTTCTTTGGTACTGTACCACCTAGGACCACCAAACTTTCACAGCTTCATAACCAAGGGGTGCCTATCACATACAACTATCCAACATGTGACCATTTTTTTACCTTCACCTATTATTTCTACGTAATTGACTTAGCCATTTTCAACGTTAACTTTTTAACGTACGTCTGGTTAAATGTTTTGGTTTAAAATCTTTTTCGTTATACTATATCTCTGCAACTGCTTCGCCCATTACCTTGAAACTTCACATGGGTGTTTATCATCGTTCATATTTTCATTCTAACCCCCAACCGTCGTCGGCCCCTGTGCGCAATGTCAAGGTCAAATTACTTTTTTGAATTTATTTGTTAAAGTTTTTTTGTGTACTATATCTCTGCAACTGCTTCACCCATTACCTTGATACTTCACATGGGTGTTTATCATCATTGTCGCACCCGCTTGCGGAAAAAGCGCGATATCGTCGGCAGTTTGGCATACGTCCGTCCTCCGTCCGTCCGTACGTCCGTACGTCCGTGTGTCCGGGTAAAGTTTTTTCGTTAAAGTTTTTCCATCTACTATATCTATTTTTTTAGTGTCCATGCCTCGCCCCAAGGCGCGACATGCAGGCCACGGCCATCTAGTCTACAAAAAGTGGGTATAATTATGTTATCCAAGTGTCCATGCTTGGAAAAAACCTGGCCTTCGTGGCTTTGCCTCGTTTCTTGTTATTATACTGAATTTATTACATTATCACAGCCAATTTGGCTGTGATAATGTAATAAATTCAGTATAATAATTCTGAATACTTTTAATCATGAAATATATGCATTTGTTAGTTCTATATGAAATAATGCATGTCAGGAAAAATAAATGATTTCTCCCTCAAAGTATACTTTGCTGGAAAAGTATACTTTGCAATGTTGATGAAATAGGCTACTGGGCTCCAGATAAGGAATTAGTAATTGAGAGTATTGTTACTCCATCATTTCTGAAGCAATTTGGTATTTCAAAATTTTAATTGGGTAAAATAAAATCACACTACTGTTTACACAGCAATTATTGAATAGTTTGTTTCGAAATGAAAACATTTCTTGGTACATGTATTTCATTAGAATTGTCTCCTTGGAGATTATGTTTGTTGGTTTTGTTTATTTATTAAAACAATAACTGGGCACGAAATGACCAAACTGGGTACAAAATGACTTGCTATGGTTACGAATTGACCAAAGACTGACTGTGTACGAGATGAACATGGACTTCAATACTGAGGGTGCTTTCCCTGCCATAGGCTTGAGAAAATACTGCCATAGTATTTCCATCCCACTCGTTTTTCGGATGAGCCTTCAAAAAAAATAAAACAATTGGCGATAAATCGTCTTTTTTTTTTTCTTTTTTTTTTCTCGAAAATTGTAATTTTTTATCGCCGATTGCGAAAGTGGCGATCGCCAGCGGAATCCCTGCTTGTAATCGAGGTCCTGTCTGTATGACTGCAGCTGTTAAACCTTGTCACCTTCTATTATGAGTCGGGAAGACAGTAAAAGGTACACAAAAGCCGTTATTGGCCGTTAATGGCTTTTGAACCGACTACCGGTACTGTAATGTTATGTTACAGACGACAGCTTTCAATCATACACATTTCATCTGACTGACCATAATATTTCACATCTTTCAATGACTGACCATAATACATCTGATGACATAATACACATTTCATCAGATAAGCCATAATACACATTTCATGAGCGACATAATACACATCATCTCACCTGTCCATAATACACATTTCATCTGACCATAATACACATTTCATCGACTGACCATAATACACATTTATGATACCATAATACACATTTCTATACCTAATCCCATTTCTGCCTGACCTGACCATAATAACACATTTTCATCTGTCTGACATAAATTACACATTTCATATGTCTACATATACACCATAATCTTTGATGACCATAATCACATTCATCTGATAAATTTTGCATAATACATTTCATCGTCCTGACATAATAAAACACATTTCATCTGTCCTGACCATAATACACATTTTCATCTGTCCTGACCATAAATACACATTTCTCTGACTTGACCATAATACACATTTTCACTGACTGACCAGACCATATACACAATCATTTCATCTGACCTTGACCATAATACACATTTCATCTGACCTGACCATAACACTACATCTGACTGACCATAATACACATTTCATCTGACTGACCATAATACACATTTCATCTGATGACCATAACAACATCTTCTGACCTGACATCAATACACATTCATCTGACTTGACCATAATACATTTCATTCGTCTGACCATAATAACACATTTCATCTGACCTTGGACCATAATACACATTTCATCTGACTTGACCATAATACATTTCATCTGACTTGACCATAAAACATTTCATCTGATTGACCATAATACACATGTTGTCAGACCTCCATAATACACATTTCATCTCTGACCATAATTCACATTTCATCTGACCTGACCATACACATCATTTGCTTACCATAAATACACATTTCATCTGACTGACCATAATACACATTTCATCGGCTGACCATATACACATTTCATTGTTTCATCCATAATACACATTTCATCTGACCTGACCATAAAATACACATTTCATCTGACTGACCATAAACCACTTTTACATCTGACCTTGGACCATAATAAACATTTCATCGACTGACCATAATACACATTTCATCTGAAATTACCATAATACAAATTTCTCTGACTGACCATAATACAAATTTCATCTGCGACCATAATAACATTTCAACTGGATTGACCATAAATTCACATTTATCTGGCCAAATAAAACACATTTCATCTGATGAACCATAATAACACATTTCATCTGACTGACCATAATTACACATTTAATTTGACTGACCCATAATACCCATTTTTCATCTGACCTTGGACCAAAATACACATTTCATCTGGACCTTTACCAAATTAACCATTTTATCTGATGAAACCTTAAAACAAATTTCAATCTGACCTTAAAATAATTTCAACTTTTCATCTGCCTTGAAACCATAATACACATTTCATCTGACCTTGACCATAATAACATTTTCTCTGGACTGACCATAATAACCACAATTTTCATCTGATGACCATAATACCAACCATTTTCTTGACCTTGACCAATAATAACAAATTTCATCTGACTTTTGACCATAATAAATATTTCCTCTGATTGACCCATAATTAACACATTTCATCTTACCTAACCATAATTACAACATTCCATTGACGACCATAATACACATTTCATCTGACTGACCATAATACACATTTCATCTGACTGACCATAATACACATTTCATCTGACTGACCATAATACACATTTCATCTGACTGACCATAATACACATTTCATCTGACTGACCATAATACACATCATCTGTTTCATCTGACTGACCATAATACACATTTCATCTGACCTTGACCATAATACACATTTCATCTGACCTTGACCATAATACACATTTCATCTGACTGACCATAATACACATTTCATCTGACTGACCATAATACACATTTCATCTGACCTTGACCATAATATACATTTCATCTGACTGACCATAATACACATCAATACTGACCACCATAATCACACATTTCATCTGACCTTGACCATAATACAAATTTCATCTGACTGACCATAATATACATTTCATCTGACCTTGACCATAATACACATTTCATCTGACTAACCATAATACACATTTCATCTGACTGACCATAATACACATTTCATGTGACCTTGACCATAATACACATTTCATCTGACCTTGACCATAATACACATTTCATTTGACCTGGACCATAATACACATTTCATTTTTACCACGCCTTTAACATAATTAAAAAAAATAATTAGAGTTTGACAAAAGTTTCATTTGATCTAAATAATAATACAAATTTAACATTGACACTATTACTAATTGTATCCCCCGGACTCCGTCGGGGGATACTATGGATTTGACAGCGCGCCGCGTCCGCGTCCGCGGTCCGCGTCCGCCGCAGACACTTCTTGTCCGGAGCATAACTCGAACACCCTTTGGAATATTTTCATGAAACTTCACACATGCATAGACCACGACCCGAAGGTGTGTCGCGCACAAGAATGACAACTCTTGCATAGCTAATTTTTTAGTTATCTCCCTTTTTTGTTTCTCGCACTGATTTCGTGTCCGGAGCCTAACTCCACCACCCTTTCGAATATTTTCATGAAACTTCACACATGCATAGACCACGACCCGAAGGTGTGTCGCGCACAAGAATGACAACTCTTGCATAGCTAATTTTTTAGTTATCTCCCTTTTTTGTTTCGCGCACTGATTGACCATAACTCGACCACCCTTTGGAATATTTTTATGAAACTTACTACACTTATTCAATTAGACCACGAACCGAAGGTGTGTCGTGCACAAGAATGACAACTCTTGCATAGCTAATTTTTTAGTTATCTCCCTTTTTTGTTTTCGCTCACTGATTTCCTGTCCGGAGCATAACTCGACCACCCTTTGGAATATTTTCATGAAACTTCACACATGCATAGACCACGACCCGGAGGTGTGTCGCGCACAAGAATGACAACTCTTGCGTAGCTAATTTTTCAGTTATCTCCCTTTTTTTGTTTTGTTTTGCGCACTCTACAAACTGGACAATAATGCATGAAGACCTGTTTTCTCGTCTGCTCTGTATACCTTTTCTCGTGCTGCTCGTACACCTTACCTGTAGAGAGAACAATAGAAACTGGGAGAACCATGTGCTAAGCATGGGCTAGCATGTGCAGATGTCCAGTGCTTGACCACTGCTGACCAGGTAATTTATACAGGTAAATCACTACATTGGGTACTGTGTTGAAAATATTGTGGCATTATGTGGACCTCTGCAGATATATGTAGATAAATATAGGACTATTAATGAAAAAAAAATCTGGTCTCCAATAGCAAGCATTATTATTTTTAAACTTTTTTTTGTAATTTTTTTTAATTTTTTTTTTCATTTTTTTTTTCAAATTATTTTTCAATTTGACTGGAAAAAAAATCTGGGCTCCAGTAGCAAGCATTATTATTTTTAAACTTTTGTTTTCCATTTTTTTTTTTTCATTTTTTTTTTTCATTTTTTTTTTTCATTTTTTTTTCTTCAAATTAGCATAAGGGCGTAAGTGCTATATACAGACTATTCACCTGTGCATGTGCTAGCATGTGCAACTGACCACTGACCACTTACAGGTAATTTATACAGGTAAATGATTATATTACATTTCCGTAAACTGTGTTGAAAATATTGTGGCATTATGTGGACCTGTGCAGATATATGTAGATAAATATAGGACTACTTAAAAAAAAAATTCTGGGCTCAGTAGCAAGCATTATTATTTTTAATTTTTAAACTTTTTTTCCATTTTTTTTTTTTCATTTTTTTTTTTCAAATTCTTTTTCAATTTTTGTCTATAGCATAAGGTCGTCGTAAGTGCTATATACAGACTATTATCATATAATAAAACAATTATTGACTAGTGAGCCATAGAATATAATCTGATATTCTATGGTTCACTAGTCAATAATTGTATAATATGTTCGGGCCAGTGAAAATTGCTTTCGGCCCAGGCTCGAGGTCAAGGCGGGAAAGGCGAGGCATCTGATTCCGCGGAATTCTTGTTTACTTATCTCCCTTTGTTGTTTCGTGCTCTGATTTTGTATCCAGAGCATAACTCGAACACGCATATACGCATTGCTCTAATGGTCCTCTACCGCCCTGTGCCAAATCCACGTTCGTTCTGCCCCCGTCAAGCCCAGGGTCAAGGTCACATACTTAGTGCTTCAAAAACATTAACGCTTGGGTAAATATCTTATACTTTCTGTTTTCTTTCATGGATCATGGATCATCTTCATATTTCATATACGCATTGCTCTAATGGTCCTCTACCGCCCTGTGCCAAATCCACGTTCGTCCTGCCCCACCAATCCCAGGGTCAAGGTGACATACTTGGTGCTTCAAAAACTTTAACGCTCAGGTAAATATCTTATAATTTTTATTTCCATTCACGGATCAACTTCATATTTCATATACGCGTTGCTCTAATGGTCGTCTACCGCCCTGTGCCAAATCCACGTTCGTCCTGCCCCGACCCAAGCCCAGGTCAGGGGTCACATACTTAGTGCTTCAAAAACTTTAACGCTCGGGTAAATATCTTATAATTTCTGTTTTCTTTCATGGATCATCTTCATATTTTCATATACGCATTGCTCTAATGGTCCTCTACCGCCCTGTGCCAAATCCACGTTCGTCCTGCCCCCGCCAATCCCAGGGTCAAGGTCACTACTTGGTGCTTCAACTAAACTTCAATGCTCAGGTAAATATCTTATAATTTTTCTTTCCATTCACGGATAACTTCATATTTCATATATGCGTTGCTCTTAATGGTCCTCTACCGCCTGTGCCAAAAAATCCACGTTCGTCCCGCCCCCGCCAAGCCCAGGTTAGGGGTTACTCATATACTTAGTGCTTCAAAAATTTAAAAAACTTTAATCGCTCAGGTAAATATCTTATAATTTCTGTTTTTTTTCACGGATCAGCTTCATATTTCATATATGCAATTGCTCTAATGGTCCTCTACCGCCCTGTGCCAAATCCACGTTTGTCCTGCCCCTGCCAAGCCCAGGGTCAAGGTCACATACTTGGTGCTTCAAAAACTTTAACGCTCAGGTAAAAGAAAATTTTGACTTGCAATTTGGCCTCATTTATTATCAAAGCGATATGTGGGACATCCGTGTTCTATGAACACATTTTCTAGTTTATTAAACTTCACACATGCATAGAAGACGACCCAAAGGTGTGTCGCACGTAAGAATGACAACTCTTGCGTCGTTAATCTATATATCCCTTTGTTGTTTCGTGCACTGATTTCGTGTCTGGAGCATAACTCGAACACCCTTTGGAATATTTTCATGAAACTTCACACATGCATAGACCATGACCCTAAAGGTGTGTCCCGCAAGAATGAAAACTCTTGCATCACTAATTCTTTAGTTATCTCCCTTTGTTTTTCCGTCACTGATTTTGTCTCCGGAGCATAACTCGAACACCCTTTTTTCAAACTACTTGTGTATCTGGGGAGGGGGATACACATGCGCTTGTCGACAAGCGTCCATTTCTAGTTTCAGTTGACCTTGGCGGTAATGCAAATATTCAATTTCATTTGACCATGACCATTTTGACCCTGGGTCACTGTGTATAAAATTTTTACAGACATCGAAGGACTCGATCTACTTGGCGAGACACGTGGGCCTCCGCTGTGGGGTGCCCATCTCCGTCCCCTCACTCACAGTCAACCGACTCTGTGGCAGCGGTTTCCAGGCCATCGTTAATGGAGCACAGGTATGCAAAGTCACTAGGTCGCATTACAAGGTGACCACTTGGTTAAATTGCAAGGTCGCCACAACGTCCCTTCAAAAATGTTTGCCATTTTTGTGCAGTTTCCTTAATAATCTCATATCTTTGTCTTTTTTGACGAAAATCGGTTTACAGAATACACAAGAAAAAATCCAATTCTGCATTACAGTACATGGTTGAAAATTCGGAAACTGAGTGACACATACAGAATATTATCCCGTCAACACGGTGCGTATGTGCCGTGAAACACGGTGCCGTGAAACATTTTTGATATCCTGTCAATACGACCTACTCGCTGCGTATGAATATGTGCGGTTGCTGGGATTATTTCTTTGCATTTTAAAGCCATTTGTAGGTGTTGACGGGATAAATAGAATAGTAGGTTAGTGCCGTGAATGGAAAAAAATATCTGGCACGGCACGGAAACGGGATGTGCTAGGCAGAGCCTCGCCCATCCCATTTCCTGAGCCTTGCCAGATATATTTTCCCTTTCAAGGCACTAACCTACTATTCTCTATCTATTTTCCTTATTTCTGAACCAAAGTATATGTTGTGACCACTCATTTAAACCGTCTGGGCGAGACGGTTCAAATGGTGGTCACTACATATACTTCTGATGAGAAATAAAGAAATTCCTGAGCCTTGCCAGATATTTTTTCCCATTCACAGCACTAACCTACTATTCTCTATGTAGGTTAGTGCCATTCACGGCACTACCTACTATATGTATTCTATGTATCCCGTCAACACCTACAAATAGCTTTAAAATGCAAAAAACTAATCCCAGCCACATCCTCAAAATTGGAGAATCGACTAGTATGACAACCGCACATATTCATACACAATGATTAGGTGGTATTGACAGAATATCAAAAATGTTTCACGGCACCATGTTTCACGACACATACGCACTATGTTGACGGGATAAATGGAAATACATGTAGTAGTCAATTAAACAATCATCAATCAATTAATGTTATCATCAATTAGCCTGAAACATCACTCAATCAGTTGTTAGTCAATCAAGCCAGTTAATCAATCGACCAACCATCCAATCAGTCTACTCAATCAGTCAATCAACCTATCAATGAATCACCAACCAAGAAAGCAACCAACCAACCAAACAGCCAGCCAGCCAATATAACAATAAATCGATCAATCAATCAATCTATGTTACAGGAGATCCAGTTGGGCGAGAGTGAGATAGCGCTGGTTGGCGGGACAGAAAGCATGAGCCAGGCACCTTACGCCGTGAGAAACGTCCGCTTCGGTACCCGCTTCGGACAAGATATCCCGGTATTTACTGCTTACAAAACAATAAAGCAGCTTTATTTGCTTTTTATGATACAATTTGATAAGATGAAACTGTAATTCGTCTGTTTGAGACACGGATGTTTTGTGGTCGGCCCTCAATGACCGTGTTTACGTTACAGTTTGAGGATGTTTTGTGGTCGGCCCTCACAGACAGCTACACGAAACTTCCCATGGCGATTACAGCGGAGAACCTGGCTGAGCAGTACGGCATAACCCGGGAGGATTGTGATAGATACGCTCTAAAATCACAACAGGGCTGGGCGAAAGGTATTGTTAATGGGTTGTAAGTTCGGACCCAATTTATTCTGGGAAACACAGATTAATACCTGGTTTCTCACAGCAAGGTGTGTCCAAATATTTACAGTTTATCACATTAACAATGTATTTGGATACAATTTGTTTTGGGACAGGGATGGGTTTATCCAGTATTCCAGTATTTCAGCCACCAGTATTTCAGTCCAATGCCATAACCTAGGGGTTATGGCATTGGACTGTAATACTGGAGGCTGTGAGTTCAATCCTCACCCTCACTTTGAAATTTCACATTCATTAGATGTGTGTGCGTTTCTCTATTCCTCACATGTTGCTCATTTATATTCATCATATTAATATTTTTACACTAATCATTGATTGCCTACCACATCTGACATACTATTTTACTATTATTTTTATTCTTCATCTACATTGCTTGGCCCTAAATGATACTATTTTGTGTTGATGGGCCGTTAAGCACCATTCCATCCCATTCTCCATTCCACTATACAGGCATGCATTACGCAAACACGTCTTATTTGGAATTAATAAATCACTGAACTACTTTCGGCAAGGGAGATAATCAATATCACGCGAACTATTTTCATACGAGCCAAGCAGATTGTTCTGTTTATGATTAGTATATATAGTTTTAAGCTATCTCCTGTGATATATAATGATACATTACTTTGTTATGTTATGGGTACTAATACATGTTGTTTCAATAGCGTATCTCTGTAACGGTATCGTTGTAGATGGAGTTGCAAATAATTTAATAATTATTACGTTCAAATGGTGGCGTAATACTGATAGCACTTTCTGTATAACTGTGATTGTCATAAATGGCGCAACAGTCGTGAGGTTAAGGTCGCCGACTTCAATGATTTAATTACCGATTCCCGAAAGGGTCGGGGGTTCAAACCTCGACGTGGTATAAAAAAAATTTCTCTCCTATATATTATTTTTGTGATTTTAATATTTTTTAATATTTTACACAATTTTATGATTTTAATAAAAATACCTATAAATTGATAGAAACTTACCAACAATTAAAGTGTCTGTCTTTAAGTAATATATACACAGACAGTTTGTTACTGATTTTTTAAGTTTAAGTAATATATACACAGACAGTTTGTTACTGTTTTTTTAAGTTTGAGGTACTGTCTATACTGTCTATACCATATAATGTTTTACTGTTCCAAAATCTATTTTTTTTGGCTGTCACAATTAATTAATTTTCGGACAGCAAACATTTTTTTTATGAATTTGAAATAATTATTGTCCTCCATCTGCTCACAACACTGTTCGAACTGCGCCTGTGGCTACCACGACCAGAATTCACTGGCCGCAAACACAGTAGCCATCGGCGTCTATTTATTAAATTATTATTTTTTATTTTATTTGAATTCCGCGTGAACGCTGCATTTTGTGTCGATACCATTTACAGAAAATATTGGTGATTTTCTAAACGAATATCGGAGAAATGCGGCTATATATTTTGTCAATTTTCAACACCATTTACGGAAAAAAATTACTGATTTTTTAAAACAATATCGGCACAACTAAATACGGTGATAGAATTTTTGTCAACTTTTCAACACCATTTCCGGAAAATATTACTGATTTTATAAAAACAATATCGGCGAAGGTGTACTGAACTACTCTTTATTTTAAATAACCAGCCGTCTAATAGATCTATGTATAATCGAGAGTATATCGTTAATTGTCATGTTGTCTCCGACAGTGAGGTGTTGCGGCACACATCAAAACGACACGTCAATTTCAAAACATTGCCTAAGGGTCACAGCTGTGTGGTGTCATCAGATCAACACCTCGTCACACACAACTACGCATTATCAATTTTTTTCCCCACACAAAGCGACGTGTATTTACAACTAGATCTGTGTAATGTGTCGGGTGTAGCCAAAGACCATACATAAATTCGTAATTAGTCACAGATGTAGCCTTAAATATAATCGATTTCCTTAAATTGCGTCCGCATGTTGACAGATATTTCAGAGCAGACGTCATCGTAATTTGCCGTTATTTATTTCCAAAATTAGCCATATATTCTGTAAATGGCGTTGAAAGTTGACAATAAATTAAGACCAGATCAGTACATTAAATCGCTATCGACGACAACTGACGATCCGATGAGAGAGTAATACCGTTTAAGCATATCCAATGTTAAATATAAATGTACATCGTTATTTTTTTATGACTTTCGTAGTTTTTACCGAGAAATTCAAACCGTTTCCAATTATTGGGGAACATAATATCATGATTAGCACATCGTTTCACTAAGCGGGGGCTACTCAGGAAATGGGATCACACGGTCTATTGTTTACACTGGATTAATGGCGGCCTCCATGAGGTCTCGGGTAAATCTTATTTTTCAATAATGCGACTGTGGTTTCTTCCTTTTAGATGATAACCATGTTCCAGCCGTTAACACTTA
>CM055273.1:4959016-5004963 GCA_029237695.1 Conchocele bisecta | reverse complement strand
AATGGCGGCCATCTTGGATTCCATATTCCTGATGTTGAGCAAAATGTTGAGAGGATTATACCTGCTTATTTTCATTATATGGTTTTTTATGAAGACACCCACATGGTCAAATAAAAAATAGCACGCCGATCACCTCAGACCGACTTGGCGCCCCGAGTACTGCGTATTATTTGTAAGGAGTTGATTACGGGTTTTCTCTCACCGCGGAACCCGTGCAAATAGCTCGCAAGAGTGTAATATAAATATAAAATAATTCACTTCATCCCCATTGAAATAACGAGAACACATTTACGACTAGTTATCAGGTAACCTGCCCGTGTTGACCGAATACGTACTGACTGATAACATATTGTTGTATCAGGCACTGACCTATTACAAACATCCGGGCTACAACTAAGTGAAACATGACGTTCCATTGATCGGATGATGTCAAGTGACGTTACCGAATGACGTCAGTGTAATGACGAAACATAAAGTCCGCGTTCTGTCCATAGATAACGACGTCATATGTGGTCATCTTCGAGCATAAAACGTTACCTTATAAATAGAAGATCAGGCTACTGTCTTTTGATATCAAGTTTTATCAGGCTCGGCTCGAAACGGTAGGAATTCCTCGGCAAGCCTCGGAATTCCTACGCGTTTCCTAGCCTTGCCTGATAAACTTGATATCAAACGACACTAGCCTGGTATTCTATATATAACATACGAGTACGGTTCTGGTATTACCTCCCGTATCGCATTGACATGTGTGGCTGTGACTGGAGAAATGGGTCTTATGGGAGTTCTGGCCAGTGTAGCTCCTGATCAATTAGCACTTGTGCAGCCTGATAACGATGTATCCGCATAGTCTGGTCAGGATCTGCACTGGTCTTAAACACATAAGCCCCATTTCTTCAGTCACAACCGCATATTTCGCAGACATTGATTTCGAACAGAGACATATTTAATACGCCCCTACATCCTTGGTTCAAATAAAAAGTGCAATATCTTCCGTAAATGACATCGGTCGAACTCTTTTAAAAAAACAAATGGTCATTAATTCAAACACTGGTCACGTGATGTGGGTCACGTGAACAAGTTATATCAGACAATTCGATGATTAAAAGTACATGTATGCATAATTATTATACTGAGTTTATTACATTATCACAGACAAAATGGCTGTGATAATGTAATAAATTCAGTATAATCAAAATTAATAAATTTATCCTTAAATTGAAAATGTCTCACTCAAAGTATACTTTGCTAGATAAGTATACTTTGCAATGTTGGTGCAATAGGCTACTGATGTCAACAACCTTCTATGGCGTAGGGATAAAACACTTTAACCGTATTCGCAGGTAAAAATGAAACATACACTGCAGTCAGCCAATACTTATACAAGTGCAATGCTTGGATGAACTATGGTAATCTAATAAACAATCTACTCATAAAACAACAACTACTGGCACATATATATGCGTCCAATAAGTATATATGCAGATGCTGCTAACCAGGAAATCACACCATATGCTTTAGTTAGACAATACGAATGTTCATGTTTTACATGTACAATTTGGCTTCTACACACCTATGTATAGACGTAAATGTCCTAAAATTGATATATTATTTGCATATTACAGGTGTGCCTGCATTTTTATTGGTAGCAGTATCTGCATAATGACTTACATACCACGTAACTTCATAAGGTTTATTTATGTTAGTCCCTATTGTTTTATTACAAGGTTTTTTTATTAGATTTCCATTGACTTTACATGAGGTATCATGAAGGGTAAAACTAGTACGCTAATGACGTAAATGCGTTGCCACACAGTGCATTAAAACTGGTACCAGAAGGATGAGTATATGTATGGTCCCTGGTTAAAATCATGTATACATGCTAATAATTCCAGCACAAACATATTTACACAATTCCCTAACATTTGATTGGCCCGTAGCAAGTCTCTGTCCAAAATTATTTATATCCCAGTAAACTACCACGCCGAACTACTTTCCGTAACCGTGAGGCGCAGTTAAAATAATTCTTAAGAAAACGGAAAATAAACACATTTTCTTGATAAATTTATTTCAAATGCTGGAATTATAAGGAATGAATGGCCTTTTTGTGGAATTTATCGGGGATATAAACTTGGAAAAGTCGCGGGAATACTGGTCGAGGCCTTCGTCCAGTATTCCCGCGACTTTTCCAAGTTTATACCCCGATAAATTCCACAAAAAGGCCATTCATTCCTATAATATTGCTGTGGATCTGCGTGTACAAGTTATAAATGCGAGACCTTGGGATCAGCTGGGGTTGGACGGTCGGGGATTTGGCACAGCATGGTGGTAGAGCCTTACAGGAACGCATGTGTGAAATAGTAAGCATTTTAGATGAAAGAAATAGAAGTTATAACATATTTCTCTGATGTTATGTTTTGTAAAGAGACAAAGTATTTGACATCGACTTCGGGATTTCTGCGGGGTTGGGCGGTCCGTGATTTGCACAGCATGGTAGTAGAGCCTTACAGGAATGCATGTGTGGAATAGTAACCATTTCAGATGAAAGAAATAGAAGTTATAACATATTTCTCTGATGTTAAGATTTTGTAAAGAGACTAAAGTATTTGACATCGACTTCGGGAATCAGCGGGGTTGGGCGGTCCGTGGATTTGGCACAGCATGGTAGTAGAGCCTTACAGGAATGCATGTGTGAAATAGTAAGCATTTTAAATGAAAGAAAATAGAAGTTATAACATATTTCTCTGATGTTAAGTTTTAGTTAAAGAGACAAAGTATTTGACATCGACTTCGGGATAAGCGGGGGTTGGACGGTCGTGGATCTGGCGCAGCACGGTAGTAGAGCCTTACAGGAATGCATGTGTGAAATAGTAAGCATTTTAAATGAAAGAAATAGAAGTTATAACATATTTCTCTGATGTTAAGTTTTGTAAAGAGACAAAGTATTTGACATCGACTTCGGGATCAGCCGGGGTTGGGCGGTCGTGGATTTGGCACAGCATGGTAGTAGAGCCTTACATGAAAGCATGTGTGAAATAGTAAGCATTTTAAATGAAAGAAATAGAAGTTATGACATATTTCTCTGATGTTAAGTTTTGTAAAGAGACAAAGTATTTGACATCGACTTCGGGATAAGCGGGGGTTGGACGGTCGTGGATTTGGCGCAGCACGGTAGTAGAGCCTTACAGGAATGCATGTGTGAAATAGTAAGCATTTTAAATGAAAGAAATAAAAGTTATAACATATTTCTTTGATGTTAAGTTTTGTAAAGAGACAAAGTATTTGACATCGACTTCGGGATCAGCGGGGGTTGGGAGGTCGTGGATTTGGCACAGCATGGTAGTAGAGCCTTACAGGAATGCATGTGTGAAATATTAAGCATTTTAGATGAAGGAAATATTTAGAAATTATAACATATTTCTCTGATGTTAAGTTTAGTGACGAACGGACAACCTGACTCCAGTATACACCCACAACTCGTTACGGGGGTATAACTAGTATATAATATGATAATTGAGTGTTCAGTTTGGCATAATCATCGACATATAAATATCAATAGTTATAGTTACCCTACAATCCTGTATTCAGCCTCAGCTTGACATGCATACAGCCGGTTGTCTGTATAACCACAGCCCGATACAACACATGAATATATATATATTCTAAATATAGATCTGCATTACAGTGTTGCGCATACTCAAGTTATAAATAGCATCATCGTGTTTCAACATGTTCCCTGTCATGTGACTGATTGAAGACATTTGCAACGGAGATATAGTTGCGAACGGTAACTGTTTCAGACTACTCCCTTACAGCTACGGACGTTCGGGAATAGGTTACAAGTGTTAAGGACCTGTTCTATGCATGATCATCGTTTGATTCAAAGGTAATTGCTTCGTAACTGTCATAGAATATATATATACAGGCGCGGACCCAGGATTTGGGTTAGGGGGGGGTTTTGAGGGGCGTAACTATTTTGCAATACTTTACTATATTATCGAACGCGCTAGGGGGTCCTGGGATCACATCCCCCCGGAAAATTTTCCCCCACTCCTCACCAATAAACATAAATTCACAACGCGAACGTAGAAACGTTCCTTGTAACTTGTAAAAAATCTTTACTCGGCGAATTTTAGGTGGGGGTGGGGGGGGGGGGGGCCGGGTCCGCACCCCGACCCCCCGCCCCCCCCCCCCTGAATCCGCCCATGTATTATAATATAATTATGATCCGCCCTACTGTCTGTTTCACGAAAGCTGTCCAAAGTTTACGGCCATATAAACCATTCAAAAACATAATTTGTTTCGATAATATTAAATTAAAGGAAAATTTAAGAATGAGCCTTCTGTTTATTTTGTGAAAATAGACATCTTTACAGAGTGAGTGAAGATGTCTATCGGGACTTAACAGAGGGACTTTGTTTAGAATTTCAGAAATAATGGACCGATTTTTAAAATTTAACTTCATTTCCAAGCTCCTCTACCTCTTTTTCCCCCATGTTAAATTCCCATAGAGAAATAATATTTTCGTAATAAAATCAATATTTGACCAAATTTCACGAAATAAAAAGAAGGCTCATTCTTAAATTTTGATAAAATTTAACATTATCAAAAAAAATAATTGTTTTTGCATTGTCTATATAGCCGTTAAATTTAGGCAGGTTTCGTGAAACAGACAGTAGTGACCTTGCCATTAAACATTGGGAGATGAAACACACGGACCCCAACGTCGATAACTTAGATAGATAATGAACTACAAAAGATTATCATACAACACTGATACACCCGTTGGTATATGTTAAGGAAATTTATATAAACATAGTGGACCATAGTAGGGGCAATCCGGGAAAACACGGACATAGGAAAAATACGGACATCCATTGATGTAACGTGTTCCCTGCACACGTAGTGTCATTTTCATTAGTGTTGGTCCATTTAGCCCTTTTCTGGTCATTTCCCGCGAATGTGGCGCATGCGATGAGGTACACCCATATCAATGACGTCATACGCCTACTTTAGTGACGCTATACACACAACCTTTTCCAAATGACTTTGACTTTCAAATGTCGTAAACATTTTTGGGCGGGAAAAATACACTCGAACTGGGTATACCTTTTGAATGTGTTTCGTGAATTTTATTCCTGCCAGTAAAACAATTATTCCTGAATCAATAACGTTATTCTTTTACACAATAATTATTGGTAACAGAGATATTACACAAAATATAAAATAATAACACTGTCCGTATTAAACCTATCATTTGTTGATGGTCGTAAAACTACGGACAATCCTGTCCGTATTTTACCATATCAAAATAGCATTCTGCAGTAACTTCGAGTCTGCATGCATATATTTTACTTAATTGATTGTAAGTTATACACACTTATTAAATGAATTACTAGTGATTATAGAGTATAAAACATTGTATTTTTTTGTTAAATCTTTTTTGTCCGTATTTATCCTATCACAGTTTGCTATGTCCGTAATTTGCCGACTCTATGTCCGTGATTCCCCGGTCCGTGTCCGTATATCACCGTTTTCAAGTATCTTCAATTATATGTAAAAGTCGGGGTTTGAACGACCTAACGAACTCTATTTGAAATACAGACTAATTATTTAGGACACCCTCGCAGATCAACATAGCGAGACCGATATTATATTGCGACATACATCCTACTTACATACCTTTATTCTCTCACTTAGTAACGTAGACGAATACATGAGGAAACCAGCGAGTACACTGAGGACATTATCTGTACGCATGTGTGAAGTGTCATGAAAGTATTATGATTAGTGTGCGAATTGTGCCGAGCACATCTTGTTTCCGTGCCGAGCCAGATATGTTTGCCCATTCACGGCACTAACCTACTATTCTGTTTATCCCGTCAACATTCTAAAACAGCATTTAAATCAACTTAATTTAGTTAATTTAGCCTTCAAAAGCGAGATAAGTTTGAACCGAATTACATCAAACACTCATTGGCGCTCAGAATATAGTTCGTTAAAGTATGGTTGTAATATCATTTAATCAACAGTCATGACAGTAAATTGATAAATAATTGTTTTAGACTTTACTCATTGAAATATTTCCAGAATAATCTTAAAATGCTACAAAGATTTTGTTTTGTGTTCTTTTCATCGTTCGTGAATCAGGGAAATGAAAAAATAGAGATGGCGAATTTACGATTTAGTCTGTGGGTATACCATAAAAGATGCACACGCATACAAAATACACTAGAAATGTGGCATGTCGGCACACGAATGCCCCCTCTGGCAGCCAAAGAAAACGAGGCATATTTGATTATCAACCATTTACCCGAGCGTTAAGCCTTAAGGTTTCGAACGCACCAAGTCTGTGACATTGCCCCTGGGATTAACGGGGGGCGGGACGAATGTGGATTTATTACAGGGTCGTAGAGGACCATTGGAACAATGCGTGTATGAAATCTGAAGCAGATCCAAGCAAGGAAATAGAAGTTATAACCGATTTCTCTGATGTTAAGTTTTGTAAAGAGATTAAGTATGTGATCTTGACCTCGAGATCAGTGGGGATTTGTCACAGCATGATAGTAGAGCCTTAGAGGAATGCATGCATAACATTATTAAGAATTTCGATGAAAGAAATAGAAGCTATAACATATTTCTCTGATGTTAAGTTTACCCGAGCGTTAATGTTTCGGGACGGACGTACGGACGCCGGTAACACTATATGCCCCCCCCCCCCCCGCACCATTCGGTGGCGGGGGCATACACAATCAGTGTCGTATCTGTCGTATATGTGGCACGCCTCTAGGTAATGTTGTACTATTGTGTGATGTATCATGTGATGTTCCTAGATTGATAATGCGGAAATGCTACGGAGAGTGACCTAATCCAGCAAAGTAAAGCAAGGGATACACGTTCACACGTACACTAGAAATGTGGCACGCCGGCACGCAATGCCCCACTGCCAACCAGAGCAAACAGGGCACATTTGAAAACACAAAAGATCGGAGGATGATGGATTTGTCATAATATTATAGAGTTTGATTTGATTGATTGGAGTTTAACGGCTTAACAGCTTATGTCATTTAAGGCCGGACCAACGGGTTCGGTCCCATATGTAACCTGCTGAATATGGGGGGAGGGGGGATCCCACAATTATAACAGAATATTTACATCGAAAAAACATATAAAAAATAACCTGACCTGGTGCCAGGCCCATACCACACTAAGTCAATTGGCCACTTCCCCGAAAGCTAATAGAATTAGGAATAATCATATGACTCGTATACGGGGTATAACCAGAGTCAACTCTCACATACAAGAATGCCAAAGACGTACCTGAGGGCAAAACCAGGTAATCCGATCATTAAATTACCCATCGTATGCTCCCAACCAACAACCACTCACATGATAGAGGACCATCACAGGAATGCATGTGTGAACAATGAAGCAGTTACGTGAAAGGAAACATAATTTATGAAATTGTAAGAAATTTACCTGAGCGTTAATGTTTTGAACGCACTAAGCATGTGACCTTAATTAGTGGGTTTAACCCGATGATCATAGACTTGCCACAACATGATAGACAAGGAGCATGATCACGTGCAACAGCAACAATGTCGCCCACTTGAAAGTAAGTATTATTTGTCAATGATATTTTCCTTAATATGCAACTGATTTTGATGAAATATGACACAGCAAACGCGTCTTCATGAGCTACATTTGGTGGTGGAGGCAGTTCGGCACAGACACGGAAATCGATTCTTCGCAAAAACAACAGATGTTTGCGCGAAAATACAGGAGACCACCAAATGCAGGTTAACAAGACGCGTTTGATGCGCCATATTTCATCAAAATTCGTTACATAATAAGGACAATATAAAACTAGAGCAGCTGAAGCTGCATCAACGGTTTGAGGCTTGATGTACTGACAAACGTACACTGGCAAAGTGATTAGAAGACATTGCCAATGACGAAAACATATGAAACTCAAAAAAAATTGATGCAATTCCAATGAAATTGAAAAAATAAAGTTTTGTATTTTCAGAATCGCTTGACTATCCTAAGCATTTTTTCATTATATAACGTTCTACGAAATGTGTACCGTTAACCCCCTAGTCTGACATTGAAGTTGAGACGATTCTAAAGCACTCACAGCATGTCAGTTCGTATATAAAATGGAAAATTGTTTATATTGTTACTGTGTGATTTACGTGACGCTGTCAAACTTCAAATGCATGTAGCTCTCTCATTGAGCAGATAGCTAAAAACTACCAGCGATGCGGAGATAGAGAATTTTATTGCCTTTTTAATGGAAAACAAATATTTGAAATCGGTTGAATAATAAAAAAGTTATGACCATTTCAAATTTAAAAAAATGAAAGAACCAAACTTCAAATGCCTACAACTCTCTCATTTGGGGGGGCAGATAGCCAAAAACTACCAGTGAAACGGAGATAGAGAATTTTGTTGGCTTTTTAATGGAAAAAAAATTTTGAAATCGGTTAGATAATAACAAAGTTATGAACATTTCAAATTTGAAAAATTGAAGAAAAAAACGTCCAAGTTTGAAAGGCAATAGAATCGGAACTCTTCAAGCTATAGCTCTGAAAAGTATCATCTTTTGTGCGGATGAATGTCCCGCGTCACGCTGTCAAAAAATTATGTTGCTGAGATTACTGTACAAATTGGAAACTGTTTTCGAAGACCACACGTTAAAATAAAAAAGAAAATCCGAAATTGTTGATTTTTTTCATTTTTCTCAACTTCACATGTCAATAGCTCTCTCATTTGAGCAGATAGCCAATAACGGCCAGGCAAACGAAGATAGAGATTTCTCGCAGCTTTCGAATACACAAGAATTTTTGAAATCGGTTGAAAAATGTGGAAGTTATAGGACATTATATGATATATGACGTCACTTCCGGTTTCGTGGAAAGTGACGTCATGAGAATTCTGAAAGTTATTCTCGTCTCACAGTTGATACAAATCGGCATACAAAATTTGAAGTCGATCCGACAAGCGGTTTGGGCTGTAGTCCCGACGGCTGAATAAAAAGAAAAAAAAACCCAACGAAAATGAAATTGAAAAAAAAAGTTTTGTATTTTCAGAATCGCTTGACTATTCTAAGCATTTTTCATTATATAACGTTCTACGAAATGTGTACCGTTAACCCCCTAGTCTGACATTGAAGTTAAGACGATTCTAAAGCACTCACAGCATGTCAGTTTCGTATATAAAACCAGTGTCTGATACAACCCACCATACCTGTCTGGCCTCCACCTCGAAGTTTGTCAGCTGTACACACTGTTCTAGGCGGCTAAGTTTATATGCTCGTTCTCAAACTTCAAATGCATGTAGCTCGCGCATTTGAGCAGATAGCTAAAACTACCAGCGAACCGGAGATAGAGAATTTTATTGGCTTTTTAATGCAAAAAAAATAAAAATATTTGAAATCGGTTGAATAATAAGGAAGTTATGACCATTTCAATTTTTTTTAAAAACTTCAAATGCCTACAACTCTCTCATTTGGGCAGATAGCCAAAAACTACCAGTGAAACGGAGATAGAGAATTTTGTTGGCTTTTTAATGCAAATAAAATATTTGAAATCGGTTAGATAATAAAAAAGTTATGACCATTTCAAATTTGAAAAATTGAAAAAAAACGTCCAAGTTTGAAAGACAATAGAATCAGAACTATTCAAGCCATTGCTCTGAAAAATATCATCTTCTGTGCGAAATTATGTTGCTGAGATTACTGTACAAATTGGAAACTGTTTTCAAAGACAACCCGTTAAAATAAAATAAAAATCTGAAATTGTTGATTTTTTTCATTTTTCTCAATTTCACATGTCTATAGCTCTCTCATTTGAGCAGATAGCCAAACATTGTCAGCGAAGCGAAGATAGAGAATTCTCGCAGCTTTACAATTCAAAAAGAATTTTTGAAATCGGTTGGAAAATAAGGAAGTTATAGGGAATTATATGATATATGACGTCACTTCCGGTTTCGTAGAAAGTGACGTCATGAGAATTCTGAAAATTGCGTTATTCTCGTCTCACTGTTGATGCGAATCGGTATACAAAATTTGAAGTCGATCCGACCAGCGGTTTGGGCTGTAGTCTCGACGGCTGAATAAAAATAAAAAAAAAAACCCAACGAAAACAAAAGGTTTGAGGAATCAAATTCCTCAAACCTAATAATACGTAAATTTGAATCAGATGGATTCTGGAAGTTTCATTACTTGTTGGTGTTGTTAATACCACGTGATCATACACCATGATAGAGAAGTATACGGAATGCATGCGTGAAATGTGAAGCAATTACGTGAATGAAAACAGAAATTATAAGAATTTTACCCGAGCTAGATGTACGGACGCCTGTACATATATGATCCCCCACCACCTATTCGCTGGCGGGGGCATAAAAAGCCAGTGTGATATACACAAGTGTGACATCTCATGAAGATATTAAAAGACATATATGTTCTGGAAAATAACTTAAACCAACAAGGTGAGCATGGTGTTAACAGAACATAAGCTCATTTAGCACACCATGAGGACTGTTATGTACATAGCTGTGAAGTTAAAGAACATATTCCAAGAATTATACGACTTATGCTCCGGAAAATAACATATCACAACTGGGTGAATACTTCGTCAAAAAAAGATAATTCCACAGGTTCCACAGGTACCAAATACAGACCTACAACGACAAGGTGAACATTTTTTCAAAGGGAAATATTGTTTTTGTATTTTATTGGACATACGATATAATAAGTCGTGATGTACACATGTACGATGCATCATAAACATAGTGTAAGCAGTATACAAGTTAAGAACTTAAACTAACAAATAAATTGTTGCGGGCATAAACTCAAACACAATTCATGTTTCAAATAGATCTTACATTTACATGTACGAGGGTCATTCAATAAGTAATGAGCGTAGAGTCGTATCTTTCGTTTGGCTTGTCGCAAACAAATAGCATTTGAACCTTGTAAATGTCTGCCACTTTCTGTTATAATAGTACCAAATTCAACAGTGAAATTGATTGTCTAAGTGATGCATGACGTCATTTTGCACGTGCCTGTGTGTGACAATGCAGGGGGGATTCGCGATTTCATGAATATTTTTCACATTAATTCTGAACGTCGTGAGTAGTGTATCTTGTTGAAATAGAACAGAAGTATGGTATGATACTACATGTATGATATGTTATCTATGTTTCCATATTCATTAGCAGATTTTCTATTCGTTGCCTAGCAACGAAATAATAGATTTTTTCCATTAAATTTTAGATTTTGCCTTCTTTCAGTTGTTAAGGAATATAAGGTCACTTACAAGTAGTGCAATTATAAAAAAATATTACGTACTTGACAATGTATTAAGCTTATGTAGCAAAATAAAATTCAAAATATATACTAGTGTGCTACATTAATGGCGAATATTGGGGGAAATAATGACCGAAAAATAACCTTTTCTTTCACAAACTTTTTCAATCATTTTTCAAATATGCATTATTTAATATTCCAAATTATATTTCACAATATTGGTGTGATCAAATTAAAAGATATGTTAATATACTAAGTGTGATAGTGTTTCCATGGTAACAAGTAATAGCTTTCTGAACTCACATGCTTCGGTGATGTTCCATGCTTGCTAGGCAACCAAACACATTATGTGGTACACATTTTCAAACGGGTTAATCGAATCACCAATAAGTTTTAACAAATTATGAATATTTTAGAAATGACGTAACTGCCATCCAGCATGAATAATGTTCCAAGTCTCATTACTTATTGGATTTCCCTCGTACATGTATACATAACATACACTATCCTTATTATTTAATGCTGGTATAGTCGGATGGTGGACTGACCCTAGTAATTTGCCATGACTTTCGTTCGGTTCATTCCATCTTCCGACATATATATCTTATCTCCACTGGGATTAAAACATATTGCTCGCGGCTTCTCCATTTATCCGTTGTTCAACAATGTCTCTATGTGTGTGCACTGTGACGTTATGTGATGGACGCCGTTACCCCGATAGTCACCGACAAACACAGTACCGTCAGGGTGTACAGTTAGCATCAACGGTCCTTGTAACGAGTTATGTTTGTACGCATTCAATACGGTACCGTCCATTGTCATGCACGTCACTTTCTTAGCTCCATAGTCTGACACGTATATCACCTTTTCCGTTTGGTTGCTTGCTGTAAACCATGTCGCGGGGGTAAAGTCAGCCCGCAGCGTGGTAAGGACATCCCCCGACATATCAAGTACCTTAACTGAATGCTCCCGTGTGTCCGTCACACAATAAGGCGGTTGTCACAATACGACACACCATAATACTGCCCTGTAGTAGTGATTGCTTTCCCAAGAACAAATCGATCATTCGTTGTAGTAATAAACTGGAGCTTCTTTTGAAGACTTACAACGATCTGGTGAGCGCCGACCGCCGTCATGTCGCGTGGAATATCAGAGAGCACTATATTCCCAATGAAGGCATTGGAAATATCAAACATTTGAATCATAGAGTTTGAATCATATTTAAGATTAGCCACTATCAGTCGTCCATCAGGCAGAACCAGCAATGCTGTCAAGTAAGTATTTTTGTTTTTATTTGCAGTCAGGACGGGGATCATTTCGGATCGGTTTATTCCATCATGGGGCGTGGCAACTCTCATAATCGCTGACTGGTCTACTCCTGAAAGGGGTGTGGCAATACTCATCTCGGATTGGTCTACTTCGGCAAGGGGCGTGACAAGACCCATCTTGGATTTTTTTACTCCAGCATTTCGTGTGACTATTCTTCTCACCCGACCTTGCCGTAGCCATTTGGTAGCCATCAAAAGACGGAAAGTAGACAATAGTTGAGGCTTCACCGAACTGAAATACACATTTTCAGTTAACTCTTATTAGTTTACCGATTTTTCGAACATACGAGTCGAACGTATGATATGATGCTTGGTGACGAATGGATAATGCATTAGTTTTAAATAAACGATATTCCATCGTACATTTTGAATAGCGGGAAATAATACACGAGTGTGCGTCGGCTTTCGCGTAAGCAACGAGTGAGCGTAGCGAACGAGTTGCTTGCACTGACGCCGAAGGACACGAGTGTATTATTTCCGCTATTCAAAAATGTCCGACGGAATATCCTATATATTAGACTTTCACGGCGGATGTATATGCACATTTAGTCTATTTTTTAAATTATAATCAATGAATTGCAATATGCGCATTAATAGTTACACAAAGACGTGTTTCCCGCGTTTTGACGTCACGTTGTGTGACGTCGTACGTTACGTCATGTAAACTTAGAATCCAAATTACGCAGCTGCTTCTATGAACTAGATATATTGAGTGCATGTTTGGAATGTGTTCAACCACATTAACATACTTGATTAGCCGAAACCCTTTCCAAGATGTCAAATAACATATTTTCACTGTAATACAAATTAAACAGTTTGCATGGTAGCTCGTGGTTTCCAAGAAAACACGCGCGCAATTACGAGATTACCCGGGCGCCAAAGTGCGAAATGGGGGGGGGGGGGGGGGGGGGGGGGGTTGGGGGGGGGGCGTATCAGTATTTACCTGCACGATGAATTTTGAAGAATTAGCTGAATTGATGATCGTCGTACATCAAATAAAATTATCAGTCATCAAATAGTACTATTATTTACATTTTGTAAGAGACATCATTTTAGTTATTCGGAGATATTTTATTTTGCTTTCCTACATGTATATAAGCGTCATAGAATCATTTACAGAGCATATTCATGTATTTAGGCAAATGGGAAAGTAAGACATCAATGTGGCTACCATCATGGGCGACATTATTTCGGATTTCCTCGTAAACTTGAGAAATGGCATACGATTAAGTGTTACATGCATATGTACATTCGTTGTATTTAGCAAGCACTTGGTATATGTCGGAATACAATACACGAAATTCAAGCCAACACATCATGTTTAATGGATGCTAAATGAAGTAAAACGTATGTATACACGTCCCGTCAGTAACTAAATGAGACGCCGTTGTTTGACAATTCTAAATGGTTAACGTTCATGGATTAATTCGAGCATCGCGAACTGACATTTGAACTATTGTGACACGTCTGTAGAGCAGCTACATTTGCCAGATATTGCCAGAAAACAACATGCACATGGAGCCACTCCACATCTGATCCCATAAATGCTTGATTGGGTTGAAAATCCGGCGTCATTGACGGACGGCCATGGAAGAACATTCACATCCTGATCAGAACAAATTGCCGTGTGAGATATCACAGCATGTCTGGTCCTGATCAGAACTATTGCCGTGTGTGGCAGAATATTGTGGGTAAACGCTATGCAAACTGCAGCTGACACATGAATCATTATCTGCACAAATAACACTTTTTCAGCTGCTTATGTGCATATATATTGTGTTAATACATATGTTAGACTGGTATTATATTAAATAATGACTTTTCCGCAATTTGAAGTTCCATTATTACATAGCATGTGGAACTTTCTTTTGGCGTTTGTTTTATTTTCCTTATGATACACGGCTTGTAGCCTATTTCATCAACATTGCAAACTATGCTTTTCTAGCAAAGTATACTTTGAGGGAGAAATTTTCAATCTAAGGATACATTTATTAATTTTTATTATACTGAATATATTACATTATCACAGCCAAAATGGCTGTGATAATGTAATAAATTCAGTATAATAATTATGTATACTTTTAATCATCAAATATATGCAGTTGTTAGTTCTGTATGAAATAATGCATTTCGGGAAAAATAAATGATTACTCCCTCAAATTATACTTAATTTTGCTAGAAAACTGTACTTTGCAATGTTGGTGAAATCGGCTACTGATGTGAACGACCTTCTATGGCGTAGGTATAAAACACGCTAACCGTATTCACAGGTAAACATGAAACATACACTGCAGTTCGTCAATACTTATAAAAGTGCAATGCTTGGACGAACTAAGCGACGATGCTTACCTGGAGGCCAAACGTATATATATTGTATTATACAATATTGTAAGTAACACGTATATGATGCCGTTCATGACAGCACCAGACTGAGATAATACATATTTCGTCCTCAGACATCGGATGCCTGCTGCAATGTAGTTGTGTGAACAGATAATTTGCTTTCAAAACATGTGTGGAAAGGTGTGTTTTTGCTGCTATTACTGACAAACGTGCTCAGTTGGCACAGCTGTGCAGATAATATGTCACCAATAGATGGATGATCAATAGAAAACATAGAACGAACTACACTTCAAAATCCGGTTTATCCGACACGTAGTAAGTTGCCAAAGCTTTTGGCACAGTTACTATCCTGCAATTGCAAAACTGGTCGTCTGCGTACGGTTGGCCATTTTCACGAAGTTTAGTTCGCTATTACAATGGCTATTGGTACACTAACTCAGACATTAAATACGTAACTGTAGCGTATGCTATATTCGTATTGTGTTTTCACATATACCTTCACTTCAAGTTACCTGCCGGTGAATGAAACTGTTAGTAATACTAGAACGCGCATGACTGTTCTATGCTACTGAGGAAGTGACTTTGAAAACAAAAACAATAGAATAGTTTGCATGAATGTATATTGTTGTCGAAGTATTACAAAGTATGATCATTCAACAGGTAAACAGTAAATATAGTGGATATATATTGCTTCCAGTTACTTTTGATAGACGCCAATAATAAACATTAACCGTAAACATATTATGCAACTGCATGCATAAGAACACCTCTGGTATATGCACATTAACGGTCATTATGGGGATACATGCTATTTCTAAATAAATAACTGCAAAAGAATATTCTCTGGAGCAAACTGCAATATGGTATCCTGGAGTCTAGACTTAATAGAGCTACATCATAGAGATATACTGATATGTTATCCATTACATGGCGGCCATCTTGAATTTGAAAATATTTCTTATGCATATATATGAGACTTACTATGATAAATTCAGTATGAAAGACAAAAAGAACACGATCTAGTACACTCTGATTCATTTTTATGTGATTTAAGTCACATTGGAAAGTTAATGTGAATGCCATAAACATGGAATGTCGGTCATCTTGGATTCTATATTTACACTTCTGTGCTAGGAAGCTAGATTGCTATACCTCTTCTCTGGATAGCTTTAATGCAGACGTCCACATTGGGTACATGCATCTACAACTCCTGTCACTTCAGTTTCACGCGAATATGCGAATAAAATGGCAAGTTTGTCATATTGTTAACACATTTGTTATGGCGGCCATCTTGAATTTTAAATTTTCCATTATATACTGACATGGGACTACATTCACTAGTATACAACGATATGGTTGATCCTAACACGTTGTTTAAACCTTAAAACATATCAAAAGAAAGGTAATACGATTTTGATAAAATATCGAATGGCGGCCATCTTGAATTCCATATTCCTGATGTTGAGCAAAAAGTTGAGAGGATTGTACCTGCTTATTTTCATTATATGGTTTTTATGAAGACATCCACATGGTCAAACCAAAAATATCACGGCGATCACCTCGGACGTACTTGGCACCCCGAGTACTGCGTATTATTTGTAAGGAGTCGATTACTCTCACAGCGGAACCCGTGCAAATAGCTCGCAAGAGTGTAATATAAATATAAAATAATTCACTTCATCCCCATTGAAATAACGAGAACATATTTACGACTATTTATCAGGTAACCTGCCCGTGTTGACCGAATACGTACTGACTGATAACATATTGTTGAATCAGGCATTGACCTATTACAAACATCAGGGTTACAACGAAGAGAAACCTGACGTTCCATTGGTCGGATGAGGTCACGTGACGTTACCGAATGACGTCAGTGTAATGACGAAACATAAAGTCCGCGTTCTGTCCATAGATAACGACGTCATATGTGGTCATCTTCGAGCATAACAAGTTACCTGATAAATAGAAGACCAGACTACTGTCTTTTGATATCAAGTTATCAGGCTCGGCTAGGAAACAGTAGGAATTCCTGGCAAACCTCGGAATTCATACGCTTTTCCTAGCCTTGCCTGATAAACTTGATATAAAAAGATACCAGCCTGGTATTCTATATATAATATGAACACGGTTCTGGTATTACCTCACGTATCGCATTTTCATGTGTGGCTGTGACTGAAGAAATAGGTCTTATAGGATGTCTGACCAGTGTAGCTCCTGATCAATTAGCACACTGTTGTAGCCTGATAACGATGTATCCGCACAGTCTGGTCAGGATCAGCACTGGTCATAAAGCCCATCAACCCCATTTCTTCAGTCATAGCTGACATTGATTTCGAACAGAGACATATTTAATACGCCCCTACATCCTTGGTTGAAATAAAAAGTGCAATATCTTCCGTAAATGACATTGGTCGAACTCTTTTAAAAAACAAGTGGTCATTAATTCAAACACTGGTCACGTGTTGTGGGTCACGTGAACGAGTTATATCAGAAAATTCCTTGATTAAAAGTACATGTATGCAGAATTATTATACTGAGTTTATTACATTATCACAGCCAAAATGGCTGTGATAATGTAATAAATTCAGTATAATCAAAATTAATAAATTTATCCTTAAATTGAAAATGTCTCACTCCATATTAGTTAGACAATCGAATTTTCGTGTTTTACATGCACAACTTGGCTTCTACTCACCTGTGTAGAGACATAAATATGCATGCCCTACATCAAACTTGGTCTATTAATTGCATATTACAGGTGTGTGTGCATTTTTATTGGTAGTAGTATCTGCATAATGACTTACATATCGCATTCATATGGTTTATATGTCAGTCGTTATTGTTTTATTAGAAGGGTTTTTTATTAGATTTCCACTGACTTTACATGGGGTCACCATAAGGGTACAACTGCGTTAATGACTTAAATGCGTTGCCACATAGTACATTAGAACTGGGACCACAAGGATGAATATTTATCAGGTAACCTGCCCTGTATTGACCGAATACGTATTGACTGATAACATATTGTTGTATCAGGCATTGCCCTGATATAAACATCCGGGTTACAACGAAGTGAAAACTGACATTCCATTGGTCGGATGACGTCACGTGACGTTACCGAATGACGTCAGTGTAATGACGCAACGCAAACAAGTCCGCGTTCTGTCCATAGAATACGACGTCATCTAATGTCAGTGTCGAGCATGAAACGTTACCTGATAAATAGAATACCAGACTAGTGTATTTTTATATCATGTTTATCAGGCTCGGCTCGGAAACCGTAGGAATTCCTCGGCAAGCCTCGGAATTCCTACGCGTTTCCTAGCCTTCCCTGATAAACTTGATATCAAAAGACACTAGCCTGGTATTCTCTATATGTATGGTCCCTGGCAGAGCTCCAGATAAGGTGCGTATTTGCGTAAATACCAGGGTTGGCCGGGAAATACCGGGGGGCGGGAATTCCCGGCGGGAAATGTGGGAAATACCGGGAAATATGAATTTTGATGTTATTATTTGAAAATTAAAGTTATTTAAATTAAGTTTTAAGCTCAGTAATAGTTAATTAAACAATCAACAACTTAATAATTATATATAGGGGTTAATTACAATGTATAGACTCTGTTTCATTTCCAACTAGGGGTACTCATCAGGTGGAATATTTGGCAACCATGACATTTATATTTTGGTTGTATTATTTTTTTGTAAATTACTTCATTTTTTAGGAAGCATCCGAGTGTCTGCTAGATAAAATTCACAAGGATAACGTCATCATGATCAGACTATGTTTAGACAACAGGCTGTTAATTGTCAACCTTCTTCCACACTAATACATGTATTCGGTATCAAGAAATGATAATAAATGATCTTAGCATGCAAGATGTGCATACACAGTCTCTTACAAGTCTTATATGACTGACATGTACTGTTGTTTTATGCTTTGCATTTGTATTACTTATTTGCATTATTATGACATTTATTTAACGTGAAGACTGGGCCACAATGGTACGTATGAGATACAGTACCTAAAATCGTTAAAATTAGCCAAAAGCCTACTTATTTGCATGTACATTGATGAGACTTTAATATACCATCAGACTATGACAACAGGCTGTTAAGTCAGCCTTCTCTCACACCTTTTGTGACTGTATAATAAGAACCCAGGTGGTCTGTATATGGCCATGTCAAGTTGTAAAACAATTACACTTACACTGTACATGGATTATCCGTTATCAACAGGGATTTTCTCAAAATTCCAAAAGCAGCTTTTATTAGTGGCAGGTTCAAAATTCCAAAAGCAGCTTTTATTAGTGGCAGGTTACTATAGTAATGAGGGGTGTTCTCATATACAATAAAATAGACAGTTGGCAAATACTTAACATAGACTTGTAAATAGGGAAGAAAATTGTCTAGAAAATAATGATGTTTTTTTTCTCTAAATAAACTTATAATTTCTTTTTTTATTGCAGAATGTTTTACCTGTAGGCTTATCAGTCTACACAGATATAAACCATAGTAGATATAGGGGAATATAGAGACTCATCTTGACATTTTGGAATGAAAAAGATCACCAAGATTCATATTTCCCGGTATTTTCCAGTATTTCCCGGTATTTCCCGCCGTCCTGGGAAATACTCTTATTTCCCGGGAAATTGCCAACCCTGGTAAATACCCAATTAAAATTGCCGAAACCCAATTGAAATCAGTAGTAGTGAGTATTAAAAAGCAATGAAATGTTTGCGGTATGTTGATCATCCTACAGAAAACAATAAGCAGACCACAAATACAGCATATTTCCAAGGAGACAATTCTAATGAAATACCAAAATGTGTTTTCATTTAGAAGCAAACTATTCAATAAGTGCGGTCTGCTGATGTATAAACAGTAGTGTGATTCTATTTTACACAATACGCAATTACTAATTGCTAACCGGGAGCACTGGTCCCTGGTTAAAAATCATGTATACACGAGTACACTAGCATTGCTGTGGATCTGCGTGTACAAGTTATAAATGTGTAAATGACACCGCTACAAACACACCTGTATAAACTAGATTGGTCAGTAAGTGAGGCTTACGGAATACCCCCGCGTAGGCCCATGAACCCCTAAATATGTAAAACATTTCCAAGTGTGTGGGCTTGTGACATTGACTCTGAGCTTGGGGGGGGGGGGGGGGGGGGGGGGGGGGGGGGGGGGGGGGGGGGCGGCACAAACGTGAATTGTCACAGGGTGGTAGATGTCCATTGGAGCAATGCGTGTGTGAAATGTGAAGCAGATCCCAGCAAGGAAATAGAAGTTATAAACTAAGCATGTGACATTAACAATGGGCTTAACCCGAGGATCATAAGATTTGCCACAACATGATAGATAAGGTGCATGATCACGTGGTTACAACAACAACAACGTCGCCCATTTGATATGTTCCTTAATATGATACTGATTTTGATGAAATATGACGCAGCAAACGCGTCTTCATGAGCTACATTTGGTGGTGGAGGGAGTTTGACACACACTTATGTCGTTTTTGCGAAGAATCTATTTCCGTGTCGGTAGACACGGAAATCGATTTTTCGCAAAACAACAGATGTTTGGGCGAAAATACAGAGACCACCAATTGCAGGTTAACAAGACGCGTTTGATGCGCCATATTTCATCAACATGCGTTACATAATAAGGACAATATACAAGAATACGTAAATTTGAATCAGATTGATTCTGGAAGTTTCATTACTTGTTGTTGTTAGTACCACGTGATCATACACCATAATAGAGAAGTATCAGGAATGCATGCGTGAAATGTGAAGCAGTTACGTGAATCGGAAAACAGAAATGAAAAGTCATGCAGAGCATGATGTTATTAGCTGATCTAATCAGGGTTCAATATATGTCCAAATTTTAGTAGTTACGGAATCTCACGGAATGTGAGAGAAGTGTTGATTTCCTCCCCAACCAAATTCTCCCAGTTATATTTAGTAAATTACTATGGATTTGCCATTTACTTGGCGGCAATTTTGAGTTTTCTGACAATGGAGTATATTAACTGCAATATTATTCCAGTTGAAATAATTAACCTTTGGATATAGGTGAAGGCGCTTAGCATTACACAAATATGTAGCAAGTCAACCGAAATCTCATAAATACCAGATTTTTGGCGGCCATCTTGAAAATATGATAATAATATACTGAATATTAGTGTAGTTTACGTAAATTCTTTAATATATCCATCTGAAATGTTTTTGAACAACTTACACCAATTTCCAAGTTAAGGACCATGACCTACCTATTGGCTCATATATTGGCAATTCATGAAGCATAAAGTTCAATGACACTGAAATGACATTGAATTTGGTTTAAACAAATGGCACTCGGATTTTTTGGAAACCGTATACATTCAAGTCTATAAAAAAACCGGGTTCCATAAATTAACACGAGGTGCCGGAATCTCATATATATACCTATTGCCCAGACTGTAGAAAGATGCCAGAATTTAAGAAAAAAAAGCGTGTAAAAAGGTGATTAATTTGGTGTGCAAGTACTGTATGTGAACTTCAATGTATATATTGCCAATGCAGATATACTGTCTGTATAATCGAGACACACCATGTGATTTTGTACCTACAAACAGGTGCGCAATTTGATGAAATATGCTGAAAGTTGATGAAATTTTCAAAGCAAATACGGAATATAATTCTGCATTTGCTCTAAAAATTTCGACAATCTTCGGTGTCATTCCAGGAAAATATCGTAAATTTTGTAATCTTTTTATGAAATTACGCCCATTTGTGTAGATACAAGATCACATGGCGCATCTTAATTATCATTATTACACTGGTGCTGCACTCCGCGCCGGTGGAAAATGTAAGACAATCCACTTGAAAAATACAATATGCGCCATTATAAAATGTTTCTAGATGAGTGTTAAAAAATCAATAAAACTAGAAATGGACGCTTGTCGACAAGCGCATGTGTATCCCCCTCCCCAGATACACAAGTAGTTTGAAAAAAAAGGGTGTTCGAGTTATGCTCCGGAGACAAAATCAGTGACGGAAAAACAAAGGGAGATAACTAAAGAATTAGTGATGCAAGAGTTGTCATTCTTGCGGGACACACCTTTAGGGTCGTGGTCTATGCATGTGTGAAGTTTCATGAAAATATTCCAAAGGGTGTTCGAGTTATGCTCCAGACACGAAATCAGTGCACGAAACAACAAAGGAAGATAACTAAGAAATTAACGACGCAAGAGTTGTCATTCTTACGTGCGACACACCTTTGGGTCGTCTTCTATGCATGTGAAGTTTAATAAACTAGAAAATGTGTTCATAGAACACGGATGTCCCACATATCGCTTTGATAATAAATGAGGCCAAATTGCAAGTCAAAATTTTCTTTTACCTGAGCGTTAAAGTTTTTGAAGCACCAAGTATGTGACCTTGACCCTGGGCTTGGCGGGGGCAGGACAAACGTGGATTTGGCACAGGGCGGTAGAGGACCATTAGAGCAATGCATATATGAAATATGAAGCTGATCCGTGAAAGAAAACAGAAATTATAAGAATTTACCTGAGCGTTAAAGTTTTTGAAGCACTAAGTATATGATGTTAACCTGGGCTTGGCGGGGGCGGACGAACGTGAATTTGGCACAGGGCGGTAGAGGACATTAGAGCAACGCCATATATGAAATATGAAGTTGATCCGTGAATGGAAAGAAAAATTATAAGATATTTTACCTGAGCATTAAAGTTTTTGAAGCACCAAGTATGTGACCTTGACCCTGGATTGGCGGGGGCAGACGAACGTGGATTTGGCACAGGCGGTAAAGGACATTAGAGCAATGCGTATATGAAATATGAAGCTGATCCGTGAAAGAAAAACAGAAATTATAAGATATTTACCCGAGCGTTAAAGTTTATGAAGCACTAAGTATGTGACCTTGACCCTGGGCTTGGCGGGGCAGGACGAACGTGGATTTGGCACAGGGCGGTATACGACCATAGAGCAACGCGTATAGAAATATGAAGTTGATCCGTGAATGGAAATAAAAATTATAATAAGATATTTACCTGAGCGTTAAAGTTTTTGAAGCACCAAGTATGTCACCTTGACCCTGGGATTGGTGGGGCAGGACGAACGTGGATTTGGCACAGGGCGGTAGAGGACCATTAGAGCAATGCGTATATGAAATATGAAGATGATCCATGATCCATGAAAGAAAACAGAAAGTATAAGATATTTACCCAAGCGTTAATGTTTTTGAAGCACTAAGATGTGACCTTGACCCTGGCTTGACGGGGGCAGAACGAACGTGGATTTGGCACAGGGCGGTAGAGGACCATTAGAGCAATGCGTATATGCGTGTTCGAGTTATGCTCTGGATACAAAATCAGAGCACGAAACAACAAAGAGATAAGTAAACAAGAATTCCGCGGAATCAGATGCCTCGCCTTGTCCCGCCTTGACCTCGAGCCTGGGCCCGAAAGCAATTTTCACTGGCCCGAACATATTATACAATTATTGACTAGTGAACCATAGAATATCAGATTATATTCTATGGCTCACTAGTCAATAATTGTTTTATTATATGATAATAGTCTGTATATAGCACTTACGACCTTATGCTACTAGACAAAAATTGAAAAAGAATTTGAAAAAGAAAATGAAAAAAAAAAATGGAAAAAAAGTTTAAAAATTAAAAATAATAATGCTTGCTACTGGAGCCCAGAATTTTTTTTAATAGTCCTATATTTATCTACATATATCTGCACAGGTCCACATAATGCCACAATATTTTCAACACAGTTTACGGAAATGTAATATAATCATTTACCATAATCATTTACCTGTATAAATTACCTGTAAGTGGTCAGTGGTCAGTTGCACATGCTAGCACATGCACAGGTGAATAGTCTGTATATAGCACTTACGACCTTATGCTACTGGACAAAAATTGAAAAATAATTTGAAAAAAAAAATGAAAAAAAAAATGGAAAAAAAAAGTTTAAAAATAATAATGCTTGCTACTGGAGCCCAGATTTTTTTTCTCAGTCAAATTGAAAAATAATTTGAAAAAAAAAAATTAAAAAAAAAAATTTAAAAAAAAAGTTTAAAAATAATAATGCTTGCTATTGGAGACCAGATTTTTTTTAAAAGTCCTATATTTATCTACATATATCTGCACAGGCCCACATAATGCCACAATATTTTCAACACAGTACCCAATGTAGTAATTTACCTGTATAAATTACCTGGTCAACAGTGGTCAAGCACTGGACATCTGCACATGCTAGCCCATGCTAGCACATGGTTCTCCCAGTTTCTATTGTTCTCTCTACAGGTAAGGTGTACAGAGCACACGAGAAAAGGTGTACAGAGCAGACGAGAAAACAGGTCTTCATGCATTATTGTCCAGTTTGTAGAGTGCGCAAAACAAAAAAGGGAGATAACTGAAAAATTAGCTACGCAAGAGTTGTCATTCTTGTGCGCGACACACCTCCGGGTCGTGGTCTATGCATGTGTGAAGTTTTCATGAAAATATTCCAAAGGGTGGTCGAGTTATGCTCCGGACAGGAAATCAGTGAGCGAAAACAAAAAAGGGAGATAACTAAAAAATTAGCTATGCAAGAGTTGTCATTCTTGTGCACGACACACCTTCGGTTCGTGGTCTAATTGAATGTGTTAAGTTTCATAAAAATATTCCAAAGGGTGGTCGAGTTATGGTCAATCAGTGCGCGAAACAAAAAAGGGAGATAACTCAAAAATTAGCTATGCAAGAGTTGTCATTCTTGTGCGCGACACACCTTCGGGTCGTGGTCTATGCATGTGTGAAGTTTCATGAACATATTCGAAAGGGTGGTGGAGTTATGCTCCGGACACGAAATCAGTGGGAGAAACAAAAAAGGGAGATAACTCAAAAATTAGCTATGCAAGAGTTGTCATTCTTGTGCGCGACACACCTTCGGGTCGTGGTCTATGCATGTGTGAAGTTTCATGAAAATATTCCAAAGGGTGTTCGAGTTATGCTCCGGACAAGAAGTGTCTGCGGCGGACACGTACGCGTACGCGGACCGCGGACGCGGCGCGCTGTCAAATCCATAGTAACCCCCGACGGAGTCCGGGGGATACAATTACTACTCGTCTTGCAACATTTTTTTTACAATTAATGGCGCCTATTGTATCTTTCAAGTGGATTGTCTTGAAATATTTCCATCGGCACGTAGTTCAGCACCAGTGAAGTAAGTGGACTGTTTCTCTAACGGTGCATCACAAATATAGAAAAGTATATGTGACCGTGGCTTGAGAAAAAGGCCTTATGGGGTTTGATCAATCTGGATATTAATCTGCTAGCACACTCCTGTATGTGAATGTGCAGGCTGATCTGTGCCTACACTGGTCATATTACCATTGAAAGGAAGTAATATCATGTTTACTATGAGTGTTTACACTTTTTTATCAGGGTCAACATTCATGATTATTACTCAACAAAATGCACAGGCTGACTTCAGTGGCCAGTTCAGACCAATATTATAATCCGGTTATTTGCACTGTCCGGACACACCTCAGTTATTACAAGTTGTATAGGTCCTACTGTGCATGTACATGTATGTCAATAATTAATAGGCCTAATGTGCCTGTGTTCCGCATTTGATGGGGTCGGGATATTCAGCTGTCGGGCCTCGTCCACCCACAAAATGCAAAGTACCGATTACAGTGCCATCTAAAAATAGACGCAACTCCGTTCAAATTGCCCCGGGACTAGAAGGCAAATAGGGGATGGAGCGCCGTGGCGTAATGGTTAGTGTGTCGGACTACTGATCCCAGGGTCGTGGGTTCGAGCCTGACTAGCGGCGTGCGTTGTGTCATTGAGCAAGACTGCTCCAGTTCACCCAGCTGTAAATGGGTACTGATAATTCGTAGTTGCTCTGTAAATACGAATTACCGGCTTCTCTCATAAAATCTCTACCTCCGTTCTTTCTCCCATTCTTGGGAGACGGCATGCAAGGTCCAAGAGCCAGTGCCGCCGTTAAATATAAGCTGAAGAAAAGAAAGGCAAACCGCCTAACTTTAGTTTACCGAACTCTTGTAGTTATTTTTTAAAACGTTTATTTATAGCCAGTTTATAGTTATAAAGTTTACAGTTATAAAGTTAAAACGTTTATTTATAGCCAACTTGTGTTATTTCGGTATATTCAAAGTTAATGGCCAAAAATGAAAAATTATCCGGTTGTAGTTTGGAAGTGATACAACACATTTCGCGTTTGTAGATCACCGAATATAGGAGAAAAGGGTGGTTACAAACTTATCTATAAATATATCGGCTAATAATTATAACAATTTTACCCGAGCTAGACTGTACCTGTACATATTATCCCCCACCACCTATTTCCTGGCGGGGGCATAAAAAGCCAGTGTCGTCTTTCTTGAATGTGACATGCTTTCAGGCAATGATATACACAAGTGTGACATCTCATGAAGATATTAAAATAAATATATGTTCTGGAAGATAACTTCAACCAACAAGGTGAACATGGTGTTAACAGAACATAAGCTCAAAATTACAAATGCTAGAGTTGACATTTAGCACACCATAAGGACTGTTATGTACATAGCTGTGAAGTTAAAGAACATATTCCAAGAATTATACGACTTATGCTCCGGAAAATAACATATCACAACTGGGTGAATACTTCGTCAAAAAAAGATAATTCCACAGGTACCAAATACAGACCTACAACAACGTGAACATTTTTTCAAAGGGAAATATTTTTTTGTATTTTATTGGACATACGATATAATAAGTCGTGATGTACACATGTACGATGCATCATAAACATAGTGTAAGCAGTATACAAGTTAAGAACTTAAACTAACAAACAAATTGTTGCGGGCATTAACTCGAACACAATTCATGTTTCAAATAGATCTTACATTTACATGTACGAGGGTCATTCAATAAGTAATGAGCGTAGAGTCGTATCTTTCGTTTGGCTTGTCGCAAACAAATAGCATTTGAACCTTGTAAATGTCTGCCACTTTCTGTTATAACAGTACCAAATTCAACAGTGAAATTGATTGTCTAAGTGATGCATGACGTCATTTTGCACGTGCCTGTGTGTGACAATGCGGTGGGGGTGGGGGGGGGAGGGGGGGGGGTGGGGGGGGGGGGTGGTCACGATTTCAGGAATATTTTTCACATTAATTCTGAAAGTCGTGAGTAGTGTATCTTGTTGAAATAGAACAGAAGTGTGGTGTGATACTAAATGTATGATATGTTATCAATGTTTTCATTTAAAAATGTTTCCATATTTATTAGCAGATTTTTTATACGTTGCTTAGCAACGAAATAATAGATTTTTTTCATTAAATTTTAGATATAGCCTTCTTTCAGTTGTTAAGGAATATGAAGTAACTTACAAGTAGTGCAATTATAATAAATTATTACGTACTTGACTATGTATTAATCTTATGTAGCAAAATAAAATTCAAAATATATACTATTGTGCTACATTAATGGCGAATATTGGGGGAAATAATGACCGAAAAAATAACTGTTTCTTTCACAAACTTTTTAAATTATTTTTCAAATAATTGTATGCATTATTTAATATTCCAAATTATACTTCACAATATTGGTGTGCTCAAATTAAAAGAAATGTTAATATACTAAGTGTGATAGTGTTTCCATGGTAACAAGTAATAGCTTTCTGAACTCACATGTTTCGGTGATGTTCCATGGTTGCTAGGCAACGAAACACATTATGTGGTACACATTTTGAAACGGATTAATAGAATCACCAATAAGTTTTAACAAATTATGAATATTTTAGTAATGACGTAACTGCCATCCAGCATGAATAATGTTCCAAGTGTCATTACTTATTGGATTTCCCTCATACATGTATACCTATATAGAGAATAGTAGGTTAGTGTCGTGAATGGGAAAAAATATCTGGCAAGGCTTAGGAAACGAGATGGGCGAGGCTCTGCCGAGCACATTCCGTTTCCGTGCCGCGCCAGATATTTTCCCATTCACGGCACTAACTTACTATTCTATTTATCCCGTCAACATTACAAATAGCTTTAAAATGCAAAACATATAACCCAAATCGTATTGACAGGACATCAAAAATGTTTCACGGCACATACGCACTGTGTTGACTGGATAAAATACACTATCCTTATTATTTAATGCTGGTATAGTCAGATGGTGGACTGGCCCTAGTAATTTGCCATGACTTTCGTTCGGTTCATTCCATCTTCCGACATATATATCTTATCTCCACTGGGATTAAAACATATTGCCCGCGGATTCTTCATCTGTCCGTTGTTCAACAATGTCTCTATGTGTGTGCACTGTGACGTTATGTGATGGACGCCGTTACCCCGGTAGTCGCCGACATACACAGTACCGTCAGGGTGTACAGTTAGCATCAACGGTCCGAGTAACGAGTTATGTTTGTACGCATTCAATACGGTACCGTCCATTGTCATGCACGTCACTTTCTTAGCTCCATAGTCTGACACGTATATCACCTTTTCCGTTTGGTTGCTTGCTGTAAACCATGTCGCGGGGGTAAAGTCAGCCCGCAGCGTGGTAAGGACATCCCCCGACATATCGAGTACCTTAACTGAATACTCCCGTGTGTCCATCACAATAAGGCGGTTGTCACAATACGACACACCATAATAATGCCCTGTAGTAGTGATTGCTTTCGCAAGAACAAATCGATCATTCGTTGTAGTAATAAACTGGAGCTTCTGTCGAAGACTTACAACGATCTGGTGAGCGCCGACCGCCGTCATGTCGCGTGGACTATCAGAGAGCACTATCTTCCCAATGAAGGCATTGGACATATCAAACATTTGAATCATAGAGTTGTAAATATTAGCCACTATCAGTCGTCCATCAGGCAGAACCAGCAATGCCGTTAAGCAAGTATTTTGGTTTTTATTTGCAGTCAGGACGGGGACCATTTCGCATTGGCTTATTCCATCATGGGGCGTGGCAACTCTCGTCATCGCCGACTGGTCTACTCCAGAAAGGGGCGTGGCAATACTCATCTCGGATTGGTCTACTTCGGCAAGGGGCGTGACAAGACCCATCTTGGATTTTTTTACTCCAGCATTTCGTGTGACTATTCTTCTCATCCGACCTTGCCAAATGGTAGCCATCAAAAGACGGAAAGAAGAAAATAGTTGAGGCTTCACCAAACTGAAATACAAATTTTCAGTTAACTCTTATTAGTCTAGCGATGATAATTGATGACGGATGGATAATGCATTAGTTTTAAATAGAGGATATTCCATCGAACATTTTGAATGGCGGGAAATAATACACGAGTGTGCGTCGGCTTTCGCGTAAGCAACGAGTGAGTGTAGCAAACGAGTTGCTTGCACGGACGCCGATTTCCGCTATTCAAACATGTACGACGGAATATCCTATTTATTACACTTTCACGGCGGATGTATATGCACATTTAGTCTATTTTTGAAATTATAGTCAATGTATTTCGATATGCGCATTAATATTTACACAAAGCCATGTTTCCGGCGTTTTGACGTCACGCTGTGTGACGTCATACGTGATGTCATGTAAACTTGGAATCCAAATTTCGCAGCTGCTTCTATGAACTAGATATAGTTGAGTGCATGTTTGGAATGTGTTCAACCACATTAACATTCTTCATTAGTCGAAACCCTTTCCCAATTGTCAAATCACTTAATTTGATTGTAATACAAATTAAACATTTTACATGGAAGCTCGTGGTTTCCAAGAAAACACGCGCGCAATTACTGGAGTTCTCTTCACTGTACCCGGGGCGCCAAAGTGCTAAATGGGGGGTGATATGCGATCGGCGTGCTATTGTTTGGTTTTAATGTGTGGTTACCTTCAATGAGACTTAAACAACACATTCAGTAGGTATAACCTGATAACCAACTCAACATTTTGCTCAATGGCATGGAACTGAAATACAAAATGGCCGCCATATGTTGTTATATTTTGTCCCAAAACAAATATTTGGATAGTATTTGCCCATCGAAAAGTGTAGTTATCATTCATTAATTACATTGATATAATGACTGAATATTTCTATGTACGAAACATACTATTATCGATGGAACTCCGGGCTCCTCCTATATCAAACACACATAATGACACTACCTTGTCGTTTTTATCATCACAACAGATATTATATGAGTTCAAGTGATTGAACGAAAACAGTGAAGACACCGTTCAGCCTGCGCCGATGTGTAGCCTGACATGTAGCTATACTAGTAGCAATAACAAGAGTTCTTTCATTCTGCAGAATGGTGTTGTTACTATATTAGTACATCGGCTGTTGTTAGAAAAGCTCATCCAAATTTCTAGTTGGTATGGGCACCTGGGTGGACCATGTTTAACTGAAGATCATTGTAAGAAATATTTCATAAAAGTGTCCATAATTAGTTAATTTACATATATTATTAAACAATGGCCGCCATATTTAGTGTTATTCAATATTTGTATTTACCAATAATGTATTTAAACTATTGTGTGTATTTTTACGAAATAATGTCTGTAAAATATTTATAACTTTATATAGCTGAAATTGTTTATTATCGTGTTTTCAGAACGGCCATCAACTAACCCAAAGTGGTTCATATTTCAGTAGCGACATCACATAAACTTAATCAGTGTTCCTTTATTTTGGTTACCTACATAAGTGTCACCGTTTCATTTACAGAGAATTAAATATATATCATATATATCATTGTTTCAGTCTTCCGTAACGTATTTGAGTACATTAAACTGTCAGTATTTATCTGCACGATGAATGTTGAAAAATTAGGTGAATTGATTATCGTCGTATATCAAATACAATACAATTATCAGTCATCAAATAATACTATTGTTTAAATTTTGTAAGAGACATCATTTTAGTAACTCGGAGATATTTTATTTTGCTTTCCTACATGTATATAAGCGTTATAGAATCATTTACAGAGCATTAACATGTATTTAGGCAAATGGGAAAGTGAGACAAAATCAATGTGGCTACCATCATGAGCGATATTATTTCGGCTTTCTTCGTAAACTTGAGGAATGGCATACGATTAAGTGTTACATGCATATGTACATTTGTTGTATTTAGCAAGCACTTGGTATATGTCGGAACACAATACACTAATTCAAGACAACACATCATGACATTTGAACTAATTTGACACGTCTGTAGAGCGGCTACATTTGCCAGATATTGCCAGAAAAAAACATGCACATGGAACCACTTCACATCTGATCCCATAAATGCTTCATTCGTTTGGAAACCGGCGTCATTGACGGACGGGCATGGAAGAACATTCACATTCTGGTCATGATCAGAACTATTGCCGTGTGAGATATCACAGCATATGTGGCAGTATAGTGTGGGTAAACGCTATCCAAACGGCAGCTGACACATGAATCATTATATGCACACATAACACTTTTTTCAGCTGCTTATGTGCATATATATTGTTAATACATTTGTTAGACTTATGATTATTTTAAATAATGACTTTTCCGCAATTTCAGGTTGCATTATTATGTATAGCATGTGGAACCTTCTTTTGGCGTTTATTTTATTTTCCTTATGGCACACGACCTGAAGTCAACGACCTTCTATGACGCAGGGATAAAACACGTTAAAAGGTAAAAATGAAACATACACTGCATTCCGTCGATACTTATGCAAGTGCAATGCTTGGACGAACTAAACGACGATGCTTACATCGAGTGTAGTTCGCTATTACAATGGCTATTGGTACACTAACTCGGACATTAAATACGTAACTGTAGCGTATGCCATATTCGTAATGTGTTTTCACATATACCTTCACTTCAAGTTACCTGCCGGTGAATGAAACTGTTAGTAATGCTAGTACGCGCATGACTGTTCTATGCTACGGAGGCAGTGACTTTGAAAACAAAAACAATATAATAGTTTCCATGAATGTATATTGTTGTCGAAGTATTACAAAGTATGATCATTCAACAGGTAAACAGTAAATATAGTGGATATATAATTATTGCTTCCAGTAACTTTTTATAGACGCCAATAATAAACATTAACCCTACACATATGCATGCATATAAACATCTCTGGTATAGGCAAATTAACGGTCATTATGGGGATACATGCTATTTCTAAATAAATAACTGCAAAAGAATATTCTCTGGAGAAGACTGCAATATGGTATCCTGGAGTCTAAAATAGAATAGAGCTAAATCATAGAGATATACTGATATGTTATCCATTACATGGCGGCCATCTTGAAAATATTTCTTATGCATATATATGAGACTTACTATGATACATTCAGTATGAAAGACAAAAAGAACATGATCTAGTACACTCTAATACGTTTTTATGTGATTTAAGTCACATTGGAAAGTTAATGTGAATGCCATAAACATGGAATGTCGATCATCTTGGATTCTATATTTACACTTCTGTGCTAGGAAGCTAGATTACTATACCTCTTCTCTGGATAGCTTTAATGCAGACGTCCACATTGGGTACATGCATCTACAACTCCTGTCACTTCTGTTTCATGCGAATATGCGAATAAAATCGCAAGTTTGTCATATTGTTAACACATTTGTTATGGCGGCCATCTTGAATTTTCAAATGTTCCATTATATACTGACATGGGACTACATTCACTAGTATGCAACGATATGGTTGATCCTAACACGTTGTTTAAACCTTAAAACATATCAAAAGAAAGGTAATACGATTTTGATAAAATATCGAATGGCGGCCATCTTGGATTCCATATTCCTGATGTTGAGCAAAAAGTTGAGAGGATTATACCTGCTTATTTTCATTATATGGTCTTTATGAAGACATCCACGTGGTCAAACCAAAAATATCACGCCGATCACCTCGGACGTACTTGGCACCCCGAGTACTGCGTATTATTTGTAAGGAGTTGATTACTCTCACAGCGGAACCCGTGCAAATAGCTCGCAAGAGTGTAATATAAATATAAAATAATTCACTTCATCCCCATTGAAATAACGAGAACACATTTACGACTATTTATCAGGTAACCTGCCCGTGTTGACCGAATACGTACTGACTGATTACATATTGTTGAATCAGGCATTGATCTATTACAAACATCTGGGTTACAACGAAGAGAAACCCGACGTTCCATTGGTCGGATGAGGTCACGTGACGTTACCGAATGACGTCAGTGTAATGACGAAACATAAAGTCCGCGTTCTGTCCATAGATAACGACGTCATATGTGGTCATCTTCGAGCATAAAAAGTTACCTGATAAATAGAAGACCAGACTACTATCTTTTGATATCAAGTTATCAGGCTCGGCTAGGAAACGGTAGGAATTCATACGCGTTTCCTAGCCTTGCCTGATAAACTTGAAATCAAAAGATACCAGCCTGATATTCTATATATAACATATGAACACGGTTCTGGTATTACCTCCCGTATCGCATTTTCATGTGTGGCTGTGACTGAAGAAATAGGTCTTATGGGATTTCTGACCAGTGTAGCACCTGATCAATTAGCACACTTTTGTAGCCTGATAACGATGTATCCGCACAGTCTGGTCAGGATCAGCACTGGTCCATTTCTTCAGTCACAGCTGACATTGATTCGAACACAGACATATTTAATACGCCCCTACATCCTTGGTTCAAATAAAAAGTGCAATATCTTCCGTAAATGATACCGATAGAACTCTTTTCAAAAACAAGTGGTCATTAATTCAAACACTGGTCATGTGATGTGGGTCGCGTGAACGAGTTATATCAGAAAATTCGATGATTAAAAGTACATGTATGCATAACTTTTATACTGAATTTATTACATTATCACAGCCAAAATGGCTGTGATTATCACAGCCAAAATGGCTGTGATAATGTAATAAATTCAATATAATCAAAATTAATAAATTTATCCTTAAATTGAGTGAGTGAGTGAGTGAGTGAATAGGGTTTAACGTCCGCTTTTCTGACATAGAGGTACAAGCCTCAGGGAGTCTACACGCAGTCAGAACTCAATATTTACAATCAAAATATATATTCAGTCCTGAAATTAGAACAACCTGATCTGGTGCCAGGCCCTCGCCACACCAGCATCATTTATCCCATCCCCTAAAAGTAATAGGATTAGCGCTAATCTTACTTTTATATATGGGGCATAGCCCGACTCAACTCTCACATACAAGAAAGCCAAAAATGTACATGAGGGCCAAATCCGGTATAGTGGGTTCCGGAAAGAATGAACCCAATCGTTAAGCCAGTTTAGTCGCCTTTTACGACAAGCAATGGCTACTGCAGCACTATTCTCAGGATCAGTTGATCCCGCCCCGGTGCCTGCACGAGGCTTTCCTTAAATTGAAAATTTCTCACTCAAAGTATACTTTGCTAGATAAGTATACTTTGCAATGTTGGTGCAATAGGCTACTGGTGGAGAGATATCGTAGCGGGGTAGCAATTTTGTTTCTAGTTGAAAGCCTGCGCCATAGAATCTACGTTACATTTTGTCGACTATTTATAGTGCTGTGCCCTCCACGTGTCCCATTGTAAAGACTATGGAAATCTAATAAAAAATCTACTCATAAAACAACAACTACTGGCACATATATATGTGTCCAATAAGTATATATGCAGATGCTGCCAGCCAGAAAATCACACCATATTAGTTAGACAATACAAATTTTCGTGTTTGACATGCACAACTTGGCTTCTACACACCTGTGTAGAGACATAAATATGCATGCCCTACATCAAAATTAGTCTTATTAATTGCATATTACAGGTGTGTGTGCATTTTTATTGGTAGTAGTATCTGCATAATGACTTACATATCACATTCATATGGTTTATATGTCAGTCGTTATTGTTTTATTAGAAGGGTTTTTTATTAGATTTCCATTGACTTTACATGGGGTCACCATAAGGGTACAACTGCGTTAATGACGTAAATGCGTTGCCACATAGTACATTAGAACTGGGACCACAAGGATGAATATTTAGCTGGTAACCTGCCATGTATTGACCGAATACGTATTGACTGATAACATATTGTTGTATCAGGCATTGCCCTGATATAAACATCCGGGTTACAACGAAGTGAAAACTGACGTTCCATTGGTCGGATGACGTCACGTGACGTTACCGAATGACGTCAGTGTAATGACGCAACGAAAACAAGTCCGTGTTCTGTCCATAGAATACGACGTCATCTAATGTCATTTTTGAGCATGAAACTTTACCCGACAAATAGAATACCAGACTAGTGTTTCTTATATCAAGTTTATCAGGCTCGGCTCGGAAACCGTAGGAATTCCTCGGCAAGCTTCGGAATTCCTACGCGTTTCCTAGCCTTGCCTGATAAACTTGATATCAAAAGACACTAGCCTGGTATTCTCTATATGTATGGTCCATGGCAGAGCTCCAGATAAGGTGCGTATTTGCGTAAATACCCAATTAAAATTGCCGAAACCCAATTGAAATCAGAAGTAGTGAGTATCAAAAAGCAATGAAATGTTTGCGGTATGTTCATCATCCTACAGAAAACAATAAACAGACCACAACTACAGCATATTTCCAAGGAGACAATTCTAATGAAATACCAAAATGTTTTTTCATTTAGAAGCAAACTATTCAATAAGTGCGGTCTGCTGATGTATAAACAGTAGTGTGATTCTATTTTACACAGTTAACATTTTGAAATACCCAATTGCTTCAGAAATGAAGGAGTGACAATACTCAACTAGATTGGTCAGTAAGCGAGGCTTACGGAATACCCCCCGCGTGGGCCCAGGTACCCCTAAAATATGTAAAAATTTCCAAGTGTGTGGGCTTGTGACCTTGACTCTGGGATTAGTGCGAGCGGCATGAACGTGAATTTGTCACAGGGTGGTAGAGGTCCATTGGAGCAATGGGTGTGTGAAATGTGAAGCAGATCCGAGCAAGGAAATAGAAGTTATAACCGATTTCTCTGATGTTAAGTTTTGTAAAGAGACTACCGTATAACCTCGAATTAACGCCCCCGGAGGCGTTACATTTTACAAAGGGGGGGGGGGGGGGGGCGTTTATTAGCCAGTAAAAAAAAAAAAAAATATTTACCATGGACCGCCAATTTCAAGATCAGCGGGGATTTGTCACAGCATATGAAATATTAAGAATTTTCAATGAAAGAAATAGAAGTTATAACATATTTCTCTGATGTTAAGTTTTGTAAAGAGACTAAGTATGTGACCTTGACCTTGGGATCAGCGGGGGTTGGACAGTCGTAGATTTGTCACAGCATGATATTACAACCTTAGAGGAATGCACAAGTGAAATAATAAGAATTTTCAATGAACGGAAATAGAAGTTATAAGTATTTGACCTTGACATTGGCATCAGCGGGGGTTGGACGGCCATGGATTTGGCACAGCATGGTATTAGAGCCTTACAGGAATGCATGTGTGAAATATTAAGAATTTTAGATGAAGGAAATAGAAGTTAGAACAATATTTCTCTGATGTTAAGTTTTGTAAAGAGACTATAGTATTTGACCTTGACCTTGGTATCAGTGGGGGTTGGATGGTCGTGGATTTGGCACAGCATGGTAGTAGAGCGTTACAGGAATGCATGGGGACAACGTGACTCCAGTATACCCCCCACAACTCGTTGCGGGGGGGTATACTTACTAATTCCTAACCTGGAGCACTGGTCCCTGGTTAAAAATCATGTATACACGAGTACACTAGTATTGCTGTGGATCTGCGTGTACAAGTTATAAATGTGTAAATGACACCGCTACAAACACACCTTTATAAACTAGATTGGTCAGTAAGCGAGGCTTACGGAATACCCCCGCGTAGGCCCATGAACCCCTAAATATGTAAAACATTTCCAAGTGTGTGGGCTTGTGACCTTGACTCTGGGCTTGGGGGGGGGGGTACAAACGTGAATTGTCACAGGGTGGTAGATGTCCATTAGAGCAATACGTGTGTGAAATGTGAAGCAGATCCAAGCAAGGGAATAGAAGTTACAACCGATTTCTCTGATGTTAAGTTTTTTAAAGAGACCAAGTATGTGACCTTGACCTCGAGATCAGTGGGGATTTGTCACAACATGATAGTAGAGCCTTAGAGGAATGCATGCATCAACTATTAAGAATTGTCGATGACACAAATAAAAGTTATAACATATTTCTCTGATGTTAAGTTTTGTAAAGTGACTAAGTATGTGACATTGACCTTGGTATCAGCGGGGGTTGGACGGTCGTGGATTTGGCGCATCATGGTAGTAGAGCCTTACAGGAATGCATGTGTGAAGTTTTAAACATCTTAGATGAACGAAATAGAAGTTATAACATATTTCTCTGATGTTAAGTTTTGTAAAGTGACTTAAGTAGTTGACCTTGACCTCGGGATCAGCAGGGATTGGACGGTCGTGTGTTTGGCACAGCATGGTGGTAGAGTTTACAGGAATGCATGTGTGAAATATTAAGCATTTTAGATGAAAGAAATATTTAGAAGTTATAACATATTTCTCTGATGTTAAGTTTAGTGACGGAACGGACGGACAACCGGACTCCAGTATACCCCCACAACTCGTTGCGGGGGTATAAATAGTATATAAGTGTTCAGATTGGCATAATCATCGACATAAAAATATCAATAGTTATAGTTACGCTGCAATCCTGTATTCAGCCCCAGATCGACATGCATACAGCCGGTTGTCTGTATAACCACAATGAAACTAGATTGGTCAGTAAGCGAGGCTTACGGAATACCCCCCGCGTGGGCCCAGGTACCCCTAAAATATGTACAAATTTCCAAGAGTGTGGGCTTGTGACCTTGACTCTGGGATTAGCGCGAGCGGCATGAACGTGGAATTTGTCACAGGGTGGTAGAGGTCCATTGGAGCAATGAGTGTGTGAAATGTGAAGCAGATCCGAGCAAGGAAATAGAAGTTATAACCGATTTGTCTGATGTTAAGTTTTGTAAAGAGACTACCGTATAACTCGAATTAACGCCCCCGGAGGCGTTCATTTTACAGGGGGGGGGGGGGGGGGGGGGGGGGGGGGGGGGGGGGGGGGTACAGCGTTTATGAGCCAGTAAAAAAAAAAAAAAAAAAAAAAAAAAAAAAAAGAAAATTACCAAGGACCGTCAATTTCAAAGACAAATAAGGATTTAAGGATTATTTGTGTTTGAAATTGGCGGTCATTGTTTTATTTGGGGGGGGGGGGGGTTTATTAGCCAGTAAAAAAAAAAAAAAAAAAGAAAAAAAAAAAAAAAAAAAAAAAAAAATTACCAAGGACCACCAATTTCAAACACAAATAAAGATTTAAAGACTATTTGTGTTTGAAATTGGCGGTCATTGGTAAAAAAAAATAATTGTTATTATTTGGGGGGGGGGGGCGTTTATTAGCCTTATTAAAAAAAAAAATAAAAAAAAAAAAAAAAAAAAATGGGTTTTACCAAGGACCGCCAATTTCAAACACAAATAAGGATTTAAGGATTATTTGTGTTTGAAATTGGCGGTCACTGGTAAAAAAAAAAATTATTATTTTTTTTTATTTGGGGGGGGGCGTTTATTAGGAGGGGGGCGTTAAGCCGAGGTTATACGGTATGTATGTGACGTTGACCTCGAGATCAGCGGGGATTTGTCACAGCATATGAAATATTAAGTATTTTCCATGAAAGAAATAGAAGTTATAACATATTTCTCTGATGTTAAGTTTTGTAAAGAGACTAAGTATGTGACCTTGACCTTGGGATCAGCGGGGGTTGGACACTCGTAGATTTGTGACAGCATGATAGTACAACCTTAGAGGAATGCACAAGTGAAATAATAAGAATTTTCAATGAAGGAAATAGAAGTTATAACTTATTTCTCTGATGTTAAGTTTTGTAAAGAGTATTTGACCTTGACATTGGGATCAGCGGGGGTTGGACGGTCATGGATTTTGCACAGCATGGTAGTAGAGCCTTACAGGAATGCATGTATGAAATATTAAGCATTTTAGATGAAGGAAATAGAAGTTATAACAATATTTCTCTGATGTTAAGTTTTGTAAAAAGACTAAGTATTTGACCTTGACCTTGGGATCTGCGGGGGTTGGACGGTCGTGGATTTGGCACGCATGGTAGTAGAGCCTTACAGGAATGCATGTAGTGAAATATTAAGCATTTTAGATGAAGGAAATAGAAGTTATAACAATATTTCTCTGATGTTAAGTTTTGTAAAGAGACTAAGTATTTGACCTTGACCTTGGGATCTGCGGGGGTTGGACGGTCGTGGATTTGGCACAGCATGGTAGTAGAGCCTTACAGGAATGCATGTGTGAAATATTAAGCATTTTAGATGAAGGAAATAGAAGTTATAAGAATATTTCTCTGATGTTAAGTTTACGGACTAAGTAATTGACCTTGACCTTGGGATCTGCGGGGGTTGGACGGTCGTGGATTTGGCACAGCATGGTAGTAGAGCCTTACAGGAATGCATGTGTGAAATATTAAGCATTTTAGATAAAGGAAATAGAAGTTATAAGAATATTTCTCTGATGTTAAGTTTACGGACTAAGTAATTGACCTTGACCTTGGGATCTGCGGGGGTTGGACGGTCGTGGATTTGGCACAGCATGGTAGTAGAGCCTTACAGGAATGCATGTGTGAAATATCAAGCATTTTAGATGAAGGAAATAGAAGTTATAACAATATTTCTCTGATGTTAAGTTTATCCGGACGGACGGACGGACGCACGGACGGACGGACGGACGGACAACCTGACTCCAGTATACCCCCCCTCAACTCGTTGCGGGGGGTATAATAAAAGATATATATCTATATATATTCTAAATATAAACATTACAGTGTTGCGCATACTCAAGTTATAAATAGCATCATCGTGTTTCAACATGTGTCCTGTCATGTGACTGATTGAAGAAGCCTAGTATTGACATCTGCAACGGAGATAGTTGCGAACGGCAACTCTTTCAGTCTACTCCGGTACAGCTGCGGACGTTCGGGATTACACGAGTTAAGGACAGTCCTGTTCTATGCATGATCATCGTTTGAATCAAAGGTAATTGCTTCGTAACTGTCATAGAATATCAGGGCCGTGGCTAGAGGTAAAAATATACCGAGGCAAATCTTATGAAATATGTATCCAGTGGGAGCGCGTAGCGCGACCCGCATCGTGAACAAAAAAAATCGGCAAAATTTCTACACAGGCAACTGCCTCGGTTCGCCTCAACGTGGCTACGGCCCTGAATATCCGCCCCTTCTGTCTGTTTCACGAAAGCTGCCCAAAGTTTACGGCCATATAAACACTGATCAACAATTCCAAAACAATATTGTTTTCGATAATATTAAATTAAAGGAAAATTTAAGAATGAGCCTTCTTTTTATTTTGTGAAATTTGGTCAAATATTGATTTTATTGCGAAAAAACAATTCCCCCCTATTAAATCCCCATAAACATCTTTACAGAGTGAGTGAAGATGTCTATGGGGATTTAACACGAGGACTTTTTTTCATAATTTCAGAAAAACTGGACCGATTTTTTAAATTTAACTTTTGTTTTCTTAGATCATATCCAAGCTCCTCTACGTCTTTTTCCACCCCATGTTAAATTCCCATAGAGAAATAATTTTTTCGTAATAAAATCAATATTTGACAAAATTTCACAAAATTAAAAGAAGGCTCATTCTTAAATGTTGATAAAATTTAACATTATCCAAAAACATATTGTTTTTGTATTGTCTATATAGCCGTAAAATGTAGACAGGTTTCGTGAAACAGACAGTGGTGACCTTGTGTGCGTTATGAATATAGATAGCGGAAGTAGTCGTATTTTCACCAGAAGGTATCTATTTCATCGATGAGAACATATGACTTTTATTTACATCGTATAACTGTGTATTTCATGGGTAGGTATATAATACAATGAACTACAAAATATGATCTTACAAAACGGATACACCCGTTGGTATGTGTCAAGGACATATCTAAACCTAGTGGACCATAGTAATCATATATCTTTATTCTCTCACTTGGTAACGTAGACGAATACATGAGGAAACCAGCGAGTAAACTGAGGACATTATCTGTAAACATGTGTGAAGTGTCATGAATCTATTATGATTGGTGTGCGAATTGTGCTCCAAAAAAAGGCCTAAACTAACACAGCGAACAGTGTGTCAATGGCCGACAACTCCAAACGTACAAATTCCCGAGTTGACTTATAGTATATGCGACATATATATCGGTCATAATGTACACCTCGGTGAAATATCATAAATATATTAAAATCATTGTGTCAAGGGGAGACAAATCCATAAGTACACTAGATATGCGGCCTGTCGGCACATGAATGCCCCCGCTGGCAGCCTAAGAAAACATATTTTATTATAAGCCATTTAACCGAGCGCTAAGGTTTCGAACGCACCAAGTATGTGACCTTGCCCCAGGGCTTAGCGGGGGTGGGACGAATGTGGATTTGTCACAGGGCGGTAGAGGACCATTGGAGCAATGCGTGTGTGAAATCTGAAGCAGATCGGAGCAAGGAAACAGAAATGATAAGCCATTTACCCGAGCGTTAATGTTTCGGGACGGACGTACGTACAGACGCCGGTAACGCTATATGCCCCACCCCCCTCACCATTCGGTGGCGGGGGCATACAAAGTCAGTGTCGTATATGTGACACGCCTCTAGGTAATGTTGTACTCGTGTGTGATGTTCCTAGATTAATACTGTGGAAATGCTACGAGTGAGAGTGACCTAATCCAGCAAGGTAAACCCTGTGTGAAGGGGATACACGTTCATACGCACACAAGAAATGTGGCACGCCGGCACACGAATGTCCCGCTGCCAGCCAGAGAAAACGAAGGCACATTTGAAAACACAAAATATCGGAGGATGGTGGATTTGTCACAGCATGATAGAGTTTGATTTGACTGATTGGGGTTTAACGGCTTATCAACAGATTATGTCATTTAACGCCGGACCAATGGGTTCGGTCCCATATTTAACCTGCTGCATGGTCAGCCGCAATAGCTCAGTGGTAGAGAATCTGACGGATCGAAAGGTGCCGAGTTCCAATCCCGACACTGGCCGATTCGGCGTGTCCTTGGACCTTCGTGATAGCCGAGTCCTATCGGATGGGGACTTAAATAGTCGGTCCCAACATGCAAGGTCATCGAGCCAGTGCCGTCGTTAAATCAAAGCATTATACTTAGCGGGGGGGGGGATCCCACAATTAGAACAGAATGTTTACATCGAAAAACATACCACACTAAGTCCATTGGCTACTTCCCCGAAAGCTAATAGGATTAGGAATAACCGTATTACTCTTATACAGGGTATAACCAAGAATGCCAAAGACGTACCTGAGGGCAAAACCAGGTACATTAAATTACCCATCGTATGCTCCCAACCAACAACCACTCACATGATAGAGGACCATCACAAGAATGCATGTGTGAACAATGAAGCAGTTACGTTAAAGGAAACATAATTTCTGAAATTATAAGAAATTTACCTGAGCGTTAATGTTTTGAACGCACTAAGCATGTGACCTTAACAGTGGGCTTAACCCGAGGATCATATATTTGCCACAACATGATATACAAGGAGCATGATCACGTGGTTACAACAACAACAGCAACGTCGCCCACTTGAAAGTAAGTATTATTTGATATTTTCCTTAATATGTCACTGATTTTGATGAAATATGACGCAGCAGACGCGTCTTCATGAGCTACATTTGGTGGCGGAGGGAGTTCGGCACAGACTTATGTCGTTTTGCGAAGAATCGATTCTTCGCAAAAACGACAGATGTTTGGGCGAAAACACAGACCACCAAATGCAGGTTAACAAGACGCGTTTGATGCGCCATATTTCATCAAAATTAGTTACATAATAAGGACAATATACAAGAATACGTAAATTTGAATCAGATGGATTCTGGAAGTTTCATTACTTGTTGTTGTTGTTGTTTACACCACGTGATCACACCATGATAAAGAAGTATCTGGAATGCATGCGTGAAATGTGAAGCAGTTACGTGAATGAAAACAGAAATTATAAGAATTTTACCCGAGCTAGACGTACGGACGCATGCGACCTTTTTTTAGGCAATGATATACACATGTGTGAAATATCATGAAGATATTAAAATAAATATATGTTCTGGAATATAACTTCAACCAACAAGGTGAACATGGTGTTAACAGAACATAAGCTCAACATTTCAAATGCTAGAGATGACATTTAGCACACACCATGAGGACTGTTATGTACATATCTGTGAAGTTAAAGAACATATTCCAAGAATTATACGACGTATGCTCCGGAAAATAACATATCACAACTGGGTGAATACTTCGTCAAAGCAAGATAATTCCACAGGTACCAAATACAGAGTCGTATTTCTTGCATGTATGCTGTGATGTAAACACGTGTGAAGTTTAAGAAAATATTCCAAGAATTACACGAGTTATGCTCCAGAAACGACCTACAACGACAAGGTGAACATTTTTTCAAAGGGAAATATTTTTTGTATTTTCTTTGACATACGATATAATAGGTGTGGTGTACAAATGTACGATGCATCATGAACATAGTGTGAGCAGCATAAAAATTAAAAACTTAAACTAACAAATAAATTGTTGCGGGCATAAACTAGAACACAATTCATGTTTCAAATAGATCTTACATTTTTACGAGGGTCATTCAATAAATAATGAGCGTAGAGTCATATCTTTCGTTTGGCTTGTCGCAAACAAATAACATTTGGAACTTGTAAACGTCGGCCACTATCTGTTATAATAGTACAACATCCAACCGTAAAATTGTTTTTCTAAGTGACACATGACATCATTTTGCACGTGCCTGTGTGAATGACAAGGGGGGGGGGGGGGGGTGTGGGGAGGGGGGGGGGGGGGGGGGATTTCACGATTTCAGGAATATTTTTCACATTAATTCTGAACGTCGTGAGTAGTGTATCTTGTTGAAATAGAACAAAAGTATGGTATGATACTAAATATGATATGTTGTCAATGTTTTCATTTAAACAAAATCCATATTTATTAGCAGATGTTTTATACGTTGCCTAGCAACCAAATAATAGATTTTTCCATTAACTTTTAGATTTTGCCTTCTTTCAGTTTGCCTTCTTTAAGGAATATGAGGTAAGTTACTAGTAGTGAAATTGTAATAAATAATTACGTACTTGACTTTGTATTAAGCTTATGTAGCAAAATAAAATTCAAAATATATACTATTGTGCTACATTAAAGGCAAATTTAGAATTTTGGGGGAAATAATGACCGAAAAAAAAGCATTTTCTTTCACAAACTTCTTTAATTATTTTTCAAATATGCATCATTTAATATTCCAAATTATACTTCACTATATTGATGTGCTCAAATTAAAAAAAATGTTAATATACTAAGTGTGATAATGTTGCCATGGTAACAAGTAATAGCTTTCTGAACGCACATGCTTCGGTGATGTTCCATGGTTGCTAGGCAACAAAACACATCATTTGATACACGTTTTGAAACGGATTAATCGAATCACCAATAAGTTTTAGCAAATTATGAATATTTTAGTAATGACGTAACTGCCATCTAGCATGAATAATGTTCCAAGTGTCCTTACTTATTGGACTTCCCTCATACATGTATACCTATATAGAGAATAGTAGGTTAGTGTCGTGAATGGGAACAAATATCTGGCAAGGCTTAGGAAACGAGATGGGCGAGGCTCTGCCGAGCACATTCCGTTTCCGTGCCGCGCCAGATATTTTCCCATTCACGGCACTAACTTACTATTCTATATATCCCGTCAACATTACAAATAGCTTTAAAATGCAAAACATATAACCCCAGCCGCATTTCCAAATCGTATTGACAGGATATCAAAAATGTTTTACGGCACCGTGTTTCACGGCACATACGCAGTGTTGACGGGATAAAATACACTATCCTTATTATTTAAAGCTGGTATAGTCAGATGGTGGACTGGCCCTAGTAATTTGCCATGACTTTCGTTCGGTTCATTCCATCTTCCGACATATATATCTTATCTCCACTGGGATTAAAACATATTGCCCGCGGATTCTTCATCTGTCCGTTGTTCAACAATGTCTCTATGTGTGTGCACTGTGACGTTATGTGATGGACGCTGTTACCCTCGTAGTCGCCGACATACACAGTACCGTCAGGGTGTACAGTTAGCATCAACGGTCCTAGTAACGAGTTATTTTCATACACATTCAATACGGTACCGTCCATTGTCATGCACGTCACTTTCATAGCTCCATAGTCCGACACGTATATCACCTTTTCTGTTTGGTTGATTGCTGTAAACCATGTCTGGGAGGTAAAGTCAGCCCGCAGCGTGGTAAGGACATCTCCCGACATATCGAGTACCTTAACTGAAAACTCCCGTGTGTCCATCACAATAAGGCGGTTGTCACAATACGACACACCATAATAATGCCCTGTAGTAGTGATTGCTTTCGCAAGAACAAATCGATCATTCGTTGTAGTAATAAACTGGAGCTTATTTCGAAGACTTACAACGATCTGGTGAGCGCCGACCGCCGTCATGTCGCGTGGACTATCAGAGAGCACTATCTTCCCAATGAAGGCATTGGACATATCAAACATTTGAATCATAGAGTTGTAAAGATTAGCCACTATCAGTCGTCCATCAGGCAGAACCAGCAATGCAGTTAAGCAAGTATTTTGGTTTTTATTTGCAGTCAGGACGGGGACCATTTCGCATTGGCTTATTCCATCATGGGGCGTGGCAACTCTCGTCATCGCCGACTGGTCTACTCCAGAAAGGGGCGTGGCAATACTCATCTCGGATTGGTCTACTTCGGTAAGGGGCGTGACAAGACCCATCTTGGATTTTTTTACTCCAGCATTTCGTGTGAATATTCTTTTCGTCCGACCTTGCCAAATGG
>CM055273.1:4818211-4958516 GCA_029237695.1 Conchocele bisecta | reverse complement strand
CGGTAATGACAAAACATAACGATAATGACTTTCCATTTATTTAAAATACTAATACAGCATATATAACAAACATATTTATACTTTGAATCTGCTGTACAATATAACTTCAAGTTAGTGTTTACTTTTAATGTGATTGCCAATAGAAACCCACACTCCTTGAAGCTGTGTCTGTTTTGTTGTTTCAGAGCTTTTACTAATTAAATCCTGATATATAAATGTTGTAGGTCTGAATAAATGTGCCATTACTGACCGACAACTGATGGGACCTGGTTTATATCTACGGTAATTGACGTGTATAAACCGTGAACGGTAATGATGCATGTAATGTGTAACCTTAAAATTCCGAATACAGACCGGCCTCGTTCTCGGCAATGACTTAAGTTGTGTTACCACCGTGTTTATTTATAAATCGGGCGCCCATAAACAGTGTTCATTGCACAATTAGTAGCCGAGAGTAGGAAAGGGAGGTTACTCTGATTTTACATTTTTTGTTCAGCGTAACGGTAATGATTCGATTTTGATTCGATTTTGCGGGACTGATACATATACAGTACTGATACATTAACGTCAGTATTTTTGACAACAAAAGGCAAATTTATTGCAGAATAAGTTTAATGTCAATGTTAAACTATTTTAATTCAGATGCAATGTATAGTAAAGTACAAATGGACAAGATTTGAGAATTACGGGCTTGTGAACTGTGCTGATTGATGATCGGGACATGCCCATTTGGTGACCATACATATGCCAACAACAGAAAATAATAACTAAACACACATAAAAAGAATTGTAAATACTGTTGGATTGGTATTATACATATTTTCTTTACTGAAAAAAAAAAAAATTCCTTATAAATTGTGTGATTTGTCAGTAAATTACACCGGGACACCAGATGTACATAAAATATAGAATCACTGACATACATATCTATCTGTACATGTATCAAACCAATGAAAACTGACATTCTGATCTGCATATAAAAAATGTCATTTCGGCTAATTCTGCACACCGGCTAATGCACAATTCACGTAATGTTTTGCCCAGCTTACTTCAGAATAAATTATGTTGATTTTGGAATAAATCAGCTGATTAACGGTATACTTTAGAAGTCACAATTTTATCCCATTCCGATAGTTTGGTAAAAAGTTATTCAGAACATGGTCAAAATGATTAGTGGTCCTGCTAAACTAAATTAATAGATCAACAACAGATCTGTTAAAAAAAGCTTCATAAACCAATAATACACATACAAATATACCGACATTGGTTATCATTTTATTCCCGTATTATTCGCAAAACTCAAGGACAAAATGGACTGATATTTTGATCAAATTTGGCTGGGTCTCCGCTAGGCGGATACAGATAATAGACGACAGATGAAATAGTAAAAGCCATTCTGTTTAGCCGTGATTATCTCGGCTAAGAACTGCCTTGAATGTTCAGGGAATTTAGACTGAATATGGACATTTTCACGAAAATTATTATTAGGTGCGCAGAATTAACAGACACGATTGTAATCCCAACAAACATATAGTCTCCACCCCCGCCCATATTTCGTGAGGTCATCCCAATGAAGCAAAGAAGTCCCTCATCACCACCCCAGACCAAACATGGGTACCCTGTGTACAAATAAATTTTAGGAAGCCCGTGCACCCACTGCAATACAAATACTTAATACAAATACTGCACTTCAATTTTTTTAGTTGTTTGGTCACTGTTGTTATAGTTTTCTAAATCGTGTAAACACGTGACTTTCTGAAAACACTTGTCTTAAGAAAACAACATGAATAATCAGACATGTAAAATATTGGTGTGTGCAAAGCCACATACACGGTGCGAAGCCGGGTACACTTACTTAATAGAAATTTAATACTGCACCGGCCTATATTCATGATATTTCGGGGAAAAGTCACCGCTGTGCAAATGCAGTGTACCTGGATTCGCACACCTCAATTTTTTACTTATTTCATCATCTGTTGTTACAGTTTTTTTAAACACATTTGACTCTCGGGGGGGGGTGGGGGGGGGGGGGGGGAATGAAAGTAGTGTCTTTTTTAAGTGGCTTTGGGGGGGGGGAATGAAAGTAGTGTCTTTTTTAAGACAATAGATTGGTGTGGTGCAAAGCCACATACACGGTGCGATTTTTAAGACAATAGATAACAGATAATAGCCTAAAATTTTAAATAATGAATTGACTTGTTGGACTGAAAACATATATTCAAAGTGAATCTACAAGTATCGAGGTGCCACAAACACACAGAGTCCGAGATGCACCATAAATTAGAAATTAGCTATTTAAACAACAATTGTGGAAACAACATTGGTCGCGAAAACCAATGACTCGGCACATGTGTGTGTGTTTTTTTGGACACATTAATGATTGTTTAATAAAAGCACAGGCAATGTTAAATATCCCCCACCCACTTGAATTCATGTTAGATTGAATACAATGGAATTATTTTAGTAGCCCTGTGGTTAAAAGTGCTGTCGAAGTCAGCACGATTCAAATATTGGTCAACAGTAATAAAGAAATAATTCCTACCTGAAACGAATGTTTCGTGTCTGGCAGCTAGGTAGTAGTAGTAGACTTATGTAAAATGTAGGTCAATTATTGATGCGTCTTGGCTGTCGCCGTATTGTCCTCTCAACTTTAGCAAATTTGTAGAAATGTACGTCTGTAGCATTCACAAATCGTCGAGTACACAATGAGTATATTTGTATTTCCGTATTTAGAGCTTATCAACAATGAAGACAGCAATCATTTCACGATGACCAGTACGTGTAATGGCAATATGACCAATCATTGTAGTATTACGCGTTTGGCAGGTAAACTAAAATAAAGCCAGTAACAAATAGATAATGACAACACCCACTTCCTTATAGTATACATGTATGTTATTAGTTCATTGAATTGTGGATATAGCAAACGTATATACCTTTTAAAAGATTTTATTTTCAGAATTACTTTTTATAGCGTAACTATAATTAACCATAATTAACACGAAATATAGTATGACGTCACAATGAAAATACAATCGCATTTAACAACAAATAGCTGACTTTTTAAACGTAAATTTGTTATTGGTTGGTATATTACATTAAAAAAAGTGTCCTGTGTCCAATAAATTGGACACATGACACTATGGCGTTTAGTAAAAAGGTTCAAATAATGACTATATGTGTACCGCACGTTCTAAATGAGGCTTCATACGGGATAATCTATTTAAACTAAATTTCATTGGGAAGCTATTTTTTTGCAAATTACATGCGTATTATTATTTTAATATAACCTATCAATGTTTACAGGTGTTAGCATGTTTCAATATTGAACTAACGTATAGTTTGTTGGTATTGGCACACTTTCATTTTACGAAGTTTCCCGCAGCGAACCCCATTCGGCCCATCGACCGATTGTAATTATAGAACGCCTGTAACTATTCACGAGAATATAGGCGTTCTATGAAAATGGTTGTATTGGCTTTCTTTCCTACTAGTACCTTAGTGGTTTTATCCGTTAAAACGTCAACTAAATGCTTCTTTATTAAATTAAGATCGTAATTACTGGAATTGAACCCAATTACTGGGACTTGTGAAATCCAACGGGTAATTTTCTCGCTGTGAGAAGTGTAAAGATACTCCATGTCTGCAGGGTACCCATTATGTATTGTTGCTCCCCACGACCTCTCGGATATTGTCTCCCCTTCTCTTTACATCTTCCATAAATAGGGTTACTAATGTTTTGGAGAAGTATCACATATGTGAGTTATATTGTTGGATAGAGTATCCCCTATACTAACACTTATTGGGACATGTTCGTTTATAAACTCTAGATCTTTAGTGGGGTTACGCTTTTCTTTACTTCCGTCTAAATATGCTTCAAAATCGTATACAATATGATATGGGTAAATCACTGTAAGAGGCTTTTCGAGTTCCTTTACATCCTCAGGTTTACAAATTGCATCATACTTGCATTCAAAAATAGTTACTAATTTACACTTACCCTCAATTGCTTCGTCTCTCTCGTTGGATCTTCTAAGCTTATTTTTATAATCTTTCCCCCACACTTCGCGGTAACGAACTGACACGTTTAGAGAGCATTAAACCAAACTAAAGTCATTGGTTTTGAGCCAGAACCGCCATTAACTTGAGATGCAAATGGAGGCTAACATCCATCCCCCAATGGATCTAATTTCTACAAAATTAATTAATTCAATGACATAACACTGGTCCCCAAATTGCGGATGTTTTCAGCTACCTACACCAAACTCATGCGTACCCGCCCACCTAGCTCCCAATTGCTAACTATTCTAATTTTTCCATGCGTACCCACCTAGGTTAAAATAAGGACCCTGTAGGTGTACGTTATAAACTGGTCACCATAGATCGCTTATAACGATAAAGCGATTCCAGCTACTTATGTACCTAATGACTAACAAGGGCTCACGCACTTTATAAGAGGGAATATTAAAAGTGGTCCAGAACCGCCATTCCCTTATACTACAGTATGACATTTTATTTTTTTACTGTGGGTTGTATTTATTTCGCTTTAAATTAACACGAAATTTTACTATTTTTTGTACCTATGGGGCTACCCACTGCTTTCAATTCTTCCCCCACACTTCGCGGTAACGAACTGACTCCCTATATACTACTGATGCTGTAGACCCTTGTAGACCCTTGTAGTACTATGTAGATGCTGCATACCAGTGTGTGCCCTTGTAGACCCTTGTAGAACCTTGTAGTACTATGTAGTACTATGTAGATGCTGTATTATACCAGCGTGTGCCCTTGTAGACCCTTGTAGAACCATGTAGTACTATGTAGTACCAGTGTGTACCCCGTAGAAGATTGTACTGTCCCAGTAATTGTCACTGTAGACAGTTGTAGTAATACTTTGAATGCATGTAGACTAGTACACAAACACGCCCATCAGGGAAAGTGGTATGATTTCTTGCCATATCTAATCAGTACAGCCTACAGGAACAAACATCTTGTGTGAAAATTCAAAATTAAGCGTTTACGAGGGTGTCCGGGAAAATGGGTACAGACGAAAAGTGGGTCGCCTACCAGTCTGAGGAAGTAGTAAAATCCATACATATTAACAGAGATTATCTAAGCTTATATTGAATCCGATAGTGAAAACTGGGCTGTAACGTTATAGATTTTGACCTCTACGATTTCACCGGTTCTGCCCTGAATTGAATTTGACACTCAGATACACTACAGGCAAAGATGAACATATCTTTCATCACTAAAACAATAATTAATATCACTACTACATGCTCGAGTTGAATTATAAGCATGACAACATTTATTGGATGGAAAATTGCGATAAAGTTTTATGACCCAAAAATATTCACCTCTGGACAACGCCATTTTCTTTTTTGGAGGGAGAATCTAAAGCGCGGACCACATGCTGATTCCGCTGCGGTAGTTTACTCATACTGGTATAGGTGGGCCACCACCATTGCTTTTTCTTCTATAAACTAACTAAATAAACCACACATTTTGCTATTCTCTGCTACTTTCATTTTTCGCATGGATGTTGTGCGATCTATTTTCCCAAATCCTGCACCCATTCTGCTCTGGATATTCACTAATTAAAATATACGTTTAATTATTGCTATAAAAGATAAATTCATTCTCCTGTAACCAAATAATCAGCTGAAATTGAAACATCAGTGCGAACATGCCTGTGAAGTAGATTAGTACATCAATTGACTGGTTTCTGTAAGCAAAGAGTGTCTATGTCATAACACATCTGGCTTATTATTATTGTTCACATACTACTGTTTACTACACCGCGAATACATTTCTGATGATTAATTGCGGTTAAACCTATAAGGACAACTTATATTTAGAGATCTGGCTAATTTGCCAACTATTCACAACTATGTCCTATTCCGTGTTATAGTACGAAGTTTGTGGACAAGGTATCCAGTACTTTTCGTAAAATGACCTCCAAATGTAGCAACTTTCCCTCTCCCGCTCATACCGGCCATGGCACTGTATTACAGGGCAATCTGTTAACAGAACATGGGTTGCAAGTTTAGAGTCTCGCCAATAATAAACCCCCCATTACACAATATTGAGGGATATGACGAGGTTGGATTTTTCTTTCTTAGGAGTAAATGAACATATCGTTTAATTCATGCAGAACCAGTACAGACTGGCTACAGGTCATGTACAAGTAGGTCACACAGCATCCATACCAATAGTGAAAGTCGGAGAGACTATCGCAATTATTGAATGGCATTCGTTAAATTATATAGTAAAACTACACGTATGTGGTGTGGTCTAACCTATAAGGTGGGCCTATGCCCTATGTTAGACATGTTGTTTTTTTGTAGAATCTGAAATTGAAAGTTTATGTTTCTTGTAGCTATATATGTCTATATGTGAACATAGCTTAAAGATACTGCGACAACAGTAATCGAGCGAATTCCGCGATGCAACAAAGTTTGTTCTTTTCGTAATGCAGACGGACAATTATCGCCTTCAAAATCTGTATTTGTCAAATATAATATCCCAGTGTATGTAAACTACGTTACCCACTTATACAGGTGCCATTTGTATACGTTATCTCCCTTGAGATAGCATATTATGTCACGCAAATTTCTATGGGAGCAGCCATATTGTCGTGGTACACCTAAACGGCCAGCACGACCAAGAACATAGTGTACTGTGTCAACTTACCCTATGGCGTTTTGGTCTGTCTTGCTTTTATCTAAAACTCTATTTATACTATTCTCTATGGTTTTCATAGTTTATGGGCTCAGTTTATCAGTTAAATTTTGGAAAATACGAATCAAGATATTTCGTGCGTATGAAAACAGCAGCTATATTTTGATATTGCCTGATGATCTGCCGGACACCACGCACCACATCTGACATGCCGATGCTGTGTATTGATGAATCGACTAAACCGCCGGAAACCGCAGCATACCCGAGACACCGATGCTATTACGGTGTATTGAGAGATTATTAGTCACAAAGAGTAGGATAGTAATGTTGGTTTATTGTCGTCGGTGCGATGGTGTGGATGTTTGGTCAATAATATTAATTTTGTTGTTTTCATACACGGTGAAACAATCGTTTGAATAGTCTGTTGATTTAGCTGGGTGCCAGACATCACCATTGTAGATGTCTTCATAAATTGTCGCGTGACACGTGCATAATTGTATATTTGTGATGTGTGGTACGGTTTTGTATTGTTGTGCGTACTATTGATTTCACATACCTGTGATTCCACATACCTATGATTTCACACACCTGTGATTTTTACATACCTGTGATTTAGCATGTACATTTGCCATGTACAATGTGCGTGTAATAACGGGCTTATGTTGTATTGGTGGAAATACGTTTATGCGTGTCCTTTTTGCGGATTTAAATACACGTCTATTTTATGAGCAATGTTTTACTGATGTCACGCCATATTTGCCACAGACTATGCATGTTTGTGGTAGAGAACTCGTTGACTGCGTGTGCTGGTTTCGCTAGGGAAAATACCTTTTAGTATTACGGATGTCCACTATCCGTGCCAGCCGAGTTTGTCCGCGTGTCAGTTGTTCACCAGATAAGGGACCTTCTGTAGGTGAAACCAGTATATAGCGCAGACCATACCATGGTCTGCCCTGTTATGTATGCTACGGGTTAGTGTTTCAGCATAGCCTGGTACTGGCCAACACGGATATATCAGATCCCATACTGGTGATGCTTTGTGTCATGATATTTCCGTAAATTACCACGATATTTGAGTTTAGTATGTGCTACACTCTCATGCCCGTAGGACCGATATGGAGGGGTTTGGCGGGGCCAAAAAGCGACCTTCGCATTGTCGAGACCAGTCGAGTAGATTTCGGATTATGAGATCTGGGTCTATAGTGTGCAGATTTAGGGTAGTGTGGGATATACCATGTTGGATGGTATTTATTCCGCGAAGGCTGTACACTAGTTTGGTTGAATTTATGGCGTGGGAACATATATTTATGCCAAATATAACCCACGGGTGAAATGGTAAAAGCCATGGTTTTGTAATATTTATGTGAGATGTCGAACGAGGGGTAGGCATATTCATTATTCCGTGCATGGTTTCACTGGTGCGTATATAAGCGATGTCTCGCTATTTGTTGGTGGGACACATATTTTCTGGTAACAGAAGGATAGTACTGTATTCACCAGTGACACGGAGGATTTTGGTATGTACCTACAACATTTCAGTTCAGCTGTGATTTGCCGTTGTTCGATTCCCGTTTTAGTCCGTTGTGCATCCTGTCTGTCTGTCTGTGCGTATTCGTCCAGTAATTGGAGACTCATTTCATTTTTGTAGCCTCTTGAGATCGCTCCAGCGAGCAACATTGGACGTTTTGGTCCACTCGTTGAGGGCAGACCCCAGTCAGTGCAGAGTATCGGGTCATCCGAGTGTCCGTACGTCTGTCTGGCGCAGTGTGTGTAGCAGCTCCGGGTACAGGCCTGTATAGAGCAGTGTGTGATAGCTACATCGCGTTCAGCAGACAGTCACAGCCATAGTTTAGTGAAGTGAAACGCCATACACACATATCATATCATTATACTACCACCTAGTTGAATGTCACCCATGTGAAACTTTCCCCGGCGTCTTAGCCAACGTGATAATCGCCATTTGTATTATATCGGAACTTTACACCGTCGGTCTACCACTTCCGTATTACAACCCATTGATTCACCATGGATACTTTACATCCGGTCCACCACATCCGGGTTGCTACAGTCGAGTGATACCATATGAACTTTACATCTGGTCCACCATTTCCGGATATAATACTACCTGTGGAACTTTACTTCCGGTACCAGCTTCCGGAACATTATCGTTATTGACTATCATGTGATGTAACCACATCCGGTTGTGACTTTGACATTCATACTTTGGAAATATATTGCATAGGCAATATATATGTATACTTTGATAGTGTATGGTAATACTCCTATCATGGCATATCATGGCTAAGGGATTGTATTAAGACTACATATATTGTTTATGGATTTTAATCCACTTGAAGTTGGATTATAGCCATATTGTTGACTAGACCTCATACTGCGGGTGAGGCAGACCTTGGGACCTTGATACTCAGAGGTACCACTATCTATTGAGATACGCCAGCACTGGGGTAGCTCAGATGATTGTCATTTGTCATCCAATGTTCGTTCTGCCATGTTGTACTTGTATGTTATTTCACTTTGATTAGCGATCATCAAAGTACTTGTGAATTCATACTATTGTCCACTACGGGACCATTGAGATACCACATACCGAGTTTATTCGTCTATAGCTTTTTAAGTTGCGTTAAAGTATAACAGTCGATTGGCTTACAACCTTGTAGTAATTGAATAGTATCATGCACAGTACAGTGATGTTCGCATATCAATGTATCATGTATTCCTGTGTGTTCCCCATGTAATATAGTGTACATTATAAGTGATTAAGTGACTACGTGTACTTATCTACTCTAGCCTATCCCTTACACTTCAACTGCATTGTTACCACTTTTCGTTCGTCAGATCAAGCTATATTGGCCATAACGTCATATCAATTGAAGTATACTTGGTTCATATGATAATAGGGGAGACAATTTGTCTCGATCATTCCTGACCTTGGTAATGACCTTGACATAAATATTTAGTTAATATGTCTTTATTACTTGAAAATATCATTGACTGATGCTGAACACCAATTTTAATTGTTAGATTCTAAGTATAAGTTAGATCGGAAGACCATGTTGTCAAATAATAAGTGTTAGTAATCTTGTGGAGCTAACTTAGTTTCAGTACTTTCTGTACTTTCATTATATGTTATCTCCTTTGAGCATGTTGAGATAGCATATTATGTCACACAAATTCTATGGGGCAGCCATATTGTCGTGCTATGCCTAAACGGCGAGTACGACCAAGAAAATAGTGCCATGTACCAACTTATCCTGTGGCGTTTAATTTGGTCTGTCTTGCTTGGTATCTAAAACATACTATTTTCTTTAGTTTTCACAGTTTTTGGCTCAGTTTATCAGTTAAATTTTGGAAAAAAACGAATCACATTTCGTGTGTATGAATACAGCAGCTATTATCTCAGTTAGGTAGCAGTGACCAGTTAGCCGCCAATTTCATACAATTATTTTCTGGGAGTTATACAAACAGTAATTTATTGTAGTGAAAACGTGTGGATGGGAATGGGTTTGCACCAGCACAGTACATTTGCCTCTGGATGATGATCGAGAAAATATGCAACTTTCAGTTTCTAGTTCCGCAAGTGATCAGTTTTTGTGGAGATAACATATTTCAGTACTTTGATTTGTAAAGCTCCGTGAATACCGAGGACGGTTCACCAACTACAACAGGTTTACAACAGTGCGGGGAAATTGGTGTCCGGTCTCCGGCTGTGCCGATAAACTACCGCCCGCGCTAATCTTGCAACATTTGTAATTATTTTAATTAAAATACTTGAATATTGTTCTTTAAATCAAACAGCTCGATTGGCATGGCCTGAGCTGTGATACAGCTCATGCTCAGCCAATCAAACTGCTTGCTTGCGGGTGAGATTGCCAATAGATGTTCAGAAACGTTGGAATCTGGGCGAGATTACCGCAGGCGGTTGTGTAGTTGCCGTATCACCTCCTGTCACATACTGCCGGGTGTTGTGTAGTTGCCGTATCACCTCCTGCCACCTACTGCCGGGTGTTGTGTAGTTGCCGTATCACCTCCTGCCACCTACTGTCGGGTGGTCGCCTGATGATGATCGTGGTGTATTACATAACCGCCTGCCTCAATCCTACCCTATCTGTAGACATGTTATTAACAAATTGTGATTGGTGTGCGACTTGTGTTCCCAATAAGGACATACGATAACAAAGAGAACATTGCGTCAAAAGGTGCCATACAAACTCCAGTTGTATCCGTTACATGCGACACGCAAGTATACCATAATGTACACATGGGTGAAGTATCGTGAATATATTCCAAGAAGTGTGACAAGGGGGAAGAGGAAATTGGTAGCCGGTCGCCGGCTGTGCTGATAAACCACCGCGCGCGGTAATCTTGACAAAGTCCGTCAGTACACACGTCAGTGTCGTCTTTGCTATGCATGTGACAAGCCTTTAGGTAATGCTGTACTCGTGTGTGATTTATCCCGTCAACACAGTGCGTATGTGCCGTGAAACACAGTGCCGTGAAACATTTTTGATATTCAGTCAATACTATTTTTGCATTTTAAAGCCATTTTTCGGTGTTGACGGGATAAATAGAATAGTAGGTTAGTGCCGTGAATGGGAAAACATATCTGGCGCGGCACGGAAACGGGATGTGCTCGGCAGAGTCTCGCCCATCCCGTTTCCTGAGCCTTGCCAGATATGTTTTCCCATTCATTGCAACCTACTATTCTCTATCTATTTTCCTTATTTCTGAACCAAAGTATATGTCTCGGCGAGACGGTTCAAATGGTGGTCACTACATATACTTCTGATGAGAAATAAAGAAATTCTTGAGTCTTGCCAGATATTTTTTCCCATTCACGGCACTAATTAACCTACTATTCTCTATGTAGTATGCATATGTTCCTCAATTGATACGATTTATGCTGCGGAGATGGTCCTAACCCAGCAAGGTAAACAATGTGTGAAGGGAATAGAAGTTCATACGTACACTACAACATAATGACCAGTCGGGCACGCATAGTCCAAGAACATGAGGGCAACTTTGAGAAAACACCCCAAAATGATAGGAGGATGGTGGATTTTGTCACAACATGATAGATTATTTGACCACACCTAAATAACGTGTCCATACCACACCTAAGTCACGTGGCCCCTTCCCCTAAAATAATAGGATTAGGAATAATCTCTTAAACGGGGTATAACCAAATTCAACTCTGAGACACATACAAGAATGCCAAAGGCGTACCTGAGGGCAAAACCAAGTCCCCAGTTGGGATTACAGTCAGGATGAATCCCGATCGTTAAATTAACCATGGTATGCTCCCAACCAACCACCACTCACATGTGAAGCAGTTACGATAAAGGACCAACAAACGTGTGAAGCAGTTACGAGAAAGGAAAGAAAACTTATACCAAATTTATCCGATCCTTAAGGTTTGGAACAAATGTAAGTAAGAAGCATGTACCCTGGGCTTACCGGGTGTCCTGAGGATCATGGCTTTGTCACAGTATGAGATTACCAGAGAAATGCATGTGTGAAAACTGAAGCAGTTACGCGAAAGTTAACAGAAATTATAAGAAATTTACCTGCGCACACCAAGTATGAGACCATAACTGTGTACTTAGCAGGGACCCACGGGTAATAGATCTGCCACAGCATGATAAACAATCATCAAGAATACATGCGTGAAATGTAAAGCAGTTGCGTGAAAGAAAACATACATTATATTAAATTGGCCCGAGCTGGACGTACGGATACCTGTAAATTATTATGCTCCCCACCATTTATCACTAATTGGTGGTGGGGCATGAAAAGCTAGACAATTGTCGTCTTTCTTGCATGTGAAATCATTTTAGGCAATGATATACACATGTATGAAATGTCATGACGATATTCAAAGAAATATATATACTGAGCAAAAAAATAAACGTCCCTCCCTGTTTAAGTGAAGATTGCCAGATACCCAAAAGAGTTACAGTAATACATCCAAGATAAAAATGAAACTCATTCAATTATGGATCGATACCAGTTCATTAGGTGTTGCTAGCCTGGACGGTTTCGGAGCAATACGTCGGCGACGTCGATAGGGGTCAAAATTAAAAATCCTGAACGTATTGATATGCTTGTAATAATGATTTAAAATGACACATAATCGTTTGCAAATACCGTTTTACATTATTCGTCTTGTGTGATCTCAATTTCTGTGCATCTATACTGTAATTCATGAATAAATGACGTAATATAACGTGGACGTGTGGCGTTAGACAAATTCCTCTATCAGCGCTACAGCGGTCGCGAAAATTATGGATGTGGGAATTCTTGGCGATTCATTCTCACTTTACGATCTGCCACTTAAAACGATGACTAATTGGTTAGAGAGTTGGTTCCTCTACTTGAAATGACGTCGAGAAGGACCACACAAGCGGGTAACGCTGGGTGAATTGGGTCCATTATTGGGTGCTTTATTTGCGCCGTTCAATAATTGTCTAGGCATAGCGTCTCAGACGTTTGTGCATCGGCTATCTATACGCCATCAGAGTTCATGACAATCGACGTTAACGTAAGTTAACGTGATGTAAGGTTCTCGTCTTCTGTTCGTCACAGCAGATTTAAAAGCACACATATTATCACAAACATCACATGTATACTAGAGTTATGTGACACATCACTGAATGTTCTTTTAAAAACGTTCAAAGTCAGTGTTGTTTGTCTTAACCTCCGTCGCAGACGTTAACGTTCCAATAAACTGACTTTTCTGGTTTTTGGGCAGTCGTCACGCCGTGGAAATGGTGAAAAATTAAAACTTTATTCAAGTTTTCAATAGTCCGATATCACATGAATGGTTTAACGTGAGCTGAAGAAATATAGCTCGCACGAGCTAAATGTGTAAATTAGCATCCTGGTTGCTAAGTAACGTTTACACCGCAAACATGGAATAAACTGTGCATGATCGTATGCCTACCGTTCCCTGTGTATCAGATATATGCACATTGCACATATTATACATACCTGGGTTAAGTTACATGAGCTTTAGAAGAGGGACGTTTCTTTTTTTGCTGAGTATATTTTGGAAAATAACATAAACCAAAAAGGTGAACATGGTGTCAAGCGGAGATACGCTCAAAATTATAATTGTTAGAGTTGACACATATCACAACAAGGTGAACACTTCGTCAAAGGAAGGTTATTCCAGAGGTACCAAATACAGAGTCGTAGTTCTTTCATGCAACACACATGTATGCTGTGATGTACACATGTGTGAAGTTATGCTCCAGAAAAGGACCAAAAACGACAAGGTTATTTCTTTTCAAAGGTAGATAACTTTCGTATTCTCTTTGACATACGTTATAATAGGTCGTTATGCATCATGAACATATTGCAAACAGTGTACAAGTTAATAATTTAAAGTAACACATCAATTGGTGCGAGCATAAACTAGAACACAATGCATATTGCAAGTAGATTTCACATTTGCATGTACATGTTTCCATATAATACAATATATTTATTATTTACTGCTGGTATAACGGATGGTGGACTGGCGCTAGTAATTTGCCATGACGTTGGTTCGGTTAATTCCATCTTCTGACATATATATCTTATCTCCGCTGGGATTAAAACGTATTGCCCGCGGCTTCTCCATTTGTCCGTTGTTCAACAATGTCTCTATGTGTGTGCACTGTGACGTTATGTGATGGACTCCATTACCCCGATAGAACCGACATACACAGTACCGTCAGGGTGTACAGTTAGCATCAACGGTCCTTGTAACGAGTTATGTTTGTACACATTCAATACGGTACCGTCCATTGTCATGCACGTCACTGTGTTAGCTCCATAGTCTGATACGTATATCACAATATCTGTATGGTTGATTGTTATAAACCATGTCTCGGGGGTAAAGTTAGTCCGCAGCGTGGTGAGGAGATCCCCCGACATATACATGTGGCACAATAAGGCGGTTTTCGCAATACGACACTCCATAATACTGCCCTGTAGTAGTGAGTGCTTTCCCAATAACACAAGAATTCCGCCACGGAAGCGGTATCGCGCCTGCCGAGGCATTTGACCGTGAACATTACAAGTCAATAAATGGTGAAAGAGATATTGTGAACAAACAATAACTTTAACGCATTTATGTTACAAAACCGGTGAAGTAAATAAATGACATTGACCTTGAGAATTTGGATGTGGGGGTGTGCGTAATGAAGAATCATCCCTAGACAAACATTGATGTGAAATATTATCAAAGTCTGGAAAGGGGTTAATGCGATATTGTGAAAAAAAACAATAACTTTAACGCATTTCTGCTACAAAACCGGTGAATATTAAAAGTAAATAAATGGCATTGACCTTGAGAATTTGGATGTGGGGGTGTGCGTAATGAAGCATCATCCCTAGACAAACATTGACGTGAAATATTATCAAAGTCTGGCAAAGGGTTAAAGAGATATTGTGAAAAAACAATAACTTTAACGCATTTCTGTTACAAAACTGGTGAATATTACAAGTAAATAAATGACATTGACCTTGAGAATTTGGATGTGGGGGTGTGTGTAATGAAGCATCATTCATAGACAAACATTGATGTGAAATATTATCAATGTCTGGCAAGGGGTTAAAGACATATTGTGAAAAAACAATAACTTTAACGCATTTGTCTTACAAAAAGACCGGACGACGCGGACGACGACGACGACGACGCGGGCGACGACGACGACGACGGAAAAAGCGCCGACAAAAACGACGATTCTTTAAAGCAATAAATTGAAGCTTATCGTGAAAACTCACAACGATCTGGTGAGCCCCGACCGCCGTCATGTCGCGTGGATTATTCTCTCCTCAATGAGGACATTGGACATATCAAGATTAGCCACTATCAGTCGTCCAGACAGAACCAGCAATGCTGATAAGCAAGTATCTTTTTTCTAACTTTCAGCCAGTACGGACGCAAGGACGGACGCACGGACACACAGTCCAAACATTATATGCCTCAATCTCTACCGAGACCGGGGACATAAAAAGATCCACAATGGGCCATTCTGTAAAACATATTTAGACCATCATGTATGTATTGAAAGCAGATAGCCATCAATAACATAATATTTACACGTTTAGTTAAACCGGAAGCATGACAGAGTGGTAAACATAGAAGATCGCCGTATTTGACGGCAATTTTAAATTTATCAAAATTAAATTTTCAATAAATTACCAGATTTGGAAACGTTTATATTGGATGTCCGCCATTTTTAGCATTGTATCCGGCAAAAGTTTCAAAAAATCATAAATTACAATTATAGTTCGTGAATGAATACAGGAAGAGAATTATGCTACACAAAGTGCAAACACTTAAACCTAGACTCTCACATCACAGGTTGTAATATTGGGAGACATATTGTTGTCCATTGTTTAGATATTAATTACATTTTTCGGGAAAAATAAACTTTTATTTACCAGTTCCGGACGTGTTATATTGGCAGTATGATGCTTTCTTTTATATATATATGTGCCTAATCAATGGGACCACAGCTTTAACGATTAATCTATGATAGTTTGATGAGTCACAATATACAAGTAGTCGACATAAATACTGTGCGTGTGTATGCACTGTGATTCAACGTACCCGATATGCGTAAATTATTCAACGTACCCGATATGCGTAAATTATATCTCTATATACATGATATACATTTAAATATAGCCATCACTGTACTTTACTGTTCTAATCACTTATTCAAGTTATAGATAACATCACCGTGTTTCAACATGCTCCCTCGGCGGACTAAGGCAACACTACGACATCTGCGAGGGTGGTGACATAGAGAATAGTAGGTTAGTGCCGTGAATGGGAAACAAATATCTGGCAAGGCTTAGGAAACGGGATGGGCGAGGCTCTGCCGAGCACATCCCGTTTCCGTGCCGCGCCAGATATTTTTTTTCCCATTCACGGCATTAATCTACTATTCTATTTATCCCGTCAACACCTACAAATGGCTTTAAAAAGCAAAACAAAAATAACCACAGCCACGGCACATATTCATACGCAGTGATTAGGTCGTATCGACAGGATATCGAAAATGTTTCACGGCACCGTGTTTCATGGCACATACGCACTGTGTTGACGGGATAAATACGGGATCACCACATAATTATGATTACATATTGCTTTTTATTAATATACTGCGAACAGTTAACATAGTTCGCAACTAACATTTAACAAAATTAAACTAAAACAGTTAACCCTTTCACACCCTCACGAAACATGTAACTGGCATGGTCGTGTCGTCACGATCTAGTGCGCCACCATTGAGCACATTTTCAACATATCATTTTCGGATATACGCAGCAATTTCAAAATTACAATGCCATTAACCATATACACCCCTCATTCGACATACACGGGCACCACACCTACCACCTATTACCTGAAGATATTTTAGGAAAGTTGACGATCCTACTTGTCTCATTTACATTTGGGATTCCATGCCCTAACTCCAGGATCCGCCCCTAGTGACATGGTCATTATACATTGGGAGATGAAACACACGGACCACCAACGTCGATAAGATAAAGAACTACAAAATATGATCTTACAAAACGGATACACCCGTTGGTATATGTTAAGGACATATCTAAACCTAGTGGACCATAGTAATTATATATCTTTATTCTCTCACTTGGTAACGTAGAAAAATACATGAGGAAACCAGCGATTACATTGAGGACATTAATCTGTTTTTAAACATGTGTGAAGTGTCATGAACATATTATGATTGGTGTGCGAATTATGCTCCAAAAAAGGGCCAAAACTAACACAGCGAGCAGTGTGTCAATGGCTGACAACTACAAACGTACAAATTCCCGAGTTGACTTTGGTATATGCGACATATACTGAAAGGATAAAGAAACGCAGGGTAACAATATACGCAATAATTATTTAAATGATTGGCCTAAAATTATGAAAACCGGTCAGGCGACTATCTTGGTCACTGTGCACCAAAACCGGTGCCTAAAGTTACTCAACCGTGTAATGCACCGTACCACATAGAGAAAGTGATAAAAAGCCAAAAACACGTGCAGCATGATGATGATAAGTTCGTCAAAACATTTTGTCATACCACTTGATACGCTTGAGGTATACACATCGTTTTACACTGAATTTATAGCTCTCACAATCATGGTACGTCTGACGGAAGTTCAGAGGGGTCCGGCTATTGCATTGCTAATGCAAGGTCAAACGCAACAGCAGGTTGCTATGCAGTTCGGTGTGAATGTTTCCACCATAGAACATCTTGTCCGTCGTCTGAGAGAGACCGGAAGGGTTGCCGACCGACCGAGATCGGGACGTCCGCGCGTAACGTCGCGACGTCAAGACAGGGCTGTTCTTCTCGCCCACCTACGTAATCGCCACATTACTGCCACTGAAACCGCTATTAACACGGTAGGCAATCATAATCGCCACATTCACACCAAAACTGTAAGAAATCGATTGCGCGAGGTTGGTCTGCGAGCAAGTCGTCCCTACGTTGGTCTGCCTCTCACTCGTGCACGTCGCGCTCGTCGCGCTCGTCGCGCGCGTCGTATGACTTGTTTGGCAGCACATGCTCCCAGACGATTTCCAATGAGGCAATGGAGACAAGTCTTTTTCATAGATGAGTCCCGGTTCACTCTTTTTCGTCCGGACGGTCGACGTCGTGTATACCGACGTCGTGGGGAACGCTTCGCCGACGCTTGCGTTCTTGAGAGGGATAGGTTTAGGGGTGGCTCGGTTATGGTCTGGGGAGGGATATCTCAAGGGGTAAAGTCACCGTTGATTGTGGTAGCCGGGAATTTAACCGCCTTAAGATATAGGGATGAAATCCTCCGCCAGGTTGTTGTTCCATTTGTGCAACAGCGTCAACTAATTTTCCAGCATGATAATGCCCGGCCCCATGTAGCCAGAGTTTGTCAAGACTTTCTCGCTGACCATAACATTAACCCACTCGACTGGTCAGCGTACAGTCCCGATTTGTCCCCAATCGAACATCCGTGGGACAAACTTGACAGGAGGATAAGGGGGTGTCGGAATACCCATTCTAATCTCGACCAACTAAGGACTGCATTGTTGGAAGAGTGGAACAATATCCCAATAAGAAGGATAAATGCACTGATGAATTCCATGCACAAGAAAATCAGGGCTGTGACAGATACGCGAAGGGGCATACGAGATACTGACAAAACAGTGGATTTCACTGTGCGATATTGGGAGGGGGGGGGGGGGGTGGTGGTACCGTCAATTGTGATTCAATTACTAATGAATTATCGGTCAAAACCTAATGCAATTTTGGTAATGTGTTGACTAAGTATGTATTTTTAATACTCATATAAAATATTGTATATAACAGCAAACACATCACGTTAAATCACCTCAAATGTTTACCCTGCGTTTCTTTATCCTTTCAGTATACATGTATATACCGGTCATAATGTACACATCGGTGAAGAATCATGAATATATTCAAATAATTGTGTCAAGGGGAATTAAATCCATAAGTACACTTAGTCTAGAATAATGCCCCCGCTGGCAGCCAATGAAAACGAGGCATATTTGATTATAAGCCATTTACCCAGGCGTTAAGGTTGCGAACGCACCAAGTCTGTGACATTGACCCTGGGTTTAGCGGGATGAATGTGGATTTGTCACGGGGCGGTAGAGGACCATTGAAGCAATGCGAGTGTGAAATCTGAAGCACATCCGACAAGGAAACAGAAATTATAAGCCATTTACCCGAGCGTTAATGTTTCGGGACGTACGTACGTACGGACGCCGGTAACACTTTATATGCCCCCTCACCATTCGGTGGCGGGGGCATAAAAAGTCAGTGTCGGAAATGCAACGGAGAGTGACCTAATCCAGCAAGGTAAACAATGTGTGAAGGGGATACAAGTTCACAACGTACACTAGAAATGTGGCGCGCCGGCACACGAATGCCACGCTGCCAGTCAGAGAAAACGAGGGCACATTTGAAAACACAAACTATCGGAGGATGATGGATTTGTCACAACATGATACAGCGTTTGATTTGATTGATTGGAGTTTAACGGCTTATCAAGGCTCAACGGCTCATTTAAGGCCGGGCCAACGGTTTCGGTCCCATATTTAACCTGCTGAATATGGGGGGAGGGGGATCCCACAATTAAACGGAATGTTTACTTCGAAAAACATATATAACAATGAAAAGTCATGCAGAGCATGATGTTATTAGCCGATCAAATCAGGGTTCAATATATGTCCACATTTTAGTAGTTACCGAATCTCAGGGAAAAGTGAGAGAAGTGTTGATTTCCTCCCCAACCAAATTCTCCCAGTTATATTTAGCTATCATTAATATCTGATCATAGCAATACTTATGGTAGTCTACTGTCACATGTAAATGAACTAGCCACAAGTTTATAAAACATTCTAATGTGTTAATTATTTCTCTATATGCTGGGATATTTGAGCGAAATAAGTAGATTCCGTTATTCCGTTATATATATTGGGCCAAGTAATGTTGGTGTGGTGAGGGAACCTGCCACCATATCAGCAAATGGTAGTTTCAGTGTTGAATGGATATTTTATATCCCCCACTGTAGCGCCGTTAAGCTTACAAACGTTAAAGATAATAAAATAAAATGTTGATGTTTTTTATCTGTGATGTAACCTCATCACAATTTCATAAGTTTGTATAATACCCCGACTCTGTAATGAATGGACTATTAAACAAACAACAAATATAATAATGTATTTTTATTATTCAACCTAAAAAATAAAATTTCTAGATGGTAAACTATGAATTATCAGTATTGTATGTTATTACACACAAACGTACATGTACAACTAAAACCTAGGTGGACAGACCACATAGCTTACATGTAATATAAAGGCATAGGCATTTAAAGGCATTTAAAGGCATTTAAAGGCATATTCCACTAACAAATTACTTTCTAAAATAAATTGTTCCCTAATTGTGCAACAATTCCACCAATTTAAAAAATGATAGGTCGTCGGTAAAAAATTATTTATATAATATTATGTCATTAAATGGGGGTGTCTTAAGACACTTACAATGATCTAGGATCAGAACTTGTCCAACTCATGAATACATACCGTCCTCAGTTTTTTAGGTAATCAATCACACACTCTGAGTGACGTATTTGCGACAGAATGCCATATTCGAGTGCTCCAGATAAGCAGCGGGTTATGATCTGCTTGTTCATTCTAAGGAAAACAAAAACAAAATTTTACCATTTGGCGGCCATCTTGAATGACATAATGACGCTATTTTGAGAAAAATGATATGACAGCGATCGGCTGATCGATACCTTCGATTTGATATATTACATGACCACATTTGAACAAAATAAAAAATTGACATTTTGGTGGCCATCTTGAATGACATAATGACTTTATTTCAAGAAATATTATATGACAGCGATCGACTCATCGATACTTTCGATTTGACATATTACATGACCACATTTGAACAAAATAAAAATTTGATATTTTGGCGGCCATCTTGAATGACATAATGACTTAATTTTGAGACTAGATTATACCTTGACATTGGGTACAGGGGCCGCACGGGAGGGTAGAATGAACATATAGATGATGATAAACAGCCATGTGAAGGTTGAAGGTAATGGGCAAAGCAGGTGCACATATATAGTACATGAAAAACTTTAACCAAAAACTTAAAATTAATTAGACCTTGACATTGTGAACATGGGCCATTGTGCACAGGGGCCGCACGGGAGGGGGTAGATTGAGAACATGGATGATCTTGGATTCGTCGTTCGAAGGATTTAACCTTTCCACGGCGGCCATCTTGGATTCAGGTCGACTTTCTTTTAACAACTTTGAAAAGGCTTCACCTAAGGACCATGCCGATAAAGTTTGGTGTTCATTGAATTACTTCATTTTGAGACTAGATGGCCGCGGCCTGCATGTCGCGCCTCGGGGCTAGGCATGGACACTAACAAATGAGATACAGTAGACGGGAAAACTATAACCAAAACACTTTAACCGGACACACGTACGTACGGACGGACGGACGCCAAAGTGCCGACTATATCGCGCTTTCCGCAAGCGGGCGCGACAAAAACTTTAACCATACATTTCAAAGTAATTAGACCTTGACATTGGGCACAGGGGCCGCACGGGAGGGGTGTAAAATTAAAATATAGATGATGATAAACAGCCATGTGAAGGTTGAAGGTAATGGGCAAAGCAAGTGCATAGATATAGTACATGAAAAAACTTTAAACCAAAAACTTAAAAGTAATTATACCTTGACATTGTGCAGTGGCCGCACGGGAGGGGGGGGTAGGGGGTGGGGGATGGGGCGTGTATAATGAAAATATGGATGATCTTGGATTCGTCGTTCGAAGGATTTAACCTTTTCACGGCGGCCATCTTGGATTCAGGTCGACTTTCTTTTAACAACTTTGAAAAGGCTTCACCTAAGGACCATTCCAGTAAAGTTTGGTGTCCATTGAATGACTTCATTTTAAGACTAGATGGCCGCGGCCTGCATGTCGCGCCTTGGGGCTAAGCATGGACACTAAAAAAAGAGATATAGTAGACAGAAAAACTATAACCAAACAACTTTCACCGGACACACGTACGTACTGACGGACGTACGCCAAAGAGCCGACTATATCGCGCTTTCTGCAAGCGGGTGCGACAAAAACTGTAACCATACATTTCAAAGTAATTAGACCTTGACATTGGGCACAAGCGCCGCAAGGGAGGGGGTAGAATGAAAATATAGATGATGATAAACAGCCATGTGAAGGTTGAAGGTAATGGGCAAAGCAGGTGCATAGATATAGTACATGAAAAAACTTTAAACGAAAACTTAAAAGTAATTAGACCTTGACATTGTGCACAGGGGCCGCACGGGAGGTGGGTAGACTGAAACTATGGATGATCTTGGATTCGTCGTTTGAAGGATTTAACCTTTCCACGGCGGCCATCTTGGATTCAGGTCGACTTTCTTTTAACAACTTTGAAAATGCTTCACTTAATGAAAATAGCTCACATGAGCTTTGCTGAGCTCAGGTGAGCTGAAAACATCAAAGTATATACAAACAAAAACATAATCTGACAATTTTTTCCTACGACCTACAACGACAAGTAAACGTCGGCCACTATCGGTTATAATAGTACAACATTCAACCATAAAAGTGTTTTCTAAGTGATGACGTCCATTTTGCACGTGTTTCCATATTTATTAGCATATTTTTCCATTAGTAAATTTTAAATTTTGCCTTCTTTCAGTTGTTAAGGAATACGAGGTAATTTACAAGTAGATCAATTCTAATAAATTATTACGTACTTGACTATGTATTAAGCTTATGTAGCAAAATAAAATTCTAAATATATACTATTGTGGTACGTTAATGGCAAATTTAGAATTTTGGGGGAAATAGTGACCGAAAAAATAGCCTTTTCTTTCACAAACTTTTTTAATTATTTTTCAAATATGAATTATTTAATATTCCAAATTATACGTCACTATATTGATGTGCTCAAATTTAAAGAAATGTTAATATACTAAATGTAATAGTGTTGCCATGGTAACAAGTAATAGCTTTCTGAACGCACATGCTTCAGTGATGTTCCATGGTTTCTAGGCAACAAAACACATTATGTGATACACGGATTAATCGAATCACACAATAAGTTTTAACAAATTATGAATATTTTAGAAATGACGTAACTGCCATCCAGCATGAATAATGTTCCAAGTGTCATAACTTATTGGATTTCCCTCGTACATGTATACATATAATACACTATCCTTCTTATTTAATGCTGATGTAGTCGGATGGTGGACTGACCCTAGTAATTTGCCATGACTTTCGTTCGGTTCATTCCATCTTCCGACATATATATCTTATCTCCACTGGGATTAAAACATATTGCCCGCGGCTTATCCATCTGTCCGTTGTTCAACAATGTCTCTATGTGTGTGCACTGTGACGTTATGTGATGGACGCCATTACCCAGATAGTCGCCGACATACACAGTACCATCAGGGTGTACAGTTAGCATCAACGGTCCTAGTAACGAGTTATGTGTGTAGACATTCAATACGGTACCGTCCATTGTCATGCACGTCACTGTCTTAGCTCCATAGTCTGACACGTATCATCACCTTTTCTGCATGGTTGATTGCTGTAAACCATGTCTGAGAAGTAAAGTCTGCACGCAGCGTATTAAGGACATCCCCCGACATATCAAGTACCTTAACTGAATGCTCCTGTGTGTCCGTCACAATAAGGCGCTTGTCGCAATACGACACACCATAATACTGCCCTGTAGTAGTGATTGCTTTCCCAAGAACAAATCGATCATTCGTTGTAGTAATAAACTGGAGCTTCTGTTGAAGACTTACAACGATCTGCTGAGCGCCGACCGCCGTTATGTCGCGTAGATAATCAGAGAGCACTATGTGCCCAATGAAGGCATTGGACATATCAAACATTTGAATCATAGAGTTGTAAAAATTAGCCACTATCAGTCGTCAATCAGGCACAACCAGCAATCTTGTTAAGCAAGTACATGTATTTTTGTTTTTATTTGCAGTCAGGACGGGGATCATTTCGCATTGGCTTATTCCATCATGGGGCGTGGCAACTCTCATCATCGCCGACTGGTCTACTCCAGAAAGGGGCGTGGCAATACTCATCTCGGATTGGTCCACTTCGGCAAGGGGTGTGAGAACACCCATCTTGGATTTTTTTACTCCAGCATTTCGTGTGACTATTCTTCTTGCCCGACCTTGCCGTAGCCATTTGGTAGCCATCAAAAGACGGAAAGTAGAAAATAGTTGAGGTTTCACCAAACTGAAATACAAATTTTCAGTTAACTCTTATTAGTCTACCGATTTTTCGAACGTATGTTTGTTTGTTTGTTTGTTTGTTTGTTGGGGTTTAATGGCCTATCAACAGCTAAGGTCATTTAAGGCCGGGTCAATGGGTTTAGTACTACATCCCATATATTAAAACATTAAAACATATCAAAAGAAAGGTAATACGATTTTGATAAAATATCGAATGGCGGCCATCTTGAATTCCATATTCCTGATGTTGAGCAAAATGTTGAGAGGATTATACCTGCTTATTTTCATTATATGGTTTTTATGAAGACACCCACATGGTCAAATAAAAAATAGCACGCCGATCACCTCAGACCGACTTGGCGCCCCGAGTACTGCGTATTATTTGTAAGGAGTTGATTACGGGTTTTCTCTCACCGCGGAACCCGTGCAAATAGCTCGCAAGAGTGTAATATAAATATAAAATAATTCAATTCATCCCCATTGAAATAACGAGAACACATTTACGACTATTTATCAGGTAACCTGCCCGTGTTGACCGAATACGTACTGATTGATAACATATTGTTGTATCAGGCACTGACCTATTACAAACATCCGGGCTACAACTAAGTGAAACATGACGTTCCATTGATCGGATGATGTCAAGTGACGTTACCGAATGACGTCAGTGTAATGACGAAACATAAAGTCCGCGTTCTGTCCATAGATAACGACGTCATATGTGGTCATCTTCGAGCATAAAACGTTACCTTATAAATAGAAGATCAAGCTACTGTCTTTTGATATCAAGTTTATCAGGCTCGGCTCGGAAACGGTAGGAATTCCTCGGCAAGCCTCGGAATTCCTACGCGTTTCCTAGCCTTGCCTGATAAACTTGATATCAAACGACACTAGCCTGGTATTCTATATATAACATATGAGTACGGTTCTGGTATTACCTCCCGTATCGCATTGACATGTGTGGCTGTGACTGGAGAAATGGGTCTTATGGGATTTCTGGTCAGTGTAGCTCCTGATCAATTAGCACTTGTGCAGCCTGATAACGATGTATCCGCATAGTCTGGTCAGGATCTGCACTGGTCGTAAACACATAAGCCCCATTTCTTCAGTCACAGCCGCATATTTCGCAGACATTGATTTCGAACAGAGACATATTTAATACGCCCCTACATCCTTGGTTCAAATAAAAAGTGCAATATCTTCCGTAAATGACATCGGTCGAACTCTTTTAAAAAACAAGTGGTCATTAATTCAAACACTGGTCACGTGATGTGGGTCACGTGAACAAGTTATATCAGACAATTCGATGATTAAAAGTACATGTATGCATAATTATTATACTGAGTTTATTACATTATCACAGACAAAATACTTTGCAATGTTGGTGCAAAAGGCTACTGATGTCAACAACCTTCTATGGCGTAGGGATAAAACAATTTAACCGTATTCGCAGGTAAAAATGAAACATACACTGCAGTCCGCCAATACTTATACAAGTGCAATGCTTGGATGAACTATGGTAATCTAGTAAACAATCTACTCATAAAACAACAACTACTGGCACATATATATGCGTCCAATATATGCAGATGCTGCCAACCAGGAAATCACACCATATGCTTTAGTTAGACAATAAGAATGTTCATGTTTTACATGTACAATTTGGCTTCTACACACCTATGTATAGACGTAAATGTCCTAAAATTGATATATTATTTGCATATTACAGGTGTGCCTGCATTTTTATTGGTAGCAGTATCTGCATAATGACTTACATACCACGTAACTTCATAAGGTTTATTTATGTTAGTCCCTATTGTTTTATTATTACAAGGTTTTTTTATTAGATTTCCATTGACTTTACATGAGGGTTATCATGAAGGGTAAAACTAGTACGCTAATGACGTAAATGCGTTGCCACACAGTGCATTAAAACTGGTACCAGAAGGATGAATATATGTATGGTCCCTGGTTAAAATCATGTATACATGCTAATAATTCCAGCACAAACATATTTACACAATTCCCTAACATTTGATTAGCCCGTATCAAGTCTCTGTCCAAAATTATTTATATCCCAGTAAACTCCCACGCCGAACTACTTTCCGTAACCGTGAGGCGCAGTTAAAATAATTCTTAAGAAAACGGAAAATAAACACATTTTCTTGATGAATTTATTTCAAATGCTGGAATTATAAGGAATGAATGGCCTTTTTGTGGAATTTATCGGGGATATAAACTTGGAAAAGTCGCGGGAATACTGGACGAGGCCTTCCGGCCTTCGTCCAGTATTCCCGCAACTTTTCCAAGTTTATACCCCGATAAATTCCACAAAAAGGCCATTCATTCCTATAATATTGCTGTGGATCTGCGTGTACAAGTTATAAATGTGAGACCTTGGGATCAGGGGTTAGGGTTAGGGACGGTCGTGGATTTGGCACAGCATGGTGGTAGAGCCTTGCAGGAATGCATGTGTGAAATAGTAAGCATTTTAGATGAAAGAAATAGAAGTTATAATATATTTCTCTGATGTTAAGTTTTGTAAAGAGACAAAGTATTTGACATCGACTTCGGGATCAGCGGAGGTTGGGCGGTCGTGGATTTGGCACAGCATGGTAGTAGAGCCTTACAGGAATGCATGTGTGGAATAGTAACCATTTCAGATGAAAGAAATAGAAGTTATAACATATTTCTCTGATGTTAAGTTTTGTAAAGAGACAAAGTATTTGACATCGACTTCGGGATCAGCGGGGGTTGGACGGTCGTGTATTTGGCGCAGCACGGTAGTAGAGTCTTACAGGAATGCATGTGTGAAATAGTAAGCATTTTAGATGAAAGAAATAGAAGTTATAACATATTTCTCTGATGTTAAGTTTTGTAAAGAGACCTGACTCCAGTATACACCCACAACTCGTTACGGGGGTATAACTAGTATACAATCTGACAATTGAGTGTTCAGTTTGGCATAATCATCGACATATAAATATCAATAGTTATAGTTACCCTGCAATCCTGTATTCAGCCTCAGCTCGACATGCATACAGCCGGTTGTCTGTATAACCACAACCCGATACAACACACATATATATATATATATATTCTAAATATAGACATTACAGTGTTGCGCATACTCAAGTTATAAATAGCATCATCGTGTTTCAACATGTTCCCTGTCATGTGACTGATTGAAGACATTTGCAACGGAGATAGTTGCGAACGGTAACTGTTTCAGACTACTCCCTTACAGCTACGGACGTTCGGGAATAGGTTACGTAACAAGTGTTAAGGACCTGTTCTATGCATGATCATCGTTTGATTCAAAGGTAATTGCTTCGTAACTGTCAAGGAATATATATATAATACAGGCGCGGATCCAGGATTTCAGGTTAGGGGGGGGGACGTAACTATTTTGCAATACTTTACTATATTATCGAACGCGCTAGGGGGGTCCTGGGATCACATCCCCCCGGAAACTTTTTGAAATCTACATCGCATTTCCTGCGTTCTGGCGCATTTTGGAGACCCCCCCCCCCACCCCACCCCACCCCACCCCACCCCCACCCCAATCCCCCACCAATAAACAATAAATTCACAACGCGAACGTAGAAACGTTCCTTGTAACTTGTAAAAATCTTTACTCGGCGAATTTTAGGTGGGGGGGGGCACCGGGTCCGCACCTCCCCCCCCCCCTGAATCGCCCATGTATATAATATAATTATGATCCGCCCTACTGTCTGTTTCACGAAAGCTGTCCAAAGTTTACGGCCATATAAACCATTCAAAAACATAATTTGTTTCCATAATATTAAATTAAAGGAAAATTTAAGAATGAGCCTTCTGTTTATTTTGTGAAAATAGACATCTTTACAGAGTGAGTGAAGATGTCTATCGGGACTTAACAAAGGGACTTTGTTTAGAATTTCAGAAATACTGGACCGATTTTTAAAATTTAACTTCATTCCAAGCTCCTCTACCTCTTTTTCCCCCATGTTAAATTCCCATAGAGAAATAATTTTTTCGTAATAAAATCAATATTTGACCAAATTTCACGAAATAAAAAGAAGGCTCATTCTTAAATTTTGATAAAATTTAACATTATCAAAAAAAATAATTGTTTTTGCATTGTCTATATAGCCGTAAAATTTAGGCAGGTTTCGTGAAACAGACAGTAGTGACCTTGCCATTAGACATTGGGAGATGAAACACACGGACCCCAACGTCGATAACTTAGATAGATAATGAACTACAAAATATTATCATACAACACTGATACACCCGTTGGGTATAAGTAAGGAAAATTTATATAAACATAGTGGACCATAGTAGGGGCAAATCCGGGAAAACACGGGACTAGGAAAAATACGGACATCCATTGCTGTAACGTGTTCCCTGCACAAGTAGTGTCATTTTCATTAGTGTTGGTCCATTTAGCCTTTTCTGGTCATTTCCCGCGAAATGTGGCACATGCGATGAGGTAACACCCAATATCAATGGCGTCATACGCCTACTTTAGTGACGCTATACACACAACCTTTTCCATAAATGACTTTGACTTTCAAATGTCGTAACATTTTTGGGCGGGAAAAATACACTCGAACTGGGTATACCTTTTGAAGGTGTTTCGTGAATTTTATTCCTGCCAGTAAAAACAATTATTCCTGAATCAATAACGTTATTCTTTTACACAATAATTGGTAACAGAGATATTACACAAAATATAAAATAAAAATAACACTGTCCGTATTAACCTATCATTGTTGATGGTCGTTAAAACTACGGACAATCCTGTCCCGTATATTTTACCATATCAAAATAACATTCTGCAGTAACTTCGAGTCTGCATGCATATATTTTTACTTAATGATTGTAAGTTATACACACTTAAATGTAAATTACTAGTGATTATAGAGTCTAAAACATTGTATTTTTTTGTTTAAATCTTGTTTTGTCCGTATTTTTTTTTTTTATCCTATCATAGTTTGCTATGGGTCCCGTAATTTGCCGACTCTATGTCGTTTGATTCCCCCGGTCCGTGTCCGTATATCACCGTTTTCAAGTATCTTCAATTATATGTAAAAGTCGGGGTTTGAACGACCTAAAGAACTTTATTTTGAAATACGGACTAATTATTTCGGGACACCCTCGCAGATCAACATTAGCGAAGACCGATATTATATTGCGACATACATCCTACTTACATACCTTTATTCTTCTCACTTAGTAAACGTTAAGACGAATACTGAGGAAACCAGCGAGTACACTGAGGACATTATCTGTACGCATGTGTGAAGTGTCATGAAAGTATTATGATTAGTGTGCGAAATTGTGCCGAGCACATCTTGTTTCCGTGAATAGCCAGATATGTTTGCGCATTTCTCAGGCACTAACCTACTATTCTGTTTATCCTGTCAACATTCTAAAACAGCATTTAAATCAACTTAATTTAGTTAAATTTAGACTTCAAAAGCGAGATAAGTTTGAACCGAATTACATCAAAACACCTCCTTGGCGCTCAGGAACTAGTTCGTTAAAGTATGGTTGTAATATAATTTAATCAACAGTATGACAGTAAATTGATAATAATTGTTTTAGACTTTACTCCATTGAAATATTTCCAGAATAATCTTAAAAAAATGCTACAAAGATTTTGTTTTCTTGTGTTCTTTTCATCGTTCGTGAATCAGGGAAATGAAAAAAATGATGGCGAATTTTACGATTTTAATCCTATTTGGAAATGGCGACCATTTGCATCCCGAATTAACCATTTAAAACGTGATTGACTTCAGGCAGGTTCAACAGATGCATGTTCTGTTGATCTTATAATTGTTTTCACGACAATGTGAAATTACAGCTTCTTTACAACGAATACGCTCTCAAAATTCACCAGACCCCTCCATTTTCATTTTGGGGTAGGTAGATTCTTCAACGATTGCGATCTGTCCAGAATAAAAATCAACAACACAAACACCATTTTGTTTCGTTTATTTCCTTACCTGACTGGAATCACTGGGAGTGGGAGCAGCCATTTTTATTTTAATGACGTAGTAGACTTATTGACGTACTTATAATTATGACGTCAGCCATGTCTGAATGACGCACGGAATGGGTAGGGTAAAGGAGGGTACGTTCGGACACTTCGGGTTTCAGTCTGGAACCACGTTCCTGTAACACACATCAACCACGCGATATCAACTGATACGAAAGCCGGGACCATTTCCGGTTGGTTTTACCACACCGCATTACTGTTGAATACCATTTGTTTACGAGTCTTATCGTCACGTTCATCGGGGTAGGCGGTACCTTCGGACAAAAGGCGGTACATTCGGACACGCTGACAGGTACCTTCGGACATGACCTAACATATTTACCGCCGTCTTATTTTCGTTGCTTATGTGGTAGTGTTACTTTTTACCCGTATTTTAACTAGTGGTGAAGTTCTTTTTGTAGTACAGTATACTATTTTGAATCATGGCAGTTGAATATTATTCAGGCTTGACATGCATGCTATGTTCATGCCATGTTTGGCATAGTCCATTTGAAGGTAATTTGATTGGTCATCAATGTCAGGTCAGGGTAATATTTGTCCACTCAAATCATTCAGTCCTTATAGCTTGCCAAAACAACATCAACCTGATATATGTATCTCCGTGCTATTTGCGATACTGCTTCATTAAACGACGTCGATTGACTGATGTAATTGGTATAAGAGGAAATGTGGATTGAGTGTGAGTGGTATGTAACATTTTATTATATTTTAATTGATGTATTTGTGAACGGAACAGGTTCACAGGGATGCACTCGACCGGCAGTCAAATGTTGAGACCTAAGTATATACATGAGGTTTGACTTCCGGTCGGCATGGAAGACGCCAGGTATGTTACATTTCAAGTTATTATTCTGACTATGTCAACTTAATTCGCTATTTCATGCCTCTATCTACTATTTAATATGTTAATGAAGCCTCGACAATTCGCATGATGTTGATATATTGGCTAATGTTTGCAAAAACGACATGTTTTTGTGTCACTTCGACCAGAACTTGAAAACGAAGCGAGGTTGGCTTCTTACGATGTCATTTTCTCCCGATATATTCATACATGTACGCGGATTTTGGTCTGTAATGCAAGGGTCTACCAATGTCAAGGTCATTACCAAGGTCAGGAATGATCGAGACAAATTGTCTCCCCCAATTATCATAGGAACCAAGTATACTTCAATTGTTATGACGTTATGGCCAATATAGCTTGATCCGACGAACGAAAAGTGGTAACAATGCAGTTGAAGTGTAAGGGATAGGCCAGAGTAGATAAGTACACGTAGTCACTTAATCACTTATAATGTACACTATATTACATGGGGAACACACAGGAATACATGATACATTGATATGCGAACATCACTGTACTGTGCATGATACTATTCAATTACTACAAGGATGTAAGCCAATCGACTGTTATACTTTAACGCAACTTAAAAGCTATAGACGAATAAACTCGGTATGTGGTATCTCAATGGTCCCGTAGTGGACAATAGTATGAATGCACAAGTACTTTGATGATCGCTAATCAAAGTGAAATAACATACAAGTATAACATGGCATAACGAACATTGGAGGACAAATGACAATCATCTGAGCTACCCAGTGCTGGCGTATCTCAATAGATAGTGTAACCTCTGAGTATCAAGGTCCCAAGGTCTGCCTCACCCGCAATATGAGGTTCTAGTCAACAATATGGCTATTAATCCAACTTCAAGTGGATTAATCCATAAACAATATATGTAGTCTTACTACAATCCTTTAGCCAGATATGCCATGATAGGAGTATTACCATACACTATCAAAGTATACATAGTATTGCCTATGCAATATATTTCCAAAGTATGAATGTCAAAGTCAAAGCCGGATGTGGTTACATCACATGATAGTCAATAACGATAATGTTCCGGAAGCTGGTTCCCGGAAGTAAAGTTCCACAGGTAGTATTACTCCGGAAATGGTGGACCAGATGTAAAGTTCCTATGGTATCACTCGACTGTAGCAACCCGGATGTGGTAGACCCGATGTAAAGTATCCATGGTGAATCAATGGGTTGTAATACCGGAAGGTGGTAGACCGGATGTAAAGTTCCGATATAATACAAAAATGGCGATTATCACGTTGGCTAAGACGCCGGGAAAAGTTTCACTTAGGTGACATTCAACTCGGTGGTAGTATAATGATATGATATGTGTGTATGGCGTTTCACTTCACTAAACTATGGCTGTGACTGTCTGCTGAACGCGAGGTAGCTATCACACACTGCTCTATACAGGCCTGTACCCGGAGCTGCTACACACACTGCGCCAGACAGACGTACGGACACTCGGACGACCCGATACTCTGCACTGACTGGGGTCTGCCCTCAAACGAGTGGACCAAAACGTCCAATGTGGCTCGCTGGAGCGTTCTCAAGAGGCTACAAAAATGAAATGAATCTCCAATTATTGGACGAATACGCACAGACAGACAGACAGGATGCACAACAGACTAAAACGGGAATCGAACAACGGCAAATCACAGCTGAAATAAAATGTTCTAGGTACATACCAAAATCCTCCGTGTCACTGGTGAATACAGTACTAGTCTTCTGTAACCAGAATATATGTGTCCCGCCAACACATAGCGAGACATCGCTTATATACGCACCAGTGAAACCATGCACGGAATAATGGATATGCCTACCCCTCGTACGACATCTCACATAAATACTACAAAACCATGGCTTTTGCCATGTCACCCGTGGGTTATATTTGGCATAAATATATGTTCCCACGCATTAAATTCAACCAAACCAGTGTACAGCCCTCGTGGAATAAATACCATCCAACATGGTATACCCCACACTACCATAAATCTGCACATATAGACCCAGATCTCATAATCCGAAATCTACTCGACTGGTCTCGACAATGCGAAGGTCGCTTCTTGGCCCCGCCAAACCCCTCCATATCGGTCTACGGCTATACACTCAAATGAGAGTGTAGCACATCTAAACTCAAATATCGTGGTCATTTACGGAAATATCACGACACAAAACATCACCATTATGGGATCTGATATATCCGTGTTGGCCAGTACCAGGCTATGATGAAACACGAACCCGTAGCATACATAACAGGGCAGACCATGGTATGGTCTGCGCTGTATACTGGCTTCACCTACAGAAGGTCCCTTATATGGTGAAACACTGACACGCGGACAAACTCGGCTGGCACGGACAGTGGACATCCGTAATACTAAAAGGTATCTTTTCCCTAGCGAAACCAGCACACGCAGTCAACGAGTTCTCTACCACACACATGCATAGTCTGTGGCAAATATGGCGTGACATCAGTAAAACATTGCTCATAAAATAGACGTATATAAAAATCCGCAAATAGGACACGCATAAACGTATCTCCACCAATACAACATAAGCCCCCTTATTACACGCACATTGCACATGGCAAATATACATGCCAAACCACAGGTGTGCAAAACCACAGGTGTGCAAAAACGGTGTGTGAAACCACAGGTATGTGGAATCACAGGGATGTGAAACCAATAATACGCACAACAATACAACACAGTACCACACACCACAAATATACAATTATACGGATTCCAGAATGTACAAGAATACACGTGTCACGCGACATATCTCCCCCCTAAACAAAAAGTGTTTACACTTTCGTGCATAATCGCGAGACACGTTGGCACAGCTGAATCTACCCCGATATCCTGCTCAGGTAGTCTGCCCCAGATTGTCGGCCCCTTTTATCGCAACAATACGCATTCGGTAAGGTTGCAGTATCAAGGCCCACCTCATTAGTCGGGAATTTGCAACCTTGGCTTTGTTTAGGTAAACCAACGGTTGGTGGTCCGTTTCTAGGATAAATTCCCCCCAAACAAATAACGGTGGAACTTCTCGACCCCCACACGACTGCCAGACACTCCTTCTCAACTACCGAATAATTGCGTTCCCTTGGCAACATCTTTTTGCTGGCATACGCTATCGGAAGTGGGATACCATCCTGCTCTTGTAACAGTATTGCCCCCAACCCAATGTCGGAAGCATCCGTCCTGAGCACGAAAGGTTTGTCTAGTTCGGGCAGTTTCAGAACTGGGTCCCTGGTCAATAATCCCTTTAGGGTAACGAAAGCTTTCTGTTGGGGTGCCCCCCAGTTGACCTTGTTCGGTTGACCTTTCTTAGTAAGGTCAGTTAGCGGGCTCGCTATCTCTGCGAAGTTGGGCATGAACTTCCTATAGAACCCGGCTAACCCCAAGAAAGCCCTGACCTCCTTCTTTGTCTCAGGGACATTAGCTTCATGAACTGCCTTGACCTTTTCGGGATGGGCCCTTAGTTCTTTCTTACTGCTGATAGTATGTCCCAGGCACTCAAGTTGCCTGTACCCAATGCTGCACTTGGAGGGTTTTGCCGTTAGATTGGCATCGGACAATCGGGAGAGGACTTCACTCAGAGCTCCCAGGTGTTGTTGCCACGTATGGGAGAATATCAAGATGTCATCAACAAAGCTGTCTGCATTGTGGACCCCCTTTAATACTTTCCTCATGAGTCTACAGAAAGTGGCCTGTGCCGTGACCATTCCAAAGGGCATGACCTTGAACTGGAATAGACCCTGGGGTGCCTCGAAAGCGGAATATTCCCTGGAATTCTCATCCAATGGGACCTGCCAGTAGCCCTTACTCAGGTCCAGCTTTGAAAAGTAGCTATGTCCCGCCAACTTAGAGAACATCTCTTCAATATTTGGCATTGGTTCCGCATCAAACACAGTGATTTTGTTAAGTTGCCGGAAATCAATGCAGAATCGGAGCCCCCGTCCTTTTTCCTAACCAGAATTACGGGGGATGAGTAGGGTGATTTTGAAGGTTCTATGACACCTAGCTTCAGCATCTCCTCTACTTCCTGGCTGACTGTTTCCCTGACCTTAAATGGGATAGGGTACCCCCTAATTCTTAATGGGTCTTGCGTTGACAACTTTATCTCATGTTTCTCTCTATGGGTGTGTCCTGGTGCGTCCCTCAGGACATGGGTGAATTCCCGTAAGATCTCTTTGACTTGCGTCTTTTGTTTCTTGCCTAAATCAGGCGACAGGTCAACTTTGCTCTCCGTATCGGACTCTAATCCCCTGGGACATAACATGTTTTCTTCGGCACTACACCACCTGGACTAGGATCCCCCTCTACTGTGTCTTCTATCACGGCCGCATTTATTACAGTGAGTATTCCCTTCCCCGGGTGCTCAGGCCTAGTCTCGTACCTCTTTAACATGTTTGCATGAAAGGTTTTCAACTTCCCTCCCATGTCAACCCTATAGTCCCACTCATTAACTACCTCTGTTATGGGGTATGGTCCCTTCCACCTAAGAAGCAATTTGTTGTTGTCTGTCGGTAGTAGTACAAGTACCTGATCTGCCACTGCATACTGCCTACTACGGGTCTTACGGTTGTAGTACTTTGCGTACTTTTTGGACGCACTCTTCAAGTTCTCATGCGCGATTTCGCACGTTTTCTCGAGCCGTTCGCGCAAGTCGAGGACGTACTGATACGTCGTTTTGACGTTGTCCTCTATGTCCTTCTCGGACCACAGATCTCTTAGTATGCTCATCGGACCTCGAACGGTCCTTCCGTACAATAGTTCAAACGGTGAGAAAGCCAAACTTTCTTAGAGGGACTTCGCGATACGCGAATAAGAGCGCGTAATGTATTTTGTCCCAATCTTTGGGACGTTCGCTTGCCATTCTACGAAGCATTTGCTTTAACGTACCATTGAACCGTTCCACGAGACCGTTACACTGTGGGTGGTACGGTGTCGTGGTTAATTGTCTCAGCGATAACAATCTACTAACTTCCTCCATGACTGCCGACGTAAATTGACTACCCTATCGGTAGAGCATCTCCTCGGGGATACCCAGTCTACTGAACATAATCCACGAAGCTTCCGCGACTCGTTCGGCCTCGATGCCTGGTAGTGGTACCGCTTCTGGGTACCTAGTTGCATAATCAACTAACGTTAGTAATGTAACGATTCTTCCGATCGGTAGCTGGAAAAAATTTAAATTGGCCCTACAATAATCAACTGCGACTCGTTTGAACGGAGTGTCTATCAACGGCATAGTTCCTAACGGAACCTTGGTGATGTGTGCCCTTTGACACAGTCTTTTGACATATGTACAAGACCTACAAAACCGGGTAATGTCACTGCCCCACGCCTGGCCAATAAAATTCTGATAACACTCGATCAGTTGTCTTCTTATAAACCCCTAAATGGCCCCCGCCATGATGATTCATGTGCCACTTTTCATCACGGTAGTCCTAAGTGTTTTTGGGACTACCAGCTGATGGTACATCCTACCTGACCCTATCGATTCGAAATTACGATACAACAAGTCTTTTCGGTATGCGAAATTTCGATTTGTTTTCCGTTCTTACTTGACCGTACCGTTCCGTCTTTTGCATTATTTCGAACTGACGTCAATGTGACGTCATGTGCCCTGCGCCTCTTTGAATTCATCGCGTGATACGTTCGCGATTGCGGTAGGGGCTTTGAGGGTCTTATATGATTCGTCTCGGGCTGTCGTTTGTGACCTAGTTTCAACTGCGCACGATTTAGCGCCTCTAAAATCGGATATCACCGGTAAACTCTGACCCGTCTACATTACCTATGGTAACATCATAACATTGTAATCTGTTCATGCAAAGGGCTTCTACCTGACCTTTGAAAAAAGGTGTATCTATATCTACCCGGGCTTGTAGGAATTCCACTCATTTTGCTCCTATTTACCAGCATGCATGTTGAAACTTTGTTAAAAATAAAAACTGATGCTGGTTTGTACTAAGCTTTCCCTGACGACCACCCCGGTACACCCAGTAATCTCGCATTACTGTGACCTTTTTCCCATTTTAATGTGCCCTCTGCTACGGGTAGCCTATCCATACCAAATGTACATCCGTTAATCACTCCGGCTGTATCTCGCTACCTGAACATACAATAGTGGTGTCGGTATCAACCACACAGAAATTTCCTTGGTTTTCCCCTGGTTGTTCCGTGTTTTGCCATCTACCTCTACCTCTGCCTCTAGTGTGCCTTCCACTTCTACCTCTATTTCTACCTCTGTACCGACCTCTCTGTTCTTTATCTGCAAAACAATTACATGTTTCTCTTCCTCGACTGCTGCTGCTTTGTAAGCTGAGGACCGGTCACGCTTAGGACAATCGTAGGACATGTGACCTTCTTTGCCACAATGGTAACATGTCCCGCGATGCGTATCGTAGCCGTTCCTGCTGTACTTCTGTCAATAACTTACCTCTACTCGGGCTTCTATCATAACTACCCCTACTTGGGCTTCTATTGTGGTCTCTATTCTGAATCTGTCCCTATCTCGACTCCTATCTCTGGATCGATTATCCGCATAACTTACCTTGCGCCTCTGTTATCTACTGACCTGTACTCAGTTCTGTTGCTAGTACTGTTCCTCTGAACTACATACTTGCTTACCTCCTCTAGCTTCTGCAAAGTAATCTGCCTGAACCGCCATGCTGATCTATCGAGTCAAATGTTTTCTCTTTGAGAAATAAGTAGAGCTCCCGACTGCATATACTTAACATCTGATCTCTGATCATGTAGTCTAGTACTCCTTCATATGTTCTATTCACCTTACCTAACTCAAACCATCTATCTAAATAGTTCTTTGACCGACTGACATATTGCACAAATGATTCACTGTGATCAGGTTTGGTGTTTTTGAACATGCGTTCTGAACCCATCTTCCGTTAGATCAAAACATTTCAACAATGCGGATTTCAACTTATCATAGTCAAGAGCATCATCAATAGGTAGTCTAGAATATATAACTAATGCCTTGCCCTTCAATAAAGCACTCAAGTGTAGTGACCACTTATCTCTACCCCACCTTTGAATTGCTGCGCACCTCTCAAATCTAGTAAAGTAGCTATCCATGTTGTCATTATTCTGATCAAAATGTGGCAGCTTCGGACCGAATGCTCTGCCATAGTCCCTATCATGTCTATCTTCATCTACTACTCCACCCCTTTCTACTTTTGCCATTTCTACCTGATGCTTAGTGTCTAGTTTCTCGCAATTTGAATCTAGAGCCCCCCTAACTGTGCTTCATTGGCTAACCGATGTGCTTCTTTATCTAACCGCGCAGCATCTAATCTATCTTTCTCCATCTGTCGCTCAACTTCCTTAGCTAACTGCTCAGCATCTAACCTATCTTTCTCCAATCTGTCGCTCACCTGCTAACTTATCTTTCTCCAGCCTGTCGCTCACCTGCTAACTTATCTTTCTCAGCCTGTCTAGCCTCTAGTCTTTCCTGTCTTTCTCTCTCCTGCTCTTCTTTTACAAAGGCCCCTTAACTCTGAATCTGCTAGCCCTAGCTTTTGCCTATGTCCCATTAGCTCCTTAATGACGACATTCTCACTCTCAACTCAACCCGGATTATCGATTTAACACGCTTTACCCGACGGTACCACAAGGTCTCTAGCACTCAAATCACTTGGTGATTTGTGCGAGTCTCTTGCTTCACGTCTATAAGGTTAAGGTAAATCAATCCGGTCTCTACTCCTAACGACGGTATAAGTTTCTCAATCGGGTAAGTCAATCCGGTATATGTATAGTCTATGTAATGGTATATTTACCATTCCCTCTCTAAGGTACTGGACACAAATATTTTGGGGACTGGTTATAGACACCTGGCAGGAATATAGTATTGTTCATACACAATATAATAGTGGTAGTAATTCTCGCCTCAGGATGCAGAATGTCCTAATGCTAACCTAGAACACCGCTGTGCCATCATCACAGGGAGGTACTGTTGACAAATCAAAAATTACAATGACCCCTTACATCGACTATCTCACTAGATCGTCTCACTCTATACTTCTGTAACCTAGGTAGTCAAATCATGTATGTGGTGATGTATTAGTGCCTAAGTGTTGGAGTGCATCTTACATTAACTCCCAAGGCAAACAAAATATACAAGATTGAATTTTTATTTTGACGACACTAGGGGTACAGCTAATTCTAAGCCTCCTTACTTCAACTGCTTTGAAGAAACTGATTATAAAAAGAGGAAACAAAACCCCACTTCTGACACCATTGTCAAGGTCATTACCAAGGTCAGGAATGATCGAGACAAATTGTCTCCCCCAATTATCATAGGAACCAAGTATACTTCAATTGTTATGACGTTATGGCCAATATAGCTTGATCCGACGAACGAAAAGTGGTAACAATGCAGTTGAAGTGTAAGGGATAGGCCAGAGTAGATAAGTACACGTAGTCACTTAATCACTTATAATGTACACTATATTACATGGGGAACACACAGGAATACATGATACATTGATATGCGAACATCACTGTACTGTGCATGATACTATTCAATTACTACAAGGATGTAAGCCAATCGACTGTTATACTTAACGCAACTTAAAAGCTAGACGAATAAAACTCGGTATGTTGGTATCTCAATGGTCCCGTAGTGGACAATAGTATGAATGCACAAGTACTTTGATGATCGCTAATCAAAGTGAAATAACATACAAGTATAACATGGCATAACGAACATTGGAGGACAAATGACAATCATCTGAGCTACCCCAGTGCTGGCGTATCTCAATAGATAGTGTAAACCTCTGAGTAATCAAGGTCCCCAAGGTCTGCCTCACCCGCAATATGAGGTCTAGTCAACAATATGGCTATAATCCAACTTCAAGTGGATTAATCCATAAACAATATATGTAGTCTTACTACAATCCTTTAGCCATGATATGCCATGATAGGAGTTATTACCATACACTATCAAAAGTATACATATTGTATTGCCTATGCAATATATTTTCCAAAGTATGAATGTCAAAAGTCAAAGCCGGATGTGGTTACATCACTGATAGTCAATAACGATAATGTTCCGGAAGCTGTTCCCGGAAGTAAAGTTCCACAGGTAGTATTATCTCCGGAAATGGTGGACCAGATGTAAAGTTCCTATGGTATCACTCGACTGTAGCAACCCGGATGTGGTAGACCCGATGTAAAGTTATCCATGGTGAATCAAGGGTTGTAATACCGGAAGTGGTAGGACCGGATGTAAAGTTCCGATATAATACAAAAATGGCGATTATCACGTTGGCTAAGACGCCGGGAAAAGTTTCACTTAGGTGACATTCAACTCGGTGGTAGTATAATGATATGATATTGTGTGTATGGCGTTTCACTTCACTAACTATGGCTGTGACTGTCTGTGAACGCGAGGTAGCTATCACACACTGATCTATACAGGCCTGTACCCGGAGCTGCTACACACACTGCGCCAGACAGACGTACGGACACTCGGACGACCCGATTACTCTGCACTGACTGTCTGTAGCCCTCAAACGAGTGGACCAAAAACGTCCAATGTGGCTCGCTGGAGCGTCTCAAGAGGCTACAAAAATGAAATGAATCTCCAATTACTGGACGAATACGCACAGACAGAACAGACAGGATGCACAACAGACTAAAACGGGAATCGAACACGGCAAATCACAGCTGAAATAAAATGTTCTAGGTACATACCAAAATCCTCCGTGTCACTGGTGAATACAGTACTAGTCTTCTGTAACCAGAATATATGTGTCCCGCCAACACATAGCGAGACATCGCTTATATACGCACCAGTGAAACCATGCACGGAATAATGGATATGCCTACCCCTCGTACGACATCTCACATAAATACTACAAAACCATGGCTTTTGCCATGTCACCCGTGGGTTTATATTTGGCATAAATTATGTTCCCACGCATTAAATTCAACCAAACCAGTGTACAGCCCTCTAGTGGAATAAATACCATCCAACATGGTATACCCCACACTACCATAAATCTGCACACTATAGACCCAGATCTCATAATCCGAAATCTAACTCGACTGGTCTCGACAAATGCGAAGGTCGCTTCTTGGCCCCGCCAAACCCCTCCATATCGGTCCTACGGCTATACACTCAAATGAGAGTGTTAGCACATACTAAATCTCAAATATCGTGGTCATTTACGGAAATATCACGACACAAAACATCACCATTATGGGATTTTTCTGATATATCCGTGTTGGCCCAGTACCAGGCTATGATTGAAACACGAACCGTAGATACATAACAGGGCAGACCATGGTATGGTCTGCGCTGTATACTGGCTTCACCTACAGGAAGGTCCCCTTATATGGTGAAACACTGACACGCGGACAAAACTCGGCTGGCACGGACAGTGGACATCCGTAATACTAAAAAGGTATTCTTTTCCCTAGCGGAAACCAGCACACGCAGTCAACGAGTTCTCTACCACACACATGCATAGTCTGTGGCAAATATGGCGTGGACATCAGTAAAACAATTGCTCATAAAATAGACGTATATAAAAATCCGCAAATAGGACACGCATAAAACGTATCTCCACCAATACAACATAAGCCCCCTTATTACACGCACATTGCACATGGCAAACTATACATGCCAAACCACAGGTGTGCAAAAACACAGTGTGTGAAAACCACAGGTATGTGGAATCACAGGGGGGGGGGATGTGAAACCAATAATACGCCACAACAATACAACACAGTACCACACACCACAAATATACAATTATACGGATTCCAGAATGTACAAGAATACACGTGTCACGCGACAACCAATTACTTCGATGTGATCAAGTCACAGTTCCCTAAAAGGTCTAGAAAGTTGTTTTATATACGTTTTTGGAAAGGCGTAAAAATCACTCTGACCCGGTTGAGTCATTTTCTATATTTGTTTCAAATTCACTGGCCCCGGTTGAGACCTCGTCAAGAATGTTCGGTTGAGAAGATTAAACTAGTCGGAAAAGTGTCCGGTTGAGACAAAATTTGAGTTTTATTACTAAATGAATGGCTTATATTTGTCAGATGTACCCAAAATTTAATGGATGCTCAATGTAATAGTGAGTGACTAATCATAAAGATAAAATATTCTTGTAATTACAGAGATCACACGTTCGACCTATCAGAACGAACGAGAGGTAAACAAAAAAGGAAACGAGGCACGGTGTCAAAACCAAATGAACCGGCTCGACGACCACTAACCCGTCAGAGAGTTCCATAGGGCACCACGAGGGTTAAATAAAATTATGCCACATGTTAGCGCGGTCTGGCGTTGGATCAACTATATTATGATAGTCTATACTGAGAATTGCCTGTATCTGTATATACGTATATGCTTGTTTGTTTATCATGTGATACTCTTCAAATAATGAAGGACATAGAGCTATATAACTGCTAAACCACCTGTTGATGAGAATATGCCATACAAACATTTCCGGTCTGGTCAATGTGTTCGTAATATTTAATAACAATGTATTTAGTGCACAACTTTGGTATGCAAACAAACATGACTTTTGTGTATTCAATTATTACCACTTAGATATCCCTAAAGTACTGCCGGGAAATTTAGTTCAATGTTGCAAACTATGTATGGTAATGAGATTGAAATAACATGTCGTTGCAGACTTGTGCACTGAATAAATAGTTATACTGGCCGGTTAAAGTTTTTAGTTTGATCAGTATAAATGTACATGCATTATGGATTCAATTTGTTCAAATTCAGGTGCTTGTACTTTGAGTCTTTGAATTTATAATGCTCCAGGATATGAGATAAAAATCAACGTTACTATAGCTGTAAAACATTTATTAGTCAGAATGATTGGCTTTTATTGTCACAATGATTCAAGTACAGATCACTACATTGCACATACGAGACATCAACATTATATTGTAATGCCACACATATGTGTATCATGATATCACTAAACCGCAAAAGACTTGTTTCGATATAGATCTTGGAGATGTGATCGCTACAGTATATATGTCCAACATCTCGTAAATACAAGACACTGTTTACCATTTGCGGTTTAGTGACACCAAAAACTTTATCACAGCAGCTTGAAATGTAAGAAATTTCACAAAGTCATCTTATAAAGTGTAAAATAAACATCACAGTATCACATTATTCGCATGACATCAGTACAAAAATAAAACAATTTTGTGCAATCATATATGTTGTAATTATCGTTCAGAATCGTCATATAACTGGAAACAAAACTAAAACGAAATCGACATTCTTGTCAATTCATCACTTTCTTAGCCCATGTATGGACTCCTATGTACAATCCACATTTATAATAATGCATGTATCTTAAAGTATAAACTGCAATATTATTATGCTATTCTGGTTAAATATTGGAACATAATTAGTACTCGCTGAATTACTGTAGGAAAACGGCATTTTAATTTGCCATGACAATACAGTTTCGGCCTTTGTTTTCAAATGTTAAATTCTGTTTATCTATCAAATCAAGTCAATTTTAAAACTATTGCATTACTAATTTAATGTGTTTATCTTTGGAAAATAAAAAACATCAACACTGCTCTATTTAAATGAGGTTGTACATAGTGTTACATATATAGCAATACAAGCATAACAAAAAATGAACACGATATTGGTATTGAAAATTATTATTTGTAAGACTTACACCTATATTTTGAATGCATACACGTTTAGTTTTTAATAGACGTATGTCGACACTTGTAATATACATTACATGTATATGTATTATGAAACGATAATAACAGCACATGACCAACACACAATGATCACTATGATAAGTATTTGGACTATCAGTCTATGTAGTGTTTATCTACCATATGCATGGTTTCACAAACTCCCATATACGGGTGTCTTGGATTGGATAGGAAATATGCCATGGGTGTGAATTATCTGATGTTATGGTACACAAAATGGGAAATTCAAAAAACCTTTCGTGTGAATCCTTTCGTTGTGAATATGGATTGGAAATCTCCACAGACATATTTAGAGATACTGACTTTCTGCTCGGGACACTTGTGTTGCGCCAACGTGCTCTTGTAAGCAAACGCTCTACCACACGTGTGACACACGTCCTTCTTACCAATGTCATGCTTCTTCATGTGGTTTGCATAGTTGGCTTTTTCCACAAACCGTTTGTTACATGTTTGTTACATGTTTCACAGGCATACTTCTCTGTGGCCGTGTGCCTCATCCGGTGGCGCCGTAAGCCACTGTCGGTGCGAAACACCTTCACACAGTCGTCACACAGTCGTCACACAGTAACTGTCTGGGTGCCTCCTCCATTGAGTGGAATGATGTTTCCAATGCCTCTATGTGTTCTCTGAAATAAAACAAATGGTTTATAGCGACATATTCTACATGTATCATCTAGGATTACTTGTTCAAACCAAATCAAACCAAAATGACAATATATACTGTACATAATCATTAAATAACTTGCCATATACGTTCTAGATCGAGCACTAGTACAATTACTGTGTACATTTCGTCAGAGAGCACGCTTTGCAACGTCACATGCTACGTCATTGACATAGAAATGACGTAGAAATGACGTAGAGTTAACTTAGCTATAATTAAATTGCAGTTCAATGGCATTTCTTATCTTGCGACTCAACCGTGCACTTTTTACTGTAAATGTGACCCAACTGGACACTTTTTGACGAGGTCTTAACCGGGGCCAGTGAATTTGAAACAAATATAGAAAATGACTCAACCGGGTCCGAGTGATTTTTATGCCTTTCCAAAAACGTATATAAAAACAACTTTCTAGACCTTTTAGGGAACTGTGACTTGATCACATCGAAGTAAGTGGTAGACCCTTGCATTACAGACCAAAATCCGCGTACATGTATGAATATATCGGGAGAAAATGACATCGTAAGAAGCCAACCTCGCTTCGTTTTCAAGTTCTGGTCGAAGTGACACAAAAACATGTCGTTTTTGCAAACATTAGCCAATATAACAACATCATGCGAATTGTCGAGGCTTCATTAACATATTTAAAGAGTAGATAGAGGCACGAAATAGAGAATTAAGTTGACATAGTAAGAATAATAACTTGAAATGTAACATACCTGGCGTCTTCCATGCCGACCGGAAGTCAAACCTCATGTATATACTTAGGTCTCAACATTTGACTGCCGGTCGAGTGCATCCCTGTGAGGTTATAGTCCAGTGCTACACACCATATGAGTCGGCAGTTACGAAAGTCCGTTATTGCACTGTGTGCACTGGATATAAACTGTTGGCATGTCATGTAGGAAACTCACGAGTTGTGGTTGTATATGTTGTTGAGACGTAAATCATATTTCAGTTCTTCTTGAACTATGTGGAAATGGTCGCCGTCTTTGTAAACAGGAGTTCGGCCGACCAGACTGTGCGGCTGCGCAGGCTGATCTGGGCCTACGCTATTTGCAAAGGCCAAGTGAGCCATTTTCATATATATGTGATCAGTTTACGTGTATTTTCTGTGTAGCATTGTTTGCTCTGGGACATTGGCAAACCGGATAAACCCTGATGAGATTGCACAAGGGTGCAGCCTGATCTGGGTCTACACTGGCTGCAAATGTTGTCGGCTACCTTCTTCCATGAAAGGGTTGCTAGTAGCCATGACCACAGCCGCGAGCAAATAATGTCGACTGTGACAATGACATTATGCCAGCATAGCCAAGTATTCTGTCTGTGCAGTTGCTGCATATTTGCATTGTGTTACATAAGTATGTATTATTGTGGATCTGTGATATAATATGCATCAGCTATTATGTCAGTTCTGTGTGTCGTTGGCGCTGATCATTTGATATGGGTTTAGTTTGATCAGGGTCTACAGTGATGCACAACTGAATAACTGTTGCATAGTATATGGGTGAGTGTGTAATCAGTGGGTGACAATGTGTACACGAGCATTCATGTGCATCCGATTGTCTGTGCAGTCTGTTTAGGTTTAGGACAACGTCCAATGGATGTTGTATGTATAGGATCTGTTTTATTATGTTTTATTGGCTAAGTGAATGCACCGATGGTAATAGATTTAGTCATGTAGTTATGCACATGAGAATCGTCTCCATGTGATAACTGGTGCACTGGATTCATTAGAATCATATCAGGATAATTGTAATGCATGTAATGCCATTGTGATTCACTTGACTAGTGCATCTTATAATTATTCACTAGGGATGATTGTCGGTGTGGCGATGGCCAGAGGACGATGACTTGATTTATGGTGTAAACGTTTTGGGACCATATCCCGGTAGGTTATCGTCATATATTGTAAGGGTTTTAAGGCATGTCTGTATATTTATCCCAGAATGGTTGTAGGTTCAATCCCTTCGTTTCACTGGAATATCAGTTAGGTGAATTACTGTGCGAACATTTGGTTCATGAGAATCGTTTCCTTTTCATTATATTCTTCACATGTTCGAGGCTAAGTGATTTATGATATTTACGATTTACTGGATGTGACAGAGGTGTCACATTAGGTAAAGTCAGCTGATATTGGGCATTAGTGTATATCATACTGATATGTGAATATGTGGTATTTATCCATGAACGTAGGAGTTCCAATATTGTAAATTGCAATAATTGAGTAGGTTTTGTTGGATCCATGTACTGTGCAATATTGTGTAAATGTTATGTAAATAGAAGCTTATTTTATGTACTGTTTGTTTCAGAAATATTCATCTACTTGGTTTATACCAATAAACATTAATTTCTGAGAGGTGTTTCGTGGTGTATCGATACAACTTGCGTGACCCCAACATTTTCCCCCTCATCATGAACTAGCCGGGAAGGGGTTACGACACTTAAAGCATAGTCATGTGTTTCTGCTGTTGTCGAGCGCTATGGGTACCGTCAATAGTAGTGACTAGTACATGTGGTACTCCTAGATGGTCGCTCCACGTGTTCTTCCTTGATGCTTTCTTATCCCGTGTACAGTTAATGGACATAAGAAATTTCCCGCAAATTAACCCTTTGAACCCGAAAGGCCGCTATATCGGTTTATGCAAACAGTGCAGATCCAGATGAGCCGGCTCGTAACGAGCCGTCTCATCAGGATCTGCACTGTTTGAAAGTAATTTTCTTATTTTTGTGAACAAAAAAAAGACCCCCTTTTTATAAATGGAATAGTCTGAAAATCATTTTGCGATGATTGGATTGGTTGCAAAATTAACATATCACAGTCCATGCCAGTTCCTTAGGGTTGAAAGGGTTAAAATCCCATAGACTTACACGTATTTCCAAATTTGGTTTCGATCATGCTAGCTGCTCAGTACATACTGAACCAATTGTAATTAACTAATTCTTGCTAAATACCCAATAGATTTGGGCAGAATGTGATAGTCTTGAATAGTTAATATCTCGCCCAGTTTGCTAGATACATGTATTTACATTTACTTATTTGTTGAAGTCGCCTTTTTTGGGCAATGTCACCATTGACGTGAATGGGACACAGCATTTTACAAACTATTCCAAAAGTTTAAAGGCATGCATCTCGCAAGCCAGTTGGAATATTGAATATCTAAAACTAGCATGTTCTGCAGAAATATATTGGCTATTCAAGCTGTCGTTCAGGTGATCTGAATTTGGGGAGATTGAGGCATTTTTATATCATTTGTATATATTGGGACTATAAGAACCTGTCCTCCAGGACACAATGGAAAACACATAATAATAGTTGTGTTCAGCGATTTTCAAGGATCGCCAGACGTTGTCTTTTGTTTATACTTACGCACTTATCAATGTTGACCCCGCCATTGGGGGATGGAGGGGGTGGGGTGGGGAGGGGAACCAGGGAAATTATACAAATGGTAAAAGTGTCTAATTCTAATTACCGCCTGTCGGGATTTTTTTTCTCTGTCTAATTCCTAATTCCCCGCGTATCTCCTCCCCCCCCCCCCACCCCACCAGGGGCGGTGAAAACATTGATATTTGCATTACATCTCTGTAGTTTGTACATTGTGTACGGGACAGCTGTAAACAGTCCCCAAGCTTCTATCAATGCTGTCATTGATGCGTTTAGTAGCTCTTAAGCCAGTTCTAGGTGGCGTTTGTGTCATTGTTAATTTCGCTATTCTGGTACGGTCTGTGAGACACATGATGGGACACAATTAAACCCTGTTACAGAAGTACGGGTATTTGTCTGGTAGTTATGTTCAACGAAATCCAATGATCAAATAACTGTGTCTATTTCTTTACATGCAACTTGACTGGCGTACCTGTGTAGATGAATGTGACAGGTTCGCGAACAGAGTAGACAATTTCCTTGTGCAGATACAATACAGGATGTAGCTGATACAGGTCGATCTACACTGGTTGCAAAGGCATTAATAGACCGGATTTTCTCAGATTTTTGCCTATGACGTACAGTTTTCACCCAAGTGAGGATGACAATGGGTATTGTCAAACCGAGGGCAGGCATGCGTATGTACATACATGGAATAGCAATTGTTAGAGACTGTGGGTATACCATAACAGATGCACACGCATATAAAATACACTAGAAATGTGGCATGTCGGCACACGAATGCCCCCGCTGGCAGCCAAAGAAAACGAGGCATATTTGATTATCAGCCATTTACCCGAGCGTTAAGCCTTAAGGTTTCGAACGCACCAAGTCTGTGACCTTGATTAAAGGGGGGGGGGGGGGGGGGGGGTGGGGGGGGGGGGGGGGGGGCGGGACGAATGTGGATTTATCACAGGGTCGTAGAGAACCATTGGAACAATGCGTATATGAAATCTGAAGCAGATCCGAGCAAGGAAACAGAAATAATAAGCCATTTACCCCAGCGTTAATGTTTCGGGACGGATGTACGGACGCCGGTAACACTATATGCCCCCCCCCCCCCCCCCCCTCACCATTCGGTGGTGGGGGCATACACACTCAGTGTCGTATCTATCGTATATGTGGCACGCCTCTAGGTAATGTTGTACTCGTGTGTGATGTATCATGTGATGTTCCTAGATTGATAATGCGGAAATGCTACTGAGAGTGACCTAATCCAGCAAAGTAAAGCAAGGGATACACGTTCACACGTACACTAGAAATGTGGCACGCCGGCACAAAATGCCCCACTGCCAACCAGAGAAAACAGGGCACATTTACACAAAAGATCGGAGGATGATGGATTTGTCACAATATTATAGAGTTTTATTTGATTGATTGGAGTTTAACGGCTTATCAACAGCTTATGTCATTTAAGGCCGGACTAACGGGTTCGGTCCCATATTTATCCTGCTGAATATGGGGGGAGGGGGGATCCCACAATTAGAACAGAATATTTACATCGCAAAAACATATAAAAAATAACCTGACATGGTGCCAGGCGCATACCACACTAAGTCAATTGGCCACTTCCCCGAAAGCTAATAGAATTAGGAATAATCATATTACTCGTATACGGGGTATAACCAGAGTCAACTCTCACATACAAGAATGCCAAAGACGTACTTGAGGGCAAAACCAGGTAATCCGATCATTAAATTACCCATCGTATGCTCCCAACCAACAACCACTCACATGATAGAGTGATGGTCAGGAATGCATGTGCGAACAATGAAGCAGTTACGTGAAAGGAAACATAATTTATGAAATTATAAGAAATTTACCTGAGCGTTAATGTTTAGAACGCACTAAGCATGTGACCTTAATTAGTGGGTTTAACCCGAGGATCATAGACTTGCCACAACATGATAGATAAGGAGCATGACCACGTGGTTACAACAGCAACAATGTCGCCCACTTGAAAGTAAGTATTATTTGTCAATGATATTTTCCTTAATATGCCACTGATTTTGATGAAATATGACACAGCAAACGCGTCTTCATGAGCTAAATTTGGTGGTGGAGGCAGTTCGGCACAGACACGGAAATCGATTCTTCGCAAAAACGACAGATGTTTGCGCGAAAATACAGGAGACCACCAAATGCAGGTTAACAAGACGCGCTTGATGCGCCGTATTTCATCAAACTTCGTTACATAATAAGGACAATATAAAATAATACTTAAATTTGAATCAGATGGATTCTGGAAGTTTCATTACTTGTTGTTGTTGTTAATACCACGTGATCATACACCATGATAGAGAAGTATCCGGAATGCATGCGTGAAATGTGAAGCAGTTATGTGAATGAAAACAGAAACTATAAGAATGTTACCCAAGCTAGACGTTGTAAATATATGACCCCCCACCAGCTATTCGCTGGCGGGGGCATACAAAGCCAGTGTCGTCTTTCTTGCATGTGACATGCTTTCAGGCAATGATATACAAAAGTGTGAAATCTCATGAAGATATTAAAATAAATATATGTTCTGGAAAATAACTTAAACCAATAAGGTGAACATGGTGTTAACAGAAGATAAGCTCAACATTACAAATGCTAGAGATGACATTTAGCACACCATGAGGACTGTAATGTACATAGCTGTAAAGTTAAAGAAAATATTCCAAGAATTATACGACTTATGCTCCAGAAAAGAACATACCACAGCAGGGTGAATACTTCGTCAGAGCAAGATAATTCCACAGGTACCAAATACAGTCGTATTTCTTGCATGTATGCTGTGATGTAAACAAGTGTGAAGTTTAAAAAAAATATTCCAAGAATGACACGAGTTATGCTCCAGAAACGACCTACAACGACAAGACAAGGTGAACATGTTTTTCAAAGGGAAGTAATGTTTGTATTTTCTTTGACATACGATATAATAAGTCGTGATGTACACATGTACGATGCATCATAAACATAGTGTAAGCAGTATACAAGTTAAGAACTTAAACTAACAAATAAATTGTTGCGGGCATAAACTCGAACACAATTCATGTTTCAAATAGATCTTACATTTACATGTACGAGGGTCATTCAATAAGTAATGAGCGTAGTTTTGGTTTGGCTTGTCGCAAACAAATAGCATTTGAACCTTGTAAACGTCGGCCACTATCTGTTATAATAGTACAACATTCAACCGTCAAATTATTTTTCTAAGTGATGCATGACGTCATTTTGCACGTGCCTGTATGTGACAATGCAGGGGGGATTCGCGATTTCAAGAATATTTTTCACATTAATTCTGAACGTCGTGAGTAGTGTATCGTGTTAAAATAGAACAGAAGTATGGTATGATACTACATGTATGATATGTTATCAATGTTTCCATATTCATTAACAGATTTTCTATTCGTTGCCTAGCAACGAAATAATAGATTTTTTCCATTAAATTTTAGATTTTGCCTTCTTTCAGTTGTTAAGGAATATGAGGTCACTTACAAGTAGTGCAATTATAAAAAAATATTACGTACTTGACAATGTAATAAGCTTATGTAGCAAAATAAAATTCAAAATATATACTAGTGTGCTACATTAAAGGTACATGCCCACGCAGTAGGCAAAAAATGTTCTTTATAGGAATTAAATAAGTGTATAATTATGTCACTATTCCACCAGTTCTAAAAATTACGGGTGCCCGCTATACAAATATAATCATTTATTAATTATCAATTTATTGTTAGCGACACGCGGCGGTAACTGTCTATTTTGATAATGTGCCGGGACGACGACTTTCACATCACGGCTTGCGGTGCGCATGCGCAGTATACTACGAGCGCCAGTAGGCTTCCCAATATGTAAACACGAATATCAACATGTCGAAACGTCCAGGACGGAAATTGTATGAAACTGCGTCGGCCAACAAAAAAGGCGAAATGTCTGAGGGACAGGCAGTACAGAGAGAGAGTGGTTAATATTGGCGACCAGATCACCAAATGGAAAGAGTTACGTGGAGATTTAGATTTGGACTCGAACAGAGATTTTTCTTCTCAACTTCCGATACTTCACTGCGCATGTCAAAGATGTGATATGATTGACGGTCACGTAACACGTATTGGTAAAAATAGCACGAGGTCGGAAAATACCCTTTCTGGTCGCGGCATATAAAATGCGATTTAACACCAATTAACACGCGCCGTAATTAAAAATAACTCGTTAGTGGGTAGACAAATGGCTCATATAAGACATGACAGAAAATGAAAAGTAGTAGTACAGTGTAACCTGCTGCCTGGGCATGTACCTTTAATGGCGAATATTGGGGGAAATAATGACCGAAAAATAACCTTTTCTTTCACAAACTTTTTAAATTATTTTTCAAATATGCATTATTTAATATTCCAAATTATACTTCACTATATTGGTGTGCTCAAATTAAAAGAAATGTTAATATACTAAGTGTGATAGTGTTTCCATGGTAACAAGTAATAGCTTTCTGAACTCACATGCTTCGGTGATGTTCCATGCTTGCTATGTGGTACACATTTTGAAACGGATTAATCGAATTATCAATAAGTTTTTTAACAAATTATGAATATTTTAGAAATGACGTAACTGCCATCCAGCATGAATAATGTTCCAAGTCTCATTACTTATTGGATTTCCCTCGTACATGTATACATAACATACACTATCCTTATTATTTAATGCTGGTAAAGTCGGATGGTGGACTGACCCTAGTAATTTGCCATGACTTTCGTTCGGTTCATTCCATCTTCCGACATATATATCTTATCTCCACTGGGATTAAAACATATTGCTCGCGGCTTCTCAATTTGTCCGTTGTTCAACAATGTCTCTATGTATGTGCACTGTGACGTTATGTGATGGACGCCGTTACCCCGATAGTCGCCGACATACACAGTACCGTCAGGGTGTACAGTTAGCATCAACGGTCCTTGTAACGAGTTATGTTTGTACGCATTCAATACGGTACCGTCCATTGTCATGCACGTCACTTTCTTAGCTCCATAGTCTGACACGTATATCACCTTTTCCGTTTGGTTGATTGCTGTAAACCATGTCGCGGGGGTAAAGTCAGCCCGCAGCGTGGTAAGGACATCCTCCGACATATCAAGTACCTTAACTGAATGCTCCCGTGTGTCTGTCACAATAAGGCGGTTGTCACAATACGACACACCATAATACTGCCCTGTAGTAGTGATTGCTTTCCCAAGAATCGATCATTCGTTGTAGTAATAAACTGGAGCTTCTTTTGAAGACTTACAACGATCTGGTGAGCGCCGACCGCCGTCATGTCGCGTGGAATATCAGAGAGCACTATATTCCCAATGAAGGCATTGGAAATATCAAACATTTGAATCATAGAGTTTGAATCATATTTAAGATTAGCCACTATCAGTCGTCCATCAGGCACAACCAGCAATGCTGTCAAGTAAGTATTTTTGTTTTTATTTGCAGTCAGGACGGGGATCATTTCGTATTGGTTTATTCCATCATGGGGCGTGGCAACTCTCATAATCGCTGACTGGTCTACTCCAGAAAGGGGCGCGGCAATACTCATCTCGGATTGGTCTACTTCGGCAAGGGGCGTGACAACACACATCTTGGATTTTTTAACTCCAGCATTTCGTGTGACTATTCTTCTCACCCGACCTTGCCGTAGCCATTTGGTAGCCATCAAAAGACGGGAAGTAGAAAATAGTTGAGGCTTCACCGAACTGTAATACAAATTTTCAGATAACTTATTAGTTTACCGATTTTTCGAACATATGAGTCGAACGTATGATATGATGCTTGGTGACAAATGGATAATGCATTAGTTTTAAATAACGATATTCCATCGTACATTTTGAATAGCGGGAAATAATACACGAGTGTGCGTCGGCTTTCGCGTAAGCAACGAGAGTGAGCGTAGCGAACGAGTTGCTTGCACTGACGCCGACGGACAAGAGTGTATTATTTCCGCTATTCAAAAATGTACGACGAAATATCCTATATATTAGACTTTCACGGCGGATGTATATGCACATTTAGTCTAGTTTTGAAATTATAATCAATGAATTGCAATATGCGCATTAATAGTTACACAAAGACGTGTTTCCCGCGTTTTGACGTCACGTTGTGTGACGTCATACGTTACGTCATGTAAACTTAGAATCCAAATTACGCAGCTGCGTATAGATATAGTTGAGTGCATGTTTGGAATGTGTTCAACCACATTAACATTCTTTATTAGTCGAAACCCTTTCCAAGATGTCATATAACTTATTTTCACTGTAATAAAAATTAAACAGTTTGCATGGTAGCTCGTGGTTTCCAAGAAAACACGCACGCAATTACGAGATTACCCGGGGCGCCAAAGTGCGAAATGGGGGTGGGGGTGATATGCAATTGGCGTGCTATTGTTTGGTTTGACCGTGTGGTTACCTTCTTGACACTTAAACAACACATTCAGCACGTATAACCAACTCAACATTTTGTTAAATGGCCTGGAACTCAAATACAAAATTGTCGCCATATATACAACTTTATATAGCTGAAATTGTTTATTCTAATGCACCATAATGAAATTGTCGAAATCTGATTGGCTGATCGATCAATTATCTGCAAGTAAATCCACGATTAACATGTAGGTAGTATGTCATGTGATCACATTTACATAATTAGATGTATTCCTACGCACCGTTTCACCATGAAAGTTCCGTGATGTCATGCAATAGAGATTGTTCGGACAACCAGAAACGTGAGTATTCGGCTATTCTCCAAAAATGCTGGAGCTATTAAATCAAGAAGACGAGAGCCCTCCCAACTCTGTATCCACTCAACAGCTGTTACCTGTCCAGCATCAAGGTCATGTGCAGGAGCGGATCTAGAGGGGGGGGGGGGAGTGGTCCGGGGTTGCAACACCCCCGTTCAGCCACGGAGTTTACATAGACCACAGTTTACCAATAGTTGGAGTCTGAATTTAAATGCCGTAAAACACAGGAAAGTGCATTTACGGATAGCATACTCGCTAAACTCTGTGGAGCTCGAAAATAGGACAGCCTGCCGTTCCTCAAATGCTAGATCCGCCCCTGATGTGGTGCCCTGTCACAACACTGGCTACTGAAGTGGACTTCCACAATATCCAGCAAAGGGTGGAACATCACGTCCTTGTACCGCCTACGACCCCAGCCGTTTACCAACATCCATCGCCATATAATTTCCAAAATTCACTGTGAATATACACAACCATAACTATGACAATCATTAAGTGATCGACTTATAAAACTGTAAAATGTCGAGCTCGACAAGGAAGCATCAGCGATGTCGGCCATTTTTTTCTAACTTTGAATGGGAATTCCCAGCAATGTAGGTCATTGGACAATTATTCTAATATTCAAGGTAGTGTTGAACCATATATAAAATAATCCTTGGTGGATGATAAAGAATATATATATGAAATAAAGGTTTGTAAATGAACACAATTCTTCATTAGTTTACGTATTTGTTTTGCACTATTTGTTTTCGTGTACTATGTTTATGGCAGTTGTCACGGTTGCAGACAATGTGTAAATCAGCCAATATTGTGAGGGTTGTAATGGGTATGCCCATATTGGTTGGTATTTGGTTCAGAAATCGGGAAAATGAGTCAGAAATGATGGTCGTACATTAGAATAGAGATAATCGTATTGAAATTTGTAATTTGGGGAGATACTCGGTGTATTTACGGTTGGAAACTTCGATTTACGTCTCCGCCTGCAGCGTCGCCGTAAATCGAAGTTTCCAACCGTAAATCCACCGAGTATCTCCCCAAATTACAAATTTCAATACAGTTATCTCCTAATTATCGTGTTCTCATAATGGCCATCAAATAACCCAAAGTGATTCATATTTCAGTAGCGACATCACACAAAGTTAATCAGTGTTCCTTTATTTTAGTTACCTACATAAATGTCATCGTTTCATTTACAGAGCATTACATCTATATCATATACATCATTGTTTCAGTCTTCCGTAACGTATTTGAGTACATTAAACTGCCAGTATTTACTTGCACGATGAATGTTGAAGAATTAGCTGAATTGATGATCGTCGTACATCTTATAAAATTATCAGTCATCAAATAATACATTTTGTAAGAGACATCATTTTAGCAATTCGGAGATATTTTATTTTGCTTTCCTACATGTATATAAGCGTCATAGAATCATTTACAGAGCATATTCATGTATTTAGGCAAATGGGAAAGTAAGACAACATCAATGTGGCTACCATCATGGGCGACATTATTTCGGATTTCCTCGTAAACTTGAGAAATGGCATACGATTAAGTGTTACATGCATATGTACATTCGTTGTATTTAGCAAGCACTTGGTATATGTCGGAATACAATACACGAAATTCAAGCCAACACATCATGTTTAATGGATGCTAAATGAAGTAAAACGTATGTATACACGTCCCGTCAGTAACGAAATGATACGCCGTTGTTTGACAATCCTAAATGGTTAACGTTCATGGATTAATTCGAGCATCGCGAACTGACATTTGAACTATTGTGACACGTCTGTAGAGCAGCTACATTTGCCAGATATTGCCAGAAAACAACATGCACATGGAGCCACTTCACATCTGATCCCATAAATGCTTGATTGGGTTGAAAATCCGGCGTCAATGACGGACGGTCATGGAAGAACATTCACATTCTGGTCCTGATCAGAACTATTGCCGTGTGTGGCAGAATATTGTGGGTATAAACGCTATGCAAACTGCAGCTGACACATGAATCATTATCTGCACAAATAACACTTTTTCAGCTGCTTATGTGCATATATATTGTGCTAATACATATGTTAGACTGGTATTATATTAAATAATGACTTTTCCGCAATTTGAAGTTACTTTATTACATAGCATGTGGAACTTTCTTTTGGCGTTTGGTTTATTTTCCTTAAGATACACGGCTTGTAGCCTATTTCATCAACATTGCAAACTATGCTTTTCTAGCAAAGTATACTTTGAGGGAGAAATTTTCAATCTAAGGATAAATTTATTAATTTTTATTATACTGAATATATAACATTATCACAGCCAAAATGGCTGTGATAATGTAATAAATTCAGTATAATAATTATGTATACTTTTAATCATCAAATATATGCAGTTGTTAGTTCTGTATGAAATAATGCATTTCGGGAAAAATAAATGATTACTCCCTCAAATTATACTTAATTTTGCTAGAAAACTGTACTTTGCAATGTTGGTGAAATCGGCTACTGATGTGAACGACTTTCTATGGCGTAGGTATAAAACACGCTAACCGTATTCGCAGGTAAACATGAAACATACACTGCAGTTCGTCAATACTTATAAAAGTGCAATGCTTGGAAGAACTAAGCGACGATGCTTACCTCGAGGCCAAACGTATCTATACATGTATATTGTATTATACAATATTGTAAGTAACACGTATATGATGCCGTTCATGACAGCACCAGACTGAGGAGATAATACATATTTCGTCCTCAGACATCGGATGCCTGATGCAATGTAGTTGTGTGAACAGATAATTTGCTTTCAAAACATGTGTGGAAAGGTGTGTTTTTGCTGCTATTACTGACAAACGTGCTCAGTTGGCACAGATGTGCAGATAATATGTCACCAATAGATGGATGATCAATAGAAAACAAACAACGAACTACACTTCAAAATCTGGTTTATCCGACACGACACGTAGTAAGTTGCCAAAGCTTTTGGCACAGTTACTATCCTGCAATTGCAAAACTGGTTTTCTGAGTACGGTTGGCCGTTTTCACGAAGTTTAGTTCGCTATTACAATGGCTATTGGTACACTAACTCAGACATTAAATACGTAACTGTAGCGTATGCTATATTCGTAATGTGTTTTCACATATACCTTCACTTCAAGTTACCTGCCGGTGAATGAAACTGTTAGTAATACTAGTACGCGCATGACTGTTCTATGCTACTGAGGAAGTGACTTTGAAAACAAAAACAATAGAATAGTTTGCATGAATGTATATTGGTGTCGAAGTATTACAAAATATGATCATTCAACAGGTAAACAGTAAATATAGTGGATATATATTGCTTCCAGTAACTTTTTATAGACGCCAATAATAAACATTAACCCTACACATATTATGCAACTACATGCATAAGAACACCTCTTGTATAGGCAAATTAACGGTCATTATGGGGATACATGTTATTTCTAAATAAATAACTGCAAAAGAATATTCTCTGGAGCAAACTGCAATATGGTATCCTGGAGTCTAGACTTAATAGAGCTACATCATAGAGATATACTGATATGTTATCCATTAAATGGCGGCCATCTTGAATTTGAAAATATTTCTTATGCATATATATGAGACTTACTATGATAAATTCAGTATGAAAGACAAAAAGAACACGATCTAGTACACACTGATTCATTTTTATGTGATTTAAGTCACATTGGAAAGTTAATGTGAATGCCATAAACATGGAATGTCGGTTATCTTGGATTCTATATTTACACTTCTGTGCTAGGAAGCTAGATTGCTATACCTCTTCTCTGGATAGCTTTAATGCAGACGTCCACATTGTGTACATGCATCTACAACTCCTGTCACTTCTGTTTCACGCGAATATGCGAATAAAATCGCAAGTTTGTCATATTGTTAACACATTTGTTATGGCGGCCATCTTGAATTTTCAAATGTTCCATTATATACTGACATGGGACTAAATTCACTAGTATACAACGACATGGTTGATCCTAACACGTTGTTTAAACCTTAAAACATATCAAAAGAAAGGTAATACGATTTTGATAAAATATCGAATGGCGGCCATCTTGGATTCCATATTCCTGATGTTGAGCAAAACGTTGAGAGGATTATACCTGCTTATTTTCATTATATGGTTTTTATGAAGAAATCCACATGGTCAAACCAAAACTATCACGCCGATCACCTCGGACGTACTTGGCATCCCGAGAACTGCGTATTATTTGTAAGGAGTTGATTACTCTCACAGCGGAACCCATGCAAATAGCTCGCAAGAGTGTAATATAAATATAAAATAATTCACTTCATCCTCATTGAAATAACGAGAACACATTTACGACTATTTATCAGGTAACCTGCCCGTGTTGACCGAATACGTACTGACTGATAACATATTGTTGAATCAGGCATTGACCTATTACAAACATCTGGGTTACAACGAAGAGAAACCCGACGTTCCATTGGTCGGATGAGGTCACGTGACGTTACCGAATGACGTCAGTGTAATGACGAAACATAAAGTCCGCGTTCTGTCCATAGATAACGACGTCATATGTGGTAATCTTCGAGCATAAAAAGTTACCTGATAAATAGAAGACCAGACTACTGTCTTTTGATATCAAGTTATCAGGCTCGGCTAGGAAACGGTAGGAATTCCTCGGCAAACCTCGGAATTCATACGCGTTTCCTAGCCTTGCCTGATAAACTTGATATAAAAAGATACTAGACTGGTATTCTATATATAATATGAACACGGTTCTTGTATTACCTCCCGTATCGCATTTTCATGTGTGGCTGTGAGTGAAGAAATAGGTCTTATAGGATGTCTGACCAGTGTAGCTCCTGATCAATTAGCACACTTTTCTAGTCCGATAACGATGTATCCGCACAGTCTGGTCTGGTCATTTCTTCAGTCATAGCTGACATTGATTTCGAACAGATACATATTTAATACGCCCCTACATCCTTGGTTCAAATAAAAAGTGCAATATCTTCCGTAAACTCTTTTCAAAAACATGTGGTCATTAATTCAAACACTGGTCACGTGATATGGGTCGCGTGAACGAGTTATATCAGAAAATTCCATGATTAAAAGTACATGTATGCATAATTATTATACTGAGTTTATTACATTATCACAGCCAAAATGGCTGTGATAATGTAATAAATTCAGTATAATCAAAATTAATAAATTTATCCTTAAATTGAAAATTTCTCCCTCAAAGTATACTTTGCTAGATAAGTATACTTTGCAATGTTGGTGCAATAGGCTACTGGTGGAGAGATATCGTAGCGGGGTAGCAATTTTGTTTCTAGTTGAAAGCCTGCGCCATAGAATCTACGTTACATTTGGTCGACTATTTATAGTGCTGTGCCCTTCTTGTGTCCCCATGTAAAGTCTATGGAAATCTAATAAAAAAATCTACTCATAAAACAACAACTACTGGCACATATATATGTGTCCAATAAGTCTATATGCAGATGCTGCCAGCCAGAAAATCACACCATATTAGTTAGACAATACGAATTTTCCTGTTTTACATGTACAATTTGGCTTCTACACATCTGTGTAGAGACGTAAATATGCATTCCCACATCAAAATTGGTCTATTAATTAATTGCATATTACAGGTGTGTGTGCATTTTTATTGGTAGCAGTATCTGCATAATGACTTACATGTATATCACATTCATATGGTTTATATGTCAGTCGTTATTGTTTTATTAGAAGGGTTTTTTATTGGATTTCCATTGACTTTACATGGGGTCACAAGAACGGTACAACTGCGTTAATGCCACATAGTACATTAGAACTGGGACCACAAGGATGAATATATGTATGAAACGTTACGTGATAAATAGAATACCAGGCTAGTGTATTTTATCAGGCTCGGTTCCGAAACCGTAGGAATTCCTCGGCAAGCCTATGAATTCCTACGCGTTTCCTAGCCTTGCCTGATAAACTTGATATCAAAAGACACTAGCCTGGTATTCTCTATATGTATGGTCTCTGGCAGAGCTCCAATAGCCTATTTCACCAACATTGCAATGTATACTTTAGTAGCAAAATATACTTTGAGGGAGAAATTTTCAATTTTATGATAAATTTATTAAGTTTTATTATACTGAATTTATTACATTATCACAGCCAATTTGGCTGTGATAATGTAATAAATTCAGTATAATAATTCTGCATACTTTTAATCATCAAATATATGCAGTTGTTAGTTTTATATGAAATAATGCATTTCGGGAAAAATAAATGATTACTCCCTCAAAGTATACTTTGCTAGTAAAGTATACTTTGTAATTTTGATGAAATCTGCTACAGATAAGCTGCGTATTTGCGTAAATACCCAATTAAAATTTCCAAAACCCGATTGAAATCAGAAGTAGTGAGTATCAAAAAGCAATGAAATGTTTGCTGTATGTTGATCATGCTACAGAAAACAACACACAGACCACAAATACAGCATATTTCCAAGGAGACAATTCTAATGAAATACCAAAATGTGTTTTCAGTTAGAAGCAAACTATTCAATAAGTGCAGTCTGCTGATGTATAAACAGTAGTGTGATTCTATTTTACACAGTTAAAATTTTGAAATACCCAATTGCTTCAGAAATGAAGGAGTGACAATACTCAATTACTAATTCCTAACCTGGAGCACTGGTTCCTGGTTAAAATCATGTATACACGAGTACACTAGTATTGCTGTGGATCTGCGTGTACAAGTTATAAATGTGTAAATGGCACCGCTACAAACACACCTGTATAAACTAGATTGGTCAGTAAGCGAGGCTTGCGGAATACCCCCGCGTAGGCCCACGAACCCCTAAATATGTAAAACATTTCCAAGGGTGTGGGCTTGTGACTTTGACTCTGGGCTTAGGGGGGGGGGGGAGGCTGGGCGGCACAAACGTGAATTGTCACAGGGTGGTAGATGTCCATTGGAGAAATGCGTGTGTGAAATGTGAAGCAGATCCGAGCAAGGAAATAGAAGTTATAACCGATTTCTCTGATGTTAAGTTTTGTAAAGAGACCAAGTATGTGACATTGACCTCGATATCCGTGGGGATTTTTTACATGATAGTAGAGCCTTAGAGGAATGCATGCATAAGCTATTAAGAATTGTCGATGAAAGAAATAAAAGTTATAACATATTTCTCTGATGTTAAGTTTTGTAAAGAGACTAAGTATGTGACATTGACCTTGGGATCAGCGGGGGTTGGACGGTCGTGGATTTGGCTCATCATGGTAGTAGGGCCTTACAGGAATGCATGTGTGAAGTTTTAAGCATCTTATATGAAGGAAATAGAAGCTATAACATATTTCCTCGATGTTAAGTTTTGTAAAGTGACTAAGTATTTGACCTTGACCTCGGGATCAGCAGGGATTGGACGGTCGTGGGTTTGGCACAGCATGGTGGTAGAGCTTTACAGAAATGCATGTGTGAAATATTAAGCATTTTAGATGAAGGAAATATTTAGAAGTTATAACATATTTCTCTGATGTTAAGTGTAGTGACGGACGGACGGACAACCTGACTCCAGTATACCCCCACAACTCGTTGCGGGGGTATAAATAGTATATAATCTGATAAGTAAGTGTTCAGTTTGGCATAATCATCGACATATAAATATCAATAGTTATAGTTACCCTGCAATCCTGTATTCAGCCTCAGCTCGACATGCATACAGCCGGTTGTCTGTATAACCACAACCCGATACAACACATATATATCTATATATATTCTAAATATAGACATTACAGTGTTGCGCATACTCAAGTTATAAATAGCATCATCGTGTTTCAACATGTGCCCTGTCATGTGATTGATTGAAGAAGCCTAGTTTCGACATCTGCAACGGAGATAGTTGCGAACGGTAACTCTTGCAGTCTACTCCGGTACAGCTGCGGACGTTCGGGAGTAGATTACAAGAGTTAAGGACCTGTTCTATGCATGATCATCGTTTGATTCAAAGGTAATTACATCGTACCTGTCATATAATATAAGGGCCGTGGCCAGAGGTAAAAACCTACCGAGGAAAATCTTATGAAACGTGTATCCAGTGGGAGCGCGTAGCGCGACCCGCATCGTGAACAAAAAAATCGGCAAAATTTCTAAAGGCAACTGCCTCGGTTCGCCTCAACGTGGCTACGGCCCTGAATATCCGCCCCTACTGTCTGTTTCACGAGAGCTGCACAAAGTTTACGGCCATATAAACACTGATAAACAATTCCAAAACAATTTTTTTTTTCGATAATATTAACTTAAAGGAAAATTTAAGAATGAGCCTTCTTTTTATTTTGTGAAATTTGGTCAAATATTGATTTTATTGCGAAAAAGAAAGTTCCCTCTGTTAAATCCCCATAAACATCTTTACAGAGTGAGTGAAGATGTCTATGGGGAATTAACAGGACTTTTTTTCATAATTTCAGAAAAACTGGACCGATTTTTAAAATTTAACTTTTGTTTTCTTAGTTAGATCATTTGCAAGCTCCTCTACCTCTTTTTCCCCCATGTTAAATTCCCATAGAGAAATATTTTTTTCGTAATAAAATCATTATTTGACAACATTTCACGAAATAAAAAGAAGGCTCATTATTAAATGTTGATAAAATTTAACTTTATTCAAAATCATATTCTTTCTGTATTGTCTATATAGCCGTAAAATTTAGGCAGGTTTCGTGAAACAGACAGCAGTGACCGTGCCATTAGACATTGGGAGATGAAACACATGGACCACCAACGTCGATAAGATATAGAGGATATTTAACGGCACTCGTGAAATATGGACATTTCACACAACGAGATGAACATATAAGTCATATTCGTTGAAAAAATATGAATATTCTATTAATTATATACCGCTCCATGCAAATTAGCAGTTTTTTAGACTGTATACGATAATGAATGTGTATTTGCAGCCTACTTGCGCTGTTTTCTTTCAGTTGTGCGTTATGAATATAGATAGCGGAAGTGGTCGTATTTTCACCGGAAGGTGTTTATTTCATCGATGAGAACATAACTTTTATTTACATCGTATAACTATGTATTTCATGGGTAGGTATATAATAAAATGAACTACAAAATATGATCTTACAAAAACGGATGCACCCGTTGGTATGTGTCAAGGACATATCTAAACCTAGTGGACCATAGTAATTATATATCTTTATTCTCTCACTTGGTAACGTAGACGAATACATGAGGAAACCAGCGAGTACACTGAGGACATTATCTGTAAACATGTGTGAAGTGTCATGAATCTATTATGATTGGTGTGCGAATTGTGCTCCAAAAAAAAGGCCTAAACTAATACAGCGAACAGTGTGTCAATGGCCGACAACTCAAAACGTACAACTTCCCGAGTTGACTTATTGTCTATGCGACATATATATCGGTCATAATGTACACCTCGGTGAAATATCATGAATATATTAAAATCATTGTGTCAAGGGGAGACAAATCCATAAATACACTAGATATGCGGCCTGTCGGCACATAAATGCCCCCGCTGGCAGCCAAAGAAAACATATTTGATTATAATCCATTTACCCGAGCGCTAAGGTTTCGAACGCACCAAGGCTGTGACCTTGTCCCATGGCTTAGCGGGGGTGTGATGAATGTGGATTTGTCACAGGGCGGTAGAGGACCATTGGAGCAATGCGTGTGTGAAATCTGAAGCAGATCGGAGCAAGGAAACCATTCGGTGGCGGGGGAATACAAAGTCAGTGTCGTATCTGTCGTATATGTGGCACGCCTCTAGGTAATGTTGTACTCGTGTGTGATGTTCCTAGATTAATACTGCGGAAATGCTACGAGTGAGAGTGACCTAATCCAGCAAGGCAAACCCAGTGTGAATGGGATATACATTCATACGTACACAAGAAATGTGGCACGCCGGCACACAAATGTCCCGCTGCCAGCCAGAGAAAACGAAGGCACATTTGAAAACACAAAATATCGGAGGATGATGATGTCACAATATTATAGAGTTTGATTTGATTGATTGGAGTTTAACGGCTTATCAACAGCTTATGTCATTTAAGGCCGGACCAACGGGTTCGGTCCCATATTTAACCTGCTGAATATTTGGGGGGGGGGGGATCCCACAATTATAACGGAATGTTTACATCGAAAAACATACCACACTAAGTCAATTGGCTACTTCCCCGAAAGCTAATAGGATTAGGAATAACCATATTACTCTTATACGGGGTATAACCAGAGTCAACTCTCACATACAAGAATGCCAAAGACGTACTTGAGGGCAAAACCAGGTCTCCCGATCATTAAATTACCCATCGTATACTCCCAACCAACAACCACTCACATGATAGAGGACCATCACAGGAATGCATGTGTGAAAAATGAAGCAGTTACATGAAAGGAAACATAATTTCTGAAATTATAAGAAATTTACCTGAGCGTTAATGTTTTGAACGCACTAAGCATAACAGTGGGCTTAACCCGAGGATGGTAGATTTGCCACAACATGATAGACAAGGAGCATGATCACGTGGTTACAACAACAACGTCGCTCACTTGAAAGTAAGTATTATTTGATATTTTCCTTAATACGCCACTGATTTTGATGAAATATGACGCAGCAAACGCGTCTTCATGAGCTACATTTGGTGGTGGAGTGAGTTCGGCACAGACTTATGTCGTTTTTGCGAAGAATCGATGTTCGTCTACCGACACGGAAATCGATTGTTATCAAAAACCACAGATGTTTGGGCGAAAATACAGACCACCAAATGCAGGTTAACAAGACGCGTTTGATGCGCCATATTTCATCAAAATTAGTTACATAATATGGACAATATAAAAGAATACGTAAATTTGAATCAGATGGATTCTGGAAGTTTCATTACTTCTTGCTGTTGTTGTTAGTACCACGTGAGCATACACCATGATGGAGAAGTATCAGGAATGCATGCGTGAAATGTGAAGCAATTACGTGAATGAAAACAGAAATTATAAGAATTTTACCCGAGCTAGACGTACGGACGCCTGTACATATATGATCCCCCACCACCTATTCGCTGGCGGGGGCATAAAAAGCCAGTGTGATATACACAAGTGTGACATCTCATGAAGATATTAAAAGACATATATGTTCTGGAAAATAACTTAAACCAACAAGGTGAGCATGGTGTTAACAGAACATAAGCTCAAAATTACAAATGCTAGAGTTGACATTTAGCACACCATGAGGACTGTTATGTACATAGCTGTGAAGTTAAAGAACATATTCCAAGAATTATACGACTTATGCTCCGGAAAATAACATATCACAACTGGGTGAATACTTCGTCAAAAAAAGATAATTCCACAGGTACCAAATACAGACCTACAACGACAAGGTGAACATTTTTTCAAAGGGAAATATTTTTTTGTATTTTATTGGACATACGATATAATAAGTCGTGATGTACACATGTACGATGCATCATAAACATAGTGTAAGCAGTATGCAAGTTAAGAACTTAAACTAATAAATAAATTGTTGCGGGCATAAACTCCGACGAACACAATTCATGTTTCAAATAGATCTTACATTTACATGTACGAGGGTCATTCAATAAGTAATGAGCGTAGAGTCGTATCTTTCGTTTGGCTTGTCGCAAACAAATATCATTTGAACCTTGTAAATGTCTGCCACTATCTGTTATAATAGTACAAAATCCAACCGTAAAATTGTTTTTCTAAGTGATGCATGACGTCATTTTGCACGTGCCTGTGTGTGACGATGCGGGTTGGGGGGGTGGGGGGGTGGTATTTCACGATTTCAGGAATATTTTTCACATTAATTCTGAACGTCGTGAGTAGTGTATCTTGTTGAAATAGAACAGAAGTATGGTATGATACTAAATGTATGATATGTTATCAATGTTTTCATTTAAAAATGTTTCCTTATTTATTTGAAGATTTTTTATACGTTGGCTAGCAACGAAATAATAGATTGTTTTTCCATTAAATTTTATATTTTGCCTTCTTTCAGTTGTTAAGTAATCATGGTAATATGAGGTAACTTACAAGTAGTGCAATTATACTAAATTATTACGTACTTGATTATGTATTAAGCTTATGTAGCAAAATAAAATTCATAATATATACTATAGTCTGTTTCACGAAAGCTGCCCAAATTTTACGGCCATATAAACAATTAAAAAAACAATATTTGTTTCGATAATATTAAATTAAAGGAAAATTTAAGAATGAGCTTTCTTTTTATTTCGTGAAATTTGGTCAAATATTGATGACTGTTTTTGCATTGTCTATATAGCTGTAAAATTTGGGCAGGTTTCGTGAAACAGACAGTAGTGTGCTACATTAATGGCGAATATTGGGGGAAATAATGACCGAAAAAATAACCGTTTCTTTCACAAACTTTTTAAACTATTTTTAAAAATATGCATTATATAATATTCCAAATTATACTTCACCATATTGGTGTGTTAAAATTAAAAGAAATGTTAATATATTAAGTGTGATAGTGTTTTCATGGTAACAAGTAATAGCTTTCTGAACTCACATGCTTCGGTGATGTTCCATGGTAGCTAGGCAACAAAACACATTATGTAGTACACATTTTGAAACGGATTAATCGAATCACCAATAAGTTTTAACAAATTATGAATATTTTAGAAATGACGTAACTGCCATCCAGCATGAATAATGTTCCAAGTCTCATTACTTATTGGATTTCCCTCGTACATGTATACATAAAATACACTATCCTTATTATTTAATGCTGGTATAGTCGGATGGTGGACTGACCCTAGTAATTTGCCATGACTTTCGTTCGGTTCATTCCATCTTCCGTCATATATATCTTATCTCCATTGGGATTAAAACATATTGCTCGCGGCCTCTCCATTTGTCCGTTGTTCAACAATGTCTCTATGTGTGTGCACTGTGACGTTATGTGATGGACGCCGTTACCCAGATAGTCGCCGACATACACAGTACCGTCAGGGTGTACAGCTAGCATCAACGGTCCTTGTAACGAGTTATGTGTGTATACATTCAATACGGTACCGTCCATTGTCATGCACGTCACTTTCATAGCTCCATAGTCTGACACGTATATCACCTTTTCTGTTTGGTTGATTGCTGTAAAATATGTCTGACAAGTAAAGTCTGCACGCAGCGTAGTAAGGACATCCCCCGACATATCAAGTACCTTAACTGAATGCTCCCGCATGTCCGTCACAATAAGGCGGTTGTCACAATATGACACACCTATATACTGCCCTGTAGTAGTGATTGCTTTCCCAAGAACAAATCGATGATTCGTTGTAGTAATAAACTGGAGCTTCTTTTGAAGACTTACAACGATCTGGTGAGCGCCGACCGCCGTCATGTCGCGTGGAATATCAGAGAGCACTATCTTCCCAATGAAGGCATTGGACATATCAAACATTTGAATCATCATAGAGTTGTAACCATTAGCCACTATCAGTCGTCCATCAGGCAGAACCAGCAATGCTGTTAAGCAAGTATATTTGTTTGTATTTACAGTCAGGACGGGGATCATTTCGCATCGGCTAATTCCATCATGGGGCGTGGCAACTCTCATCATCGCCGACTGGTCTACTCCAGAAAGGGGCGTGGCAATATTCACCTCGGATTGGTCTACTTCGGCAAGGGGAGTGACAACACCCATCTTGGATTTTTTCACTCCAGCATTTCGTGTGACTATTCTCCTCGCCCGACCTTGCCGAAGCCATTTGGTAGCCATCAAAAGACGGAAAGTAGAAAATAGTTGAGGCTTCAGCAAACTGTAATACAAATTTTCAGTGAACTCTTATTAGTCTACCGATTTTACGAACCTATGAGTCGAACGTATGATATGATGCTTGATGACGGATGGATAATGCATTAGTTTTAAATAGAGGATATTCCATCGAACATTTTGAATAGCGGGAAATAATACACGAGTGTGCGTCGGCTTTCGCGTAAGCAACGAGTGAGCGTAGTGAACGAGTTGCTTGCATGGACGCCGACGGACAAGAGTGTATTATTTCCGCTATTCAAACATGTACGGCGGAATATCCTATTTATTATACCTTCACGGCTGCTTCTATGAACTAGATATAGTTGAGTGTATGTTTATAATGTGTACAACCACATCAACATTCTTGATTAGTCGAAACCCTTTCCAAGTTGTCAAATAACTTATTTTGACTGTAATACAAATTGTGCATGGTAGCTCGTGGTGTCCAAGAAAACACGCGCGCAATTGCGGGAGTTCTCTTCATTGTACCCGGGGCGCCGTTTCATTTACAGAACTTTAAATATATATCATATATATCATTGTTTCAGTCTTCCGTAACGTATTTCAGTACATTAAACTGCCAGTATTTACTTGCACGATGAATGTTGAAAAATTAGCTGAATTGATTATCGTCGTACAATGTATATATAATAAAATTATCAGTCATCAAATAATACTATCGTAAGAGTACTTCCCTAGCCCGGTAAGGGAATACCATTGGAGGGGGGTGGTTCATGAAGATAACGACAATTGGTTGTATTACTTTATGCGAGTTAGGCCCGACGCCTGCAACAATACAGCATAAACATTACAATCATACAAGGTTACAAACAATACAAGACAATACAATTAAAGCAAATGATTGCACTTACTTTCCCATTATCAAATATCTCAAGACAACTTAGTGAAGAACGGTTCACTAAGTGCAATCACAATATGTTATGTTACCTTGACCTACTTATGCAAGCACAAATAACATTTAACATAAAGCACACAAAGCTGACATTAAGCACATAAAGCAAGCAGGGTAAAAGCAGACAAGAGAGTATGTACTCACTTGTAGAACTGGAGTAAATGCTCGAGCTCGAAAAAGGCTATTCCCAAATCACTCATTGCTCAGTTTATTATGCAAAATAACCGATGGAAAAATCTACCGGTGCAGATAAAATAACTAGCTATTGTTCTAATAGCTCGTTGAATTATCTCCCCTTAATGGGATTACAGACACCATTTCCATCAATTGGTTCCAACAGCAATTTGGCTGTAATAAATGTGATAAAGGAGTGATTTGGGTTTAACCAAAGGGGTATTACTGGTCGCACGGACTCTGAAGAACATATTGCGGTCAATAAACTATAATCCTTAAAAGCATAGATCCGGAGTGAATAAGTATGCATCATATTCCAATGTTCGCAAACCCTGTGACCCCAGATCAGACTGTGCTAATGCACAAACTGATCCAGCTCACACGGATTGAGAACACCGGACTAAAGTAGACATATATATTCCTTTGGAAGCAGCGTAGACCCTGATCAGACTGTGCATTCGCACAGGCTGGTCTCAAGTCGCACTGACTAAAAGCAATCTAAAATAATAATTCACAAACAGCGTAGACCCTGATCCAACTGCGCCGATGCACAGGTAGATCAGGATCAACTGATTGCGAATAAAAAGGCTAGATTATAACCAACCTGCTGTGGGCAAACGCCCTGGCCCTGACTTATCTCCCTGCTTCCTCTCACCTCTTTACCTGAGTAGAAAATAATAGTAATGAGTGACGCAATCTACTTTGCATATTGGTCACATGAATCAGTTAACGTTAAAAATACGACAATATAGATTGCATTATTTAGTCCTTAGCATGTTATTTGCCAATCCAGAGCCAGAACGAACCCGTAACCTTAATCCGACAGTGTCTAGAGCCACAGACATTTATACAGAGGGACACTGTGCGGAAACATTTTACGGGATTCGCTCTACCTCCAGTCCAGCTCACAACAGAGATATCAGGGGGAATTGGGCATTATCGTGGCAACAAATATCAGGATAAATAACAGTGTTTACACCTGGTAAAACTAGGTCATGCAACAGATAGGTGTAAAGTAAATCCAGCTCTAACTACTGCACATTTATGAACATACAAAGTTGCCACGATAAGTCTAAATTAAGGAAACAAATTATCAACCATTGAGGTTGAAATGAACCAAGCTTTTCCACAATAATAACTAGATTGGTCAGTAAGCGAGGCTTACGGAATACCCCCCGCGTGGGCCCAGGTACCCCTAACATATGTACAAATTTCCAAGTGTGTGGGCTTGTGACCTTGACTCTGGGATTAGCGCGAGCGGCATGAACGTGAATTTGTCACAGGGTGGTAGAGGTCCATTGAAGTAATGAGTGTGTGAAATGTGAAACAGATCCGAGAAAGGAAATAGAAGTTATAACCGATTTCTCTGATGTTAAGTTTTGTAAAGAGACTACCGTATAACCTCGAATTAACGCCCCCGGAGGCGTTACATTTTACAAAAGGGGAGGGGCGTTTATTAGCAAGTAAAAAAAAAAAAAAAAGAAAAAAAAAAAAAAAAAGGACCACCAATTTCAAATAAATAAGGATTTAAAGATTATTTGTGTTTGAAATTGGCGGTCATTGGTAAAAAAAAAAATTTCTTAATTTGGGGGTGGGGGGAGCGTTTATTAGTCAGTAAAAAAAAAGAAAAAAAAGAAAAAAAATTTTTTTTTTTTTTTTTTTTTTTTTTTTTTTTTTTTTTACCAAGGACCGCCAATTTCAAACACAAATAAGGATTTAAGGATTATTTGTGTTTGAAATTGGCGGTCACTGGTAAAAAAAATAAAAAAATTATTTGGGGGGGGGGGGTTTTGGGGGGGGGGGGGGGGGGGGAGGGGGGGGGGGGCGTTTATTAGAGGGGGTGGGGCGTTTAAGCCGAGGTTATACGGTATGTATGTGACGTTGACCTCGAGATCAGCGGGGATTTGTCACAGCATATGAAATATTAAGTATTTTCAATGAAAGAAATAGAAGTTATAACATATTTCTCTGATGTTAAGTTTTTGTAAAGAGACTAAGTATGTGACCTTGACCTTGGGATCAGCGGGGGTTGGAGACACTCGTAGATTTGTGACAGCTTGATGATAGTACAACCTTAGAGGAATGCACAAGTGAAATAATAGAATTTTCAATGAAGGAAATAGAAGTTATAACTTATTTCTCTGATGTTAAGTTTTGTAAAGAGTATTTGACCTTGACATTGGGATCAGCGGGGTTGGACGGTCATGGATTTTGCACAGCATGGTAGTAGAGCCTTACAGGAATGCATGTGTGAAATATTAAGCATTTTAGATGAAGGAAATAGAAGTTATAACAATATTTCTCTGATGTTAAGTTTTGTAAAGAGGACTAAAGTATTTGACCTTGACATTGGGATCAGCGGGGGTTGGATGGTCGTGGATTTGGCACAGCATGGTAGTAGAGCCTTACAGAATGCATGTGTGAAATATTAAGCATTTTAGATGAAGGAAATAGAAGTTATAACAATATTTCTCTGATGTTAATTGTGTAAAGAGACTAAGTATTTGACCTTGACCTTGGATCTGCGGGGGTTGGACGTCGTGGATTTGGCATAGCATGGTTAGTAGAGCCTTACAGGAATGCATGTGTGATATTAAGCATTTTAGATGAAGGAAATAGAAGTTATAACAATATTTCTCTGATGTTAAGTTTACGGACAAAGTAATTGACCTTGACCTTGGGATCTGCGGGGGTTGGACGGTCGTGGATTTGGCACATCATGGTAGTAGAGCCTTACAGGAATGCATGTGTGAAATATCAAGCATTTTAGATGAAGGAAATAGAATTTATAACAATATTTCTCTGATGTTAAGTTTATCCGGACGGACGGACGGACGGACGGACAACCTGACTCCAGTATACACCCCCCACAACTCGTTGCGGGGGGTATAAATATTGTACAGGACTCATTTCCTGTGTAAACAGTGTTGCAGTCCATGCGGACTCCAACAATGCATAACGTACACAGACAACTAAAAACCATGTTAAAACAAGACACAATATCACAGTATATTTACCGCTCCCTGCTCTTTCTCCAGCTTGGTCGAAAATATAAATATGTTTTGTCTTCCAACTACTATCGTGGACCGAATGATCGAAATATAATAAAAACCCCGTGCAAGAAAAATTTGACAGCTCATGCAAAGTGTTAGTGAGCTATTTTTTATATAGGCCAATCAAACTGCCGGTTAGAATAAATATCTACCAATCAGAAATTAGGTTATATAATGATATTGGCTATACCTACGGCTGTTGAGAAATTTCGCCCCCAAAAGAGTTCGGACCAATATTGGCTAATATAACGGGATATAGGAGACGGTCAATATAATGTCGTTCTGTCATGTCATGTCAAGTTAGAAGCGTGCCGCTATCTGCAATAAGTTTCGCATTAATCTGCAAACACTGAAACATATGTTAAAATAGCAAGAGCATGAATACAATGTGGTTAAAATATAAAAGAGCACGGAAAAAATGTCCTCCGCGACATTTCCATGGAAGAATCTGTAATTAAAATATTAAGAATTAATAACTGCTGAAAACACGGCTGATGAAATATCTTCCGGCATGACTGAAAAAGCAGAATCTTCAAGCAGTGTCTTCAGCAATGCAGCTTTATTCTTCCATGGCACGCGGGATTCTGTAGGCTGTTGGGACATGTGATATGCTCCAGATGACATCCAATTCGGTCTCTTTCTCTCTCTCCCCGATCTTCTAGGTTGCACCTCCTCCGCAGTCTCTTCCCCATCTGAAACATCCAAAGGAGTTTCCAACTCTGCGGTTATCCCCGGAACTTCTGCAGCTTCCTCCTCTTCAGAAGTGTGAGCGTCCTCACCCTGCTCCATCCCGGGGTCTCCCTGCACAGATCCAAGATCGTCATCCGGCTGTGCAGGAAGAATATACTCACCTGTACTGGCCCCAGAGCCTTCTACAACATCGGTATTGACTTCGCGCTCTGTGCCTGGAGTGGAAAAATAAATTTCCGACTCCGCGTCACTCACTTCGTCGTCTTCTTCTTCTTCTTCTTCTACTACTTCTATTTCTCTCGGTGCGGGGACTGGTCTCGTACGTGGTTCTGGTATCGGTCTTGTCCGGGGTTTTGGAACAGCTCTCGGTCTAGGCCTCGGCGTAGGTTTTGGCTTGTCGTCTGGAAGTGGTGGTGCTGTATCTTCAACGGATTCTTCTTCATGGAGCGATCCAATCGGTAAACGAAGGTTCCTATGAAGAGTCCTGTACTTACCTGTACCATTTTCCCGACAAACTTCGAAGACCGGCACATCACTACTTACCTGTTTTATGGATGACATAAACATCTTCAGACCACTTGTCTTCAAGTTTGTGCCGACCTTCGAAGGCCAAAATCTTTACGAGAACTCTGTCACCAGGTTGTAAGTGTACTCCACGAATCCTTGTGTCGTAGAACTTAATTGATTTCCTTGCGACTTCTCAATCACTTCCTTGGCCTTCTCATAGGACCGCTGGAACCGTGCCCGTAAATCTGACGCATACTTTCCCAGTGGCTGGGTTACTTCATTCTGGTCTAAGCTGAACGCAAGATCCACAGGAAGACGAGGTTCTCTCCCAAACATCAAGTGGAATGGAGTCTGTCCTGTGGTATCGTGTCTCGTAGAGTTGTACGCATGGACAAGTGGTCCTATGTGAGCGACCCAATCAGACTTCTTAGAGACATCCAAGGTGCCAAGCATGTCAATAAGAGTCCGGTTGAACCGTTCACACATACCATTGCCCATGGGATGGTACGGGGTCGTCCTAGACTTCGCAATCTTTGTAACCGAGCACACTTCCTTCATCAACTTGGACTCGAAGTTGGCTCCTTGGTCTGAGTGTATCCTCTTCGGCAGCCCGTAGTGGCGTACAAATTGGTTGATGAAGGCATCAGTGGTGGTTTTCGCCGTCATGTTCTTTGTAGGAATGGCCTGTGCGTATCGGGTGAAATGGTCCGTAATGACTAGAACATACTGGATTCCACCTTTGGCAACATCCAACTGTAAAAAATCCATACACACCAATTCTAATGGTTGTGTAGTCTGGATGCTAACCAAAGGAGCTCTGTGGGTACCCTGGGTCTTGAATCGGACACAGCGGCCACAATTCTTAACCTAGTGTTCTACATCACTCGCCATTCCAGGCCAGAAGAATCTATCTCTAATGAAAGACAGGGTTCTGTCTCTGCCAGGGTGGCCAACATCGTTATGGAGCATTCCCATAACTTTGTTGATCCACTCGGCAGGAAGAATCAACTGAAGACTTGACTTGTCCTGTATGATGACTTCTCGGTACAAAACACCGCGTACAAGCTTCAGCTTGTCGAAAGTGCGCGAAAATGAAAGATGATCCTTGGATCCAGCGTGGGGGACCGGTTTTTTCCCGCTTCTTACTGCCTGAATCCAAGGCTTCAAAATAGCATCTCTGTATTGCGCCTGACGAATCTCGTTGACCGACATATGTGTCATGTCATCAGTGCCAAGATTATCAAGAACATCTTCGGACATTGAAATAGTTTCAATGTAAGGTTGGCACTGAATTCCATGACACACAGCTTGTACAGTGTCCACCGAAACAGATTCGGTGTTCAACGGATGTCGGGCCATGGCGTCCGCATCAACATTGCCCTTTCCAGGCCTGTACTTGATGTCAAAATCGAAACTGGAAAGGGCGGCAAGCCATCTATGGCCTGTAGCGTCCAACTTGGCGCTAGTCAGGACGTAAGTCAGAGGATTATTGTCCGTCAAAACAGTGAACTTATGGCCATACAGATAGTCCGAAAACTTCTCTGTGACTGCCCATTTTAAAGCAAGGAACTCCAGCTTGTGAGCCGGATAATTCCGTTCCGTCTTGCTCAGTCCATGGCTGGCGAAATAAATAGCCCTCTTCCCGCCGTCCTGCTCCTGGCACAAAACTGCTCCTAAACCCTTGTGACTGGCATCTACATGTAGTTCGAAAGGTGTAGTAAAATCGGGGAAACCCAGAACAGGAGGCGACGTCAGGAGGCGACGTCATGCTCCGGACCCCAGTGCCAAGGCCTAGGTGGTGTCAATGGCTTGCCTTTCCGCCTCTTGTCGGCATAATGTCAGTTAGGGGACGAGCTACTGTCGCAAATTTTGCGACGAACCTACGGTAATATCCGGCAAAACCGAGAAATTGTCGCACTTCCTCAGCGTTCTGCGGACGCGGCCAATTCACCACCTTCTCGATTTTAGCTGGGTCAGCTTCTATCCCCTCACCCGACACAATGTGACCTACGTACTTCACTTTCTTTTAAGAAAGGAGCACTTCTTGGGCGACAATTTTAGGCCACATTGGTGTAATCTGAGAAGCACAAGCTCAAGCCTCTCGATGTGCTGTTCGTAGCTGTCACTGAAAACAATGACATCATCGAGGTAGATGAAGCATATTTTGGTGTGCAGCTCACCAAAATCAGAATTTTTCTAAGTAAAATTAGTTTCTGTGAATACTTACCTGTATATGTTGCTATACGTGACTATAGGTCCAAATTCCTTTCCAAACTTCAATTTATTATCCCACACTCAGTACTGCACTTTACACTTACCCTTTGACAGGTGCCCGGTGTCCGCGCATGCGCGGTAGGAAGCCTCCTCTTTATGACGGAAACCAAACTACCTTGCGGGGCGGGCGGGAGGTGGGTGTGTGTTAATACATATACAGGTAAGTATTCACAGAAACTAATTTTACTTAGAAAAATTCTGATTTCTGTATCATACTTCCCTGTATATGTTGCTAGAATTCGTCTAGTAGGTGGGAAGGCTGATACAGAAATAAAGTGATTCTCTAAATAAACCTGTCGCTGTGAATACTGACCCTGGGTATAATAAATTGATTCTACTAACCTCAAATCCGTAGAACTCAGATGCGCCCTCTCGACTGACGCACCCCCCCCCCCCTTTTTTCGGCACCCAGTTGACTGTCGGAGCCCTCGGAACCGCTGTCGTGTCTACTGGCCTGCCCTCACTAGCTTCGCCCACTGCTGCTAATACACTCCTATACACAATTCCAATTGTCCAGTGCACATATGAGTAACCATGTGATGCATACATGCAACGGTAATAACAGGGCAACTTTGAATGTCAATAACTGCCATTGTTCAATGTCATGGTGGTAGCATATTACAATATAATGTCATAGTCTTAGCATAACTTGCAATATTATGTCATAGTACTAATATATAAGCCCTAACCCAGGACCCTGGATGTCTGTTATGACTGGCTTCCAGTGTGCTGCTAAATAGTACGGATAGTGCACCGGAGCACAGGGAATTCCCCAGTACCCTACCCGGACTTTACAATACTAGGTACATGATAAAACATATTAAGAATCCAATACTTGTTCAAATTGGCCTTAATTGGTCATGTGAAATTACTCATAATTTAGACAATGTTCCAAATTAATTATGACCCTTCCTATCCTGTTAACATGACCCGGATCCATGGTTCATGCTAACAGAGACTCCATGTGAGTCCTCTACACCTTAGGCTCCCTGCTCGCAACGACCCTGCGGCCGCGACCAAGGGACCCAATTTGTAGATATCTGCGCTCTGCGCGGTCAGCTTGCGCAAATAGACTGGGCGAACGTTGATTGACATCTCCATGATGCCGCTGCCATAATTTTGTCCAGCGGCATACCATTGAGAAAGCCCATGAGGTAGACACTGCTCTTACCTCATGTGCTTTGACGTTCAATCTTTTCCGCGCTTTCCCCGATGACGACTGATACGCTCTCGCTATCGCCATCGAGATCCATCTGGACACTGACGACTTCGACAGGTCCTGATTACCGGTGCACGGGATAAATAGTTTCGTGCGCTTACCTCTCAACGAATCGGTCATTGAGATGTAGTGCCGGATTGCCCTGACTGGGTATAACTTAGTTTCGGTCGCGGTTATTTTGCCTGCCTTAGCCAGCGCCGGAATAACGAACGGCCGCGGTGCTTGTCCCGGAAGCTGGGTTTTAGCCAGAAACCCAGCCTCGCAACACAAGGTCACGGAATCCTTAGTCAACACTAGATTCCCACCGTCTATCGGTAAAGCATGCAGTTCTCCTGCTTCTTTTCGCTGAAGCGAAGGCGAGGAGAAACACAGTCTTTATCGACCAGTCCATGAGCGAGCTGTGGGCCATGGGCTCGTACGGAGATTGCGCCAGAGCCCATATCACTACTGTAAGATCCCACTTCGGGGCAACTGACCAAGATAGTGGTCTTTCCCGGGAAAAGTAGGAAATCATTGCCGACAATCTGTGGTCAGTACCTATACCACTGAGTGTCTCGGCCCACTAAACCTAAAGCAGCTGGCCAAAGCGGATCTGTAGCCTTATAGTTGACGCTGACGCTTTCCTCTCTCGAACAGATATCTAGGAACTCGCCCACGTCTCCTATGTGGGACTGACTGGATCAATTGCCTCGCTGACACCAATTAACCCAGACGTTACCACTTCGCGTCATAACAGGCTGTCGTGGAGGGACGCCTTGCCTTGGCAATGATCTCTGCAGCCTGTCGAGAAAATCCGTCCTTTCTGATACCCTTCCTGATAGTCGCCAGGCGTGTAGGTTCAGAATGGCCGGATTTGCATGATATGTCTTGCCCGCGAGTGCTGTGACACAATCCCGGGCGACATTGGTAGAAATACCGGGCGCTCTACTAACAGCTCCATGAGGCTGGAGAACCAACTCCGGTTCGGCCAACATGGAGCTATCAGCGTCACCCTGCAGTCCGACAGGCGGATCTTCTGCAAGACCTGTGTCAGTAGAGCGAATGGCGGAAACGCGTATGAGTCCACTCGGTTCCACGACAAGGACATTGCGTCGACCGCCCATGCCCTGGCATCTGGCACTGGCGACACATACATGGGTAGCTGGTTGCGAACAGGTATACCCATGGGTTGCCCCATCTGTTGACTACCGCATGGGCTACTGTTCTCTGTAAGCTCCATTCGGTAAGCACAGGGACCCCCCCCCCCCCCCCCCACCCCCCCCCCCCCCCCCCCCCCCCCCCCCCCCCCGCGACAGGTAGTCCGCCAGAATATTGGACTTGCCTGTAATGTGCCTTGCCACCAGCACCATGCCGTTCCGATGACACCATAGCAACAACTCCCGAGTCTCCAGGCAAAGGTCTATCGACCGGGTTCCTCCCTGCCTGTTCAGGTAAGCCACCACCGTAGTGTTGTCCGTGGCCACCTGAACAGACTTCCCCCTGACGTGGGTAGTGCTTCCACTAAAGCTAGCGATACTGCTCTTAGCTCGAGCATATTGATGTGGAGCCCGATCGACTCCTCTGCCCAAATCCCCGAGAACATCAGCCCCAGAGGTTCCAGATGTGCACCCCAACCCGAGTTGGACGCGTCCGTTGTGAGCACCAACTCGGGATCCGGCGTGGCCATGGGAACCCCTTCCTGATTCCACGTCCGTTGAGCCCATCGACTGAGATGACGCTTGAACTGTCCTGACAGCGGTATCGAGATCTCTAACGATTGATAGTGCGGTTTCCAGTGAAACAGCAGAAAAACCTGTAGAGGTCGTAAGTGTAGCCGACCCAGACAAAGAAGATCTGCTGCTGAATTCAGCACCCCCAGCAGTGACAGAAATTCCCTTGCCGTCAGACATATTGTGTCCAGAACGTTGAAAACCAACTTCAGCATCCTTTCCACTCTGTCTGCCGGCAGTCTCACTATCCCCTGACTGGTCAGGAAGTTCATCCCCACATAGCAGAAGTCCTGAGTCGGAATCAGTTCTGACTTCTCTATGTTGGGGATGAGTCCCAACATCGTTATCAGCCCCCAAAACACCCTCAGATTGAGCAGTAGGGTGTCCCTCGACTGATCGTGCAGGAGCCAGTCGTCCAGGTATTGAAGTATTGAAATACCTCTCCGCCTGGCTTCTGCCCCGATTATCTCCATGAGTTTCGTGAACACCCTTGGTGCCGTGGATATCCCAAAGGGTAGGACACGAAACTGATATACTCGGCCCTCCGAAAGAAATCGTAGATGCCGCGCACATCGGTACATGTAGATAACCGTCCTGTAGGTCGATGGATACGGCCCAGTCGTTTACCCGTATAGTGCGTCGTATCGACCGGGTCGTTTCCATCTTGAAATGATCTGTCTGAATGAACAGATTCAGAGCTGACAGATCTATACGGGGCGCAGCTTGCCGTTTCGTTTTAGGTACAACGAAAAGCCTGCTGTAGAAGCCGGAGATAGCCAATCTCCTACTTTCCACGATGGCGTTTTTCGCTAACAAGGCTTGCACTTCTGACACTAGCGCTTGCCTTTTTAGCGAATTCTTGTATGGTTCCCACTTCGGCGGAAACCATCTCAAGGGGGGTTGTGTGTGGAAGGGAATAAAGTGTCCCTTGCTCACCACCATGAATGGCCCATTTGGAATCCGTAATGTCCTTCCATTGCGGAAGGAATTCGGATATTCTCTCCTCCTACCGGCCGGTAGGAGTCTGTAATGGACCATTCCCCCGAACGCCCCACGCCCCGCGCATCCCTAGCATGAAGCCCCACGAGGCTTCCCACGGGAGAAACCCCTCCCCCTGCTCCTACCGCGAGGTGCACCTCCTCTACCTCTACCCGTTTGGGGTGGAGGAATAGGCGCTACAGGTTGTTTGAAACCCCCCCCCCCCCCACCGCCAGTACCGAAAGTGTGGGGATTGACAGGTGAAGCCGAGGCTTTAACACCTCCCCTTTTACCTGCTTGTCTCCTGGCCGGCAACCCCCTGGTTTGTGCCGCCATCGCTAGCCTAGCCAATTGCTGATTCTGCCTCTCGGCAGCGTCAGCCGTTGCCACCTGGGCACACCTATCCCCAAAAAGTGTCTTTGCTTGGAGTGGTGCTGCCCTCAGCGTATCCCTACCCTGCCCTGGCAGGATAGAGGATACTGCCAGAGTCGCATCCCTCTTCGACAGTACGATGTCCGCCGACATCGTCAGCGCTGTCGCCATAGCATGCTTCGCCGCTCTGGCGGATGATTGTAGCAGTGACTCCACCGCTCGGGAGTCTCCTGCTTCAATAGCTGCCCTAACCGCTCCAAGAAACAAGTCTGTATGGGAGGCCATTGCCACCAGAGACCTCGCCCTTGCGTCCAATGAGTCTAACAGGACCTCTGATGACTTTGGATAGGCAGGTTTAGAGACCCCAATCTTTTGGGCGTCCTCATCCAAGCCTGGTGTTTTGATGGGCCAAGTTTCCGTGTGTGCGGTGTAAAACTTGAGCCCCTGTTGTGCCAAAAAACTCTTGGGGGTCAGCGTTCCACGTTTCTTGGATTCTGACCCCTGAGCCCTGGTCAAGTCCTCCAACAGCGCCCCTACTGTGGGTGACTGTGGGAGCCTGGGCATCTCTTTGGTGGACATAACCTTGTCTGCCTCCCAGAGAGATTTCGCCCTTGGTACCGTCGCCGGCTGCGGCGGACAAACCTCCTGAGGCAGATACTGGTATACCGCTTGTATTGCCTCAGAATATGAAGTCGCACTATCCTCCCCTAGAGAGGTAGCCACCTCACAGTCCTCACTACCCCCTGTAGCTCAAATTGCTCAAAAGCATCCTCGCATTGTGCCGTCGCCTGCGGTACGACCGTATCCACCTGATCTGGTGACACGTCGCTGACCGTGGGCACGTTAGGCATACTTCGCTTAGTAAATTCCTCCATCATCATGGTGATGGAGGACAACAAGCCCTTGGTCTGCTCCCTTGACGACGCTCTTTCATCATCTGAAAGGGAACGAGACCTATATCCCTCATGCCGCCTACGGCGATCTCGTCTCGACTGGCTTGATCTAGACTCATGTCTGTGTTTACTAGATCTATACGCCAGCGGACTGCTCGACGAGCTACCAGAAGAGGAACTAGATCTAGATATATACCTCTTGCTGGTCGCTCTGCGTCTGCTATGTCTATGTGGCGAACGTGTCCGATAACGCTCCCCACTAGACGGAGACCTGGTAGCCCTAGACCCTGCCCTAGAGCTACCAACCCGTCCGGTGTCCGGCGTCCGGTGTCCAGTGGCCGGTGTCCGGTGTCCGGTGGAATATTACTACATTCCCCCGTGGCATAGCCAGTGGTATCGATGTGGTCGCCACCATGTGCATCGATAGCCTTGACATTCCCGGTATTGTCCGGTGTCCGGTGTCCGGTGTCCGGTGTCCGGTGGCCGATGGCCAATGTCCGGTGTCCGGTGTCCGGTGTCCGGTGGCCGATGGCCTGTGTCCGGTGTCCGGTGTCCGGTGTCCGGTGTCCGGTGTCCGGTGTCCGGTGTCCGGTGTCCGGTGAAACACCCTGACGTGGCTCAGTGGGTTGCGGGAAACCCAGAACCTGCTCAGTGGGTTGCGAGAAACCCAGAGCCGAGTCACCCTGTTGCAAATTCCGCTGGCCGGATGCCGTGTACGGTTTTTGCGGTAGGGTACCCTGCGTACGAAGGAGCTCAGTGGGTTGTGATAAACCCAGAGCCGGTTCAGTGGCTTGCGAGAAATCCAGAACCGTGACCCCGTCACCCTTCGAACGTGTGGAACTGTGCGAACTGGGCGTGGACTTCGAAACGTTAAGTTTCGTTATCCTGCCCAGGGCTACCTTCCTCTTATCTGCATAAGAGCGAATTGATAGCGCTTGCGACCATGTTTTCGGCCCCCAAAGAGCCGCAACATAGCATGGCTTATCTTGTGAACAGCCATTCTGTTTTTGACAACAACGGAAACATATTATTTCGTGCGAATCCCATGTTCCCGCCTTGTGGCCACAGCCCAGAGTTTTCTATATCTTCCGTAAATGACACCGATCGAACTCTTTCAAAAACAAGTAGTCATTAATTCAAACATTGGTCACGTGATGTGGGTCACGTGAACGAGTTATATCAGAAAATGAACCGACACACTTTCGATTAAAACATTAGTTCATAGAATAGTTAACAACGCCTGTGGAAAGTTAGCTACAAGTTGTCTACGATATGTTTACCAGTAGCCTATTTCACCAACATTGCAAAGTATACTTATCTAGCAAAGTATACTTTGAGGGAGTAATCATTTATTTTTCCCGAAATGCATTATTTCATATACATGTAGAACTAACGACTGCATAATTATATTCGATGATTAAAAGTACATGTATGCAGAATTATTATACTGAATGTATTACATTATCACAGCCAAAATGGCTGTGATAATGTAATAAATTCAGTATAATAAAAATTAATAAAGTTATCCTTAAATTGAAAATTTCTCCCTCAAAGTATACTTTGCTAGATAAGTAGATAAGTATACTTTGCAATGTTGGTGCAATAGGCTATTGGTGGAGAGATATCGTAGCGGGGTAGCAATTTTGTTTCTAGTTGAAAGCCTGCGCCATAGAATCTACGTTAGATTGTGTCGACTATTTATAGTGTTGTGCCCTTCTTGTGTCCCCATGTAAAGTCTATGGAAATGTAATAAACAATCTACTCATAAAACAACAACTACTGGCACATATATATGCGTCCAATAAGTATATATGCAGATACTGCCCGCAAGGAAATCACACCATATTAGTTAGACAATAAGAATTTTCGTGTTTTACATGCACAATTTGGCTTCTACACACCTGTGTAGAGACGTAAATATACATGTCCTACATAAAAATTGGTATATTATTTGCACATTACAGGTGTGGATGCATTTTTATTGGTAGCAGTATCTGCATAATGACTTACATATCGCATGCATATGGTTTATTTATGTCAGTCGCTATTGTTTTATTAGGTTTTTTTTTATTAGATTTCCATTGACTTTACATGGGGTCACAAGAAGGGTACAACTAGTACGCTAATGACGTAAATGCGTTGCCACACAGTGCATTAAAACTGGGACCACAAGGATGAATATATGTATAGTCCCTGGTTAAAATCAAGTATACAAGCTAATATTGCTGTGGATCTGCGTTTATAAGTTATAAATGTGTAAATGACACCGCTACAAACACACCTGTATAAACTAGATTGGTCAGTCAGCGAGGCTTACGGAATACCCCCGCGTGGGCCCAGGTACGCCTAAATATGTAAAACATTTCAAAGGTGTGGGCTTGTGACCTTGACTCTGGGCTTAGCGGGGGCGGCACAAACGTGAATTGTCACAGGGTGGTATATGTCCATTGGAGCAATGCGTGTGTGAAATATGAAGCAGATCCGAGCAAGGAAATAGAAGTTATAACCGATTTCTCTGATGTTAACTTTTGTAAAGAGACTAAAGTATGTGACCTTGCAATAGAAATGATTTGCAATAGAAAGTAAGAACAAAGCACTTAGCACTTTGAATAAGGCCGAAAGCAGTAAGGACAAAGCCGCAGGAAGTCAGCATCAAGCTACAGTCCGAAAGCGGAAAGCCGCAAGCAGAAGCATCAAGCTACAAGTCCGAAAGCGGAAATCCGCAATCAGAAAGCACAAGCTCAAGCGAATGATGCAAGCAATATATGGGTTAGTAGTGCGTCATTATGACGTCAGATGGCACTGCTGTCAGCTCAAGTAATTCTCCCTCTAATAAATTATAGTCCGACGTCTGATTGGCTGTTCAATCACACCTTCAATGCCGGTGTTGATGTAAGATTTCACCCACAAATTTTCACAGCATAGGTTAGAAGACACCAAATAGTTTTACTATATACTTTAACCGAATCCCATCCAATAAGGCCAGTCTCTCCTACTTTCACTATTCGTATGGATGTTGTGGGACTTACTTGTACATGACCTGCAGCCGGTCTGTACTGGTTCTGCATGAATTAAACAATAGGTTCACTTACTCCTAAGAAAGAAAAATCCAACCTCGTCATGTCCCCCAATATTGTTTACATTTTTTTATTGGCCACGGAAACTCTGTTTACATCACATGACCAACACTCCCACATGTACCTCAAGTGAAACTGGGTAGTAATGGATCAAGATTTGCAAGCAAACTGTGTCAGTGACCTCAAAACACCCGCAAGATTTTGTTCATACTGGACTACTATTACCCCCTTGACGATTTCGCACCAATTATTATTCTCTAATCTATATTAAATAAATTACATACGTATGTATGGTGTTTGACTTACTAATGTGTTTTATACATACATGTATCCTCATAATTAAATTACATATGTACGTAATTGAAAACAATCACATGTTTATAGTAAGTTACACATATGGTAACTTACACAGGTTGACCGTCAAACTGGCCCGTTACAGATGCAAACCAATAATCAGACTAAGGTGGCCAACCACCATTGATTTTCCCTAAAACACTTATAACACGTTACCACACATTTTGTTATTCTCTGCTACCGTGACTTTCATTTTTCTTATGGATGTTGTGGGACCTATTTTCCAATAACCTTCACGTATTCTGCTCTGGATCTTGATTAATTAAAATATAGATATAATTATTGTTGAAGCTGGGGTCCCATCTAGTAGGTACACATTTTTCTTTATGGAAATTAAATAAGTGTATAATTGCAACTGGCATTTCGCCTTTGATATAAAAATTAGTACGTCTGGTAATGGTAAATCAATGTTCATTTTGCCAGAAAAATGTCAGATTGAAAGAATAAAGAAAAACATGTCTCCCTATATTATAACCTGGCATGTAGCACTCTATGTTTAAGGTTAGATAAACAGAGATGTAAACAGAGTTTCCGTGGCCTATTCGCCGAGTAAAGATTGTTTACAAGTTACAAGGCACGTTTCTACGTTCGCGTTGTGAATTTATTGTTTATTTGGGGAGCAGCCAAACAATAAACTTGGGGCAACAGCAACAGCAGCATCATCTGACAGCAGCCACAACAACAACAACCTGAACTACAATCCTACGCTCGTTCGATAATATAGTGAAGTATTGCAAAAAAATAGTTACGCCCCCCCCCCCTCCACCCCCCTAACTCGAAATCCTGGATCCGCGCCTGACATGACGAGGTTGGTCCCACAACATCCATACGAATAGTGAAAGTAGGAAAGACTGGCTGAGATTCGGTTACATTATACAGTAAAACTATTTGGTGTATTTTAACCTAAGCATGGCACAACAGAAAAGGCGGCATCAATCTACATCCAACATCCATACGAATAGTGAAAGTAGGAAAGACTGGCTGAGATTCGGTTACATTATACAGTAAAACTATTTGGTGTCTTTTAACCTAAGCATGGCACAACAGAAAAGGCGACATCAATCTACATCAACAACGTTAGGGACATGGAACCAATTTAGAGAGCAAGGCATTGTAGGACAGGTACCAGCATATTAAACGATTTTAGGGAGAACTGTTTTAAGTTTTAGCAGCGCACCTGGCGTCATAATGGTTGTTCCCAAATTACTGTTGCAATTGTTGTTGTCAAGGGGCGTGGCTTAGCGAGCTAACAAAGCGCATAGCAAAACAGCGATGCAATAATCAATAATGGAACTCCGGATGTCACTACAAATGAAGCATCAAGCTACTTAGAATGTAATCAACACAAACGCATTGAAACAGTACGAATGAATAAAGCATCACGCCACATACATATAGACATGTAATAAGACGGATAGAACTTAGAATGTCATCAGCCAGCAAGCATCAAGCCACATATAATTGTAATAAGACGAATATCACTTAAAATGTCACCAGCCAGCAAGCACCTAGCCACATATAATTGTAATAAGACGGATAGAACTTAAAATGTCATCAGCCAGCAAGCATCAAGCCAAATATAATTATGGCGGATATGACCTTCCATACAGCATGGTGGTAGAGCTTTACAGGAATGCATGTGTGAAATATTAAGCATTTAAAAGTGTTCAGTTTGGCATAATCATCGACATATAAATATCAATAGTTATAGTTACCCTGCAATCGTGTATTCAGCCTCAGATCGACATGCATACAGCCGGTTGTCTGTATAACCACAAGCCGATACAACACATATATATACATATATATTCTAAATATAGACATTACAGTGTTGCGCATACTCAAGTTATAAATAACATCATCGTGTTGCAACATGTGCCCTGTCATGTGACTGATTGAAGACATTGGTGGGTGTTCCGTTAAGGCCATCGTAATATCGTTATCGGGTCGATACTACGATAGTACGATACTACGATGCCGATAGTACGATGCTACGATGACGATAGTACGATAGTAAGATACTACGATGACGATACTACGATGCCACGATGGCGATAATACGATACCACGATGACGATAACGCGATACCACGATAGTACGATGACGATACTACGATATTATATCATACTATCGTCATCGTAGTATCGTACTATCGTCATCGTACTATCGTGATCTCGTAGTATCGACCCGATAGCGATATTACGATGAACTTAACGGAACATTGTTTATCGTAGTATCGTACGATACTACGATGACGATAGTACGATAGCACGATGACGATAGTACGATACTACGATACACAGTGTTCCGTTAAGGCCATCGTAATATCGCTATCGGGTCGATACTATGAGATCGCGACGTAGGGCAGAGGTCCCGGTGTCCGGCGGCACCGTCGGCTAAGCGCCTGAAGTAACTTTGCGGGTATGGTGGTCAGTTGAAGTCATGGCATTTTTCGCGAACGCCACCATTGGAGGGGCAAATCAAAAGGGTATGGCGGCTAGCCCCCCAGACGAAGGTGTCGGGTACCCACTAGTATGGCGACGTAGGGCATGGGCCCCGGTGTCCGGCGGCACCGTCGGCTAAGGGCCTGAAGTAACTTTACGGGTATGGTGGTCAGTTGAAGTCATGGCAGTTTCTCGAAAAACAACAAAGGAGGGGCAAGTGAAAAGGGCGCGACCGCTAGCCCCCAGAGGAAGGTGCCGGGCAGCGACTGGTATAGGGCGGTAGGGCAGAGGCCCAAGTGTACGACGGCATCGTCGGCTAAGGGCCTGAAGTAACTTTGCGGGTATGGTGGCCGGTTGATGCCATAGCATATTTCACGAAATCTGAAAATCAAGGTTGGGCCGATTCAAAAGGGTATGGCGGCTAGCCCCCCAGAGGAAGGTGCCGGGTACCCACTAGTATGGCGACGTAGTGCAGAGGTCCCGGTGTCCGGCGGCACCGTCGGCTAAGCGCCTGATGTAACTTTGCGGGTATGGTGGTCAGTTGAAGTCATGGCATTTTTCGCGAACGCCACCATTGGAGGGGCAAATCAAAAGGGTATGGCGGATAGCCCCCCAGACGAAGGTGCCGGGTACCCACTAATATGGCGACGTAGGGCATGGGCCCCGGTGTCCGGCGGCACCGTCGGCTAAGGGCCTGAAGTAACTTTACGGGTATGGTGGTCAGTTGAAGTCATGGAAGTTTCTCGAAAAACAACAAGGGAGGGGCAAGTGAAAAGGGCGCGACCGCTAGCCCCCAGAGGAAGTTGCCGGGCAGCGACTGGTATAGGGCGGTAGGACAGAGGCCCAAGTGTACGACGGCACCGTCGGCTAAGGGCCTGAAGTAACTTTGCGGGTATGGTGGCCAGTTGATGCCATAGCATATTTCACGAAATCTGAAAATCGAGGTTGGGCCGATTCAAAAGGGTATGGCGGCTAGCCCCCCCAGAGGAAGGTGCCGGGTACCCACTAGTATGGCGACGTAGGGCAGAGGTCCCGGTGTCCGGCGGCACCGTCGGCTAAGCGCCTGAAGTAACTTTGCGGGTATGGTGGTCAGTTGAAGTCATGGCATTTTTCGCGAACGCCACCATTGGAGGGGCAAATCAAAAGGGTATGGCGGCTAGCCCCCCAGACGAAGGTGTCGGGTACCCACTAGTATGGCGACGTATGGCATGGGCCCCGGTGTCCGGCGGCACCGTCGGCTAAGGGCCTGAAGTAACTTTACGGGTATGGTGGTCAGTTGAAGTCATGGCAGTTTCTCGAAAAACAACAAGGGAGGGGCAAGTGAAAAGGGCGCGACCGCTAGCCCCCAGAGGAAGGTGCCGGGCAGCGACTGGTATAGGGCGGTAGGGCAGAGGCCCAAGTGTACGACGGCATCGTCGGCTAAGGGCCTGAAGTAACTTTGCGGGTATGGTGGCCGGTTGATGCCATAGCATATTTCACGAAATCTGAAAATCGAGGTTGGGCCGATTCAAAAGGGTATGGCGGCTAGCCCCCCAGAGGAAGGTGCCGGGTGCCCAGTAGTATGGCGACGTAGGGCAGAGGTCCCGGTGTCCGGCGGCACCGTCGGCTAAGCGCCTGAAGTAACTTTGCGGCTATGGTGGTCAGTTGAAGTCATGGCATTTTCGCGAACGCCATCATTGGAGGGGCAAATCAAAAGGGTATGGCGGCTAGCCCCCCAGACGAAGGTGCCGGGTACCACTAGTATGGCGACGTAGGGCATGGGCCCCGGTGTCCGGCGGCACCATCGGCTAAGGGCCTGAAGTAACTTTACGGGTATGGTGGTCAGTTGAAGTCATGGCAATTTCTCGAAAAACAACAAGGGAGGGGCAAGTGAAAAGGGCGCGACCGCTAGCCCCCAGAGGAAGGTGCCGGGCAGCGACTGGTGTAGGGCGGTAGGGCAGAGGCCCAAGTGTACGACGGCACCGTCGGCTAAGGGCCTGAAGTAACTTTGCGGGTATGGTGGCCGGTTGATGCCATAGCATATTTCACGAAATCTGAAAATCGAGGTTGGGCCGATTCAAAAGGGTATGGCGGCTAGCCCCCCAGAGGAAGGTGCCGGGTACCCACTAGTATGGCGACGTAGTGCAGAGGTCCCGGTGTCCGGCGGCACCGTCGGCTAAGCGCCTGAAGTAACCTTGCGGGTATGGTGGTCAGTTGAAGTCATGGCATTTTTCGCGAACGCCACCATTGGAGGGGCAAATCAAAAGGGTATGGCGGCTAGCCCCCCAGACGAAGGTGCCGGGTACCCACTAGTATGGCGGACGTAGGGCAGGTGGGCCCCGGTGTCCGGCGGCACCGTCGGCTAAGGGCCTGAAGTAACTTTACGGGTATGGTGGTCAGTTGAAGTCATGGCAGTTTCTCGAAAAACAACAAGGGAGGGGCAAGTGAAAAGGGCGCGACCGCTAGCCCCCAGAGGAAGGTGCCGGGCAGCGACTGGTATAGGGCGGTAGGGGCAGACGGCCCAAGTGTACGACGGCCACCGTCGGCTAAGGGCCTAATGTAACTTTGCGGGTATGGTGGCCGGTTGATGCCATAGCATATTTCACGAAATCTGAAAATCGAGGTTGGGCCGATTCAAAAGGGTATGGCGGCTAGCCCCCCAGAGGAAGGTGCCGGGTACCCACTAGTATGGCGACGTAGGGCAGAGGTCCCGGTGTCCGGCGGCACCGTCGGCTAAGCGCCTGAAGTAACTTTGCGGGTATGGTGGTCAGTTGAAGTCATGGCATTTTTCGCGAACGCCACCATTGGAGGGGCAAATCAAAAGGGTAGGGCGGCTAGCCCCCCAGACGAAGGTGCCGGGTACCCACTAGTATGGCGACGTAGGGCATGGGCCCCGGTGTCCGGCGGCACCGTCGGCTAAGGGCCTGAAGTAACTTTACGGGTATGGTGGTCAGTTGAAGTCATGGCAGTTTCTCGAAAAACAACAAGGGAGGGGCAAGTGAAAAGGGCGCGACCGCTAGCCCCCAGAGGAAGGTGCCGGGCAGCGACTGGTATAGGGCGGTAGGGCAGAGGCCCAAGTGTACGACGGCACCGTCGGCTAAGGGCCTGATGTAACTTTGCGGGTATGGTGGCCGGTTGATGCCATAGCATATTTCACGAAATCTGAAAATCGAGGTTGGGCCGATTCAAAAGGGTATGGCGGCTAGCCCCCCAGAGGAAGGTGCCGGGTACCCACTAGTATGGCGACGTAGGGCAGAGGTCCCGGTGTCCGGCGGCACCGTCGGCTAAGCGCCTGAAGTAACTTTGCGGGTATGGTGGTCAGTTGAAGTCATGGCATTTTTCGCGAATGCCACCATTGGAGGGTCAAATCAAAAGGGTATGGCGGCTAGCCCCCCAGACGAAGGTGCCGGGTACCCACTAGTATGGCGACGTAGGGCATGGGCCCCGGTGTCCGGCGGCACCGTCGGCTAAGCGCCTGAAGTAACTTTGCGGGTATGGTGGTCAGTTGAAGTCATGGCATTTTTCGCGAACGCCACCATTGGAGGGGCAAATCAAAAGGGTATGGCGGCTAGCCCCCCAGACGAAGGTGTCGGGTACCCACTAGTATGGCGACGTATGGCATGGGCCCCGGTGTCCGGCGGCACCGTCGGCTAAGGGCCTGAAGTAACTTTACGGGTATGGTGGTCAGTTGAAGTCATGGCAGTTTCTCGAAAAACAACAAGGGAGGGGCAAGTGAAAAGGGCGCGACCGCTAGCCCCCAGAGGAAGGTGCGGCAGCGACTGGTATAGGGCGGTAGGGCAGAGGCCCAAGTGTACGACGGCATCGTCGGCTAAGGGCCTGAAGTAACTTTGCGGGTATGGTGGCCGGTTGATGCCATAGCATATTTCACGAAATCTGAAAATCGAGGTTGGGCCGATTCAAAAGGGTATGGCGGCTAGCCCCCCAGAGGAAGGTGCCGGGTGCCCAGTAGTATGGCGACGTAGGGCAGAGGTCCCGGTGTCCGGCGGCACCGTCGGCTAAGCGCCTGAAGTAACTTTGCGGCTATGGTGGTCAGTTGAAGTCATGGCATTTTTCGCGAACGCCACCATTGGAGGGGCAAATCAAAAGGGTATGGCGGCTAGCCCCCCAGACGAAGGTGCCGGGTACCCACTAGTATGGCGACGTAGGGCATGGGCGCCGGTGTCCGGCGGCACCATCGGCTAAGGGCCTGAAGTAACTTTACGGGTATGGTGGTCAGTTGAAGTCATGGCAATTTCTCGAAAAACAACAAGGGAGGGGCAAGTGAAAAGGGCGCGACCGCTAGCCCCCAGAGGAAGGTGCCGGGCAGCGACTGGTGTAGGGCGGTAGGGCAGAGGCCCAAGTGTACGACGGCACCGTCGGCTAAGGGCCTGAAGTAACTTTGCGGGTATGGTGGCCGGTTGATGCCATAGCATATTTCACGAAATCTGAAAATCGAGGTTGGGCCGATTCAAAAGGGTATGGCGGCGGCAGACTTTAAGACGCATTTCCTCACAAATGGAGGCTATATTGGATTTGCCGTCATTGAATGGGATTACGCCATTGAAATTATTTTCGATATATTCCTTGGTATCGAAAACAGTGGTAAAGACACCAAAACGAAGTCTCTAGGTGACTTATTAATGGCAGATTGTGTGATTTGACCTAATTAATATGCTAATAGGTCAATTAAGAAAATTGCTACACATGTGCAAATGGGCATCCGACAGTTTCTGACTCCTTTGGACCTATATCATGTATATATTACATTTCCACTTTAAAACCTTGCGGTACTCGACATTCCTAGGATCACCATTTGGCTACTAGACTATATTGATAATAACTATAATTGTTGGCAGCCATTTTGGAATTCAACATAAGAAACAACAAGGTGACCATTGCTACATCTAATATGAATAACTAGATCTAGTGTCATACTCGTTTAAACACTAAAACAGTGAGTATAGACTACATGGAAGCAAAATTATAAATATTGAAATCCATGGCGGCCATTTTGAAAACCGAAACCGCGCCCGTTACCAAGGGGATATCAAAGGGTACCCAATCTCGAATGACTTGGTATACTTCAAAGAGTATGTGTGCCATATGTCATGCTTTTATCACAAAGTGCACACTTCTTCTACATAATTACCACACTAAAACAATGATATGTAAGTAATACATATGCTATTAGTGGTTAGTTAGATATCGACCTAGGTGTCATCCCTCTGTAACTTGTTATCAAATTACCTCTGGGTGATACCTAGGTTGATCAAGTTGATATCAAGTTACCTCGGGGTGATACTTAGGTTGATTAAGCTGATATCAAGTTACATCGGAGTGATACCTAGGTTGATCAGGCTGATATCAAGTTACCTCGGGCTGATACCTAGGTTGATCAGGCTGATATAAAATTACCTCTGGCTGATACCTAGGTTGATCAAGCTGATATCAAGCTACCTTTGGGTGATACCTAGGTTGATCAAGCTGATACAAGTTACCTCGGAGTGATACCTAGGTTGATCAAGCTCAAAGCTGTATCAAGTTACCTCGGGGTGATACTCCGTTTGATGAAGCTGATATCAAGTTACCTCGAAGTGATACGTAGGTTGATCAAGCTGATATCAAGTTACCTCGGGCTGATACCTAGGTTGATCAAGCTGATATCAAGTTACCTCTGGGTGATACCTAGGTTGATCAAGCTGATATCAAGTTACCTCGTGCTGATACATAGGTTGATCAAGCTGATATCCAGTTACCTCTCAGGCTGATACCTAGGTTGATCAAGCTGATATTAAGTTACCGTGGGCTGATACCTAGGTTGATCAAGCTGATCAAGTTGATATCAAACTAGCCACGTAATTCGGTCGAAGGCGGATATCAAATTACCGAGGGCTGATACCCACTGTCTGTTCCACGTGTTGCTGCCTACGAACTTTTTAAGAACTATTTAATTACAAGTACTCTTTCATCAATAACAAAAAAGTTACCCTCCCCATTTATTTTATTGGATAAAATACCTTTAAATATTGATTTTTTTGGCGAAAATTAAATAATTTTTCTTTTGTGGACAGATTTTCAAAATGTAACTTGTTTTCTTAGTTAAATAATTTTCAAGCTATCTAGCCAGGTTTCTGAGTCCATTTCCAATTTGTTCAACCCTCGTGGAGACCATCCTGCTCCTTTTTGCCCCATGTTAAATGCCCATAGTAAAATCGTTTGTGTGCAATAAAATCAATATTTGATGAGATTTCATGAAATAAATTGTTTTTTCGGAGGGTGACTTTTTATTATTGATGAAAAAGTACTTACATTTAAATATATTTTAGAGTTAACATGTTTAATAGCCAAAAGCTGGTCGGCAGCAAAACGTGGAACAGATAGTAGGTTGATATCAAACTAGCCACGTAATAACCTCTAAGTTATCTGCAGCATACATTGTTACCCGACACACATAATACATGCCTCGTGTATTTGGATATCCAGTTTATCAGGTTCGGCTCGGCCCGGCAAGCCTCTATATTCCTACGCGTTGCAAAGCCTAACCTGATAAACATTACAGCCAAGTACACTAGCCATGTACTATTTATTCTCTTTATTCCAGCAGTGCCAGACTCGTGAGTTAGCGGTCATCCCTCGACTATTCCGCAAATCGACGCCATTAATTTCGACGCAAGTTTATTTTTGTACCTCGAGGAACGTTTTGGCAGAACGAACCGTGAACCAGAATGGTGTCACTGTGGCCAGAATGTAATGCGATGCCATTGTGCGTATACGTCTACGTTAACTTCCGTTTCCCGGAGCAAAGACAATGCAAGTTATCGACGGAGTAGTCTTACAAGCGTCAGTGCCAGCCTGCGTGGTACTGACCTTGTTATGTCTGCATGGGGCAGTCGGTGCCTTCTATATTATACCGTTTTGGTATGTGTACATACTCATCATAATACAATACTACACTTATCCGATTTACGTACCAAGGCTATCTGCCGTACGACACGTTTCAGCGTTCCTGAAACGGATAGTGCTAGTATTCGGTATATTGTATATGTTATGGTATACGCAGATCTATACGTTATTTGTCCCCGGTGACCTTGACCACCAGTTGATGGCATGCATTCATCTCCAGTTGCTTTTCAACTGTGCTGCTCAAGAAACGTCACGTCTTCTCAGTTTCTTCTATAACGTGGGCAAGCTCTTTGTCGTTCAGCTCAATATTCCCAATCTCGTGTGGCTGTTGGCCGGCCTGTTCTGCCTATGTGTATATGCATGTTTGTTAATTGGTGCCGTGTATCTGCTGTACGCCATAGCGATGAGTACTGCTTCTACGTTCTGATTTGATAATTACATAACGGATGTCGACATGAACGAATCTCTATTTGAGTATCAATGGCGTCTATATGGAAAGATTAATTCTGAGTCAGACAGTTCTGCGAACCAGAAAATGGCTGGTACAGAAACCAATTACTTGCTGCGTTCAGATGTTCGGATTGACGTCACTGAAAATGACTATGATATTACAATGGAAGTTGGAGTAAATACGTATAATATGATCAACAATAACAGCAGGCGCTATCTGAGATATGTTGGTGAAGACATAAACATTTCGTGTTCCTTCAAATATGTTTTTCATGAAGATGAGATCTTTGTGCACCACACTCAATTCTGGAAGCATAATGGACAGCGGCTAGTGCCCGATAAGAGGCATAGTGAAGGAATAAGGAGTTACGAGTACAAGTCATATGGTATAGACATGTATCTGGCTATACGTCGTATAACTGAATCCGATTTCGGGAATTACAGCTGCATTGATCAGTCGGCACATATACAACATGCAACTGATGGACAAAGTGTTGCAATAAGAAGTCTGGAATGCGGCAGGATACAAGTAGAGAAATTACTAGTTCTAGAACATATGATATACGTGCCTGTAGGAAATGTGATGAGTACTATTCGTAGTTTTAACTACCATACCCTGCTACCTGAAGATCTGCCCTTGTCCGTGGAGCATACAGTTAATGGAAAACCAATCGACGTCGTGTGTCCATCAGTGTCAGTATTTTCACCATGTTCATTTCCGAGTGCTGTGTTCCGCATGTTCCAGTATAGAATATTTGGCTCGACGTTATTATATATAAAGCATTACACTGCGTTTGACAATACGGTGGTTAATGCTGTACATATGCAGTTCTGTGTTTGCTCAAATGCATACGGTTGGCACAAGTTATCCATATTCCGAGAAATATCTAGCGATACTCAAGGGAGCAAGGTGGTGGAATTCGACCATCCGTTACGATTCCTAGTTTTACCCGCGCCTAGCATATCGCTCCTTCCACTTTGGAACGACACTAGTCTCTATGGAGTCGTCACAGAGGAAATTAAAGGCATGCATTCAGAACGCGATATACCTACTACCACATTGGAACTGATTAAAGCACATGAAGGTACAAAGCTGTGGCTTACCAGTATTTACCATTTGCCTATTTTGCTTTTGTTAATATATATATTTTATTTTATTATGCCCTGGTCGTTTGTGACGTATTGTAAGTTTGTTACTACGCCTGCTATTTTCTGGCATACTCGTACTAATAATGAAGCGATAAACTATCTTAACAATGAGAATGCATGTGACAACGAGACGGAGTTACCCAGAAACTATGACGCCTACATATCACACTGCGAGGACGATTACGATTGGGTCACGACAAAACTGGTGCCACATTTGGAAGACATCTGTAATATTGGTGTCTGTCTTCCGGACCGAGATCTGCGGCATGGCCGTAACGAGCTAATTGAAATGTCCGATCACATGGACGCCAGCAGCAAGATTATAGTTGTGCTGTCTCGGGCTTACCTGGCCGACTACAGGTGTAATCAGTTGCAGCTGCATGACATGATTTTGTCGTCCCTGTACGAGAAGAAACGAGGACCTCGGGAGATATTGCTTTACAAATTAAGTCCATGTAAAATGGTCAGGCCGATACGCTGGAATTTGGAGGTTGATACAATGCATTGGTCATCCCTGAGAAACGAACGGGAGCAGTTGTATGACATTTCCAACTGGGTTTCTGGGAAATAATGTCCGTGTATGTTGTATTCTCGGAACTTGTCATTTCGGTTCTAGAAGGCAGCCGTGAGTATGGAAGGTACGCGTATGTTATCGATGGACAAGGATTCGTACATTTCCTGTGCCGCATACAGGAATTCACAGCTTAACCAAGCAATCCGATGTAATAAGGAGCCCGGTAAACGATCAGGGAACTGGTATCCAGTGCTGAACGTTATTACAGTTACTGAAGATACCCGGGAACACTGATCTAGCCTGGCACGAATACACACCTTCACATAGTGAGTTACGTACCGTGACATACTTCCCCGCCAAATTGAAATTCGTCCCCTAATTCCATATTTAATTCGTCTCTGAATTCCATATTTTGGGTAGTATTTATAAGTCACGGCCCCTCGTTGTGCGCCAAATGTCACAGGGTGAGAAAGATGTGCTCCTGCCCGGGGCTCGAAACGGGACGTCTCGTTTACCGTCTCTTTGCTCTAACCGACTGTGCTAGTCGGGCATGAATACACGCCTTCTCCCCATATTGAGTTACGTACGTCAATTGTTTTGATTTTGGCAGAATATCGCACCAACGTATTATCCTCCATGTATGCTGTTACCACCGAGCTCTGTTGTTACCATCGCGGTCTGTTGATATCACCGTCACGGTGGTTTGTTGTTACCACTGCGGTTTGTTATTACCACTGCGGTCTGTTGTTACTACCGTGGTTTGTTGTTACCACTGTGTTTCTTGTTACCACCGTGGTTTGTTGTTACCAACGTGGGTTGTTGTTACCAACGTGGGTTGTTGTTACCACTGCGGTCTGTTGTTACAATCGTGGGTTTTTTGTCTCGCCCGCGAAGCGGAAAGCGAGACATAGGTTTTGCTTTTCCGGAGTCGGCGTCGTCGTCGTCGTCGTCGGCGTTGTCGTCGTCATATTCAATGTTAAGTTTTCGTGTTACGGTCATTACTTCAACACCTTATCAGCTACAGTCATCAAACTTTATACATACCTTTACTATGATATGTAGATGAATATAGGACTATTAAAAAAAAATCCGGGCTCCAGGGTCAAGGTCAAACTCTATTTCTTTCTATGCTACAAACTGAACATTAATGCATGAAGACCCGTTTTCTCGTGCGCTCTGTACACCTTACCTGTAGAGAGAACAATAGCCTTCTCCAGTTGAACACTTCTGCATGTGGAAGCATGTGCAAATTTCCAGCTTGACCACTAAATGTCCAGCTAAATTATTACAGGTAATTGTATCCCCCAGACTCCGTCGGGGGATACTATGGATTTGAAAGCGGGCCGCGTCCGCGTCCCCGTCCGCGTCCGCGTCCGCGTCCCCGTCCGCGTCCGCGTCCGCGTCCGCCACAGACACTTCTTATCCGGAGCATAACTCGAACACCCTTTGGAATATTTTCATGAAATTTCACAAATGCATAGACCACGACCCGAAGGTGTGTCGCGCACAAGAATAACAACTCTTGCATAGATAATTTTTTAGTTATCTCCCTTTTTTGTTTCTCGCACTGATTTCGTGTCCGGAGCATAACTCTACCACCCTTTGGAATATTTTCATGGAACTTCACACATGCATAGACCACGTCCCGAAGGTGTGTCGCGCATAAGAATGACAACTCTTGCATAGCTAATTTTTTAGTTATCTCCCTTTTTTGTTTCGCGCACTGATTGACCATAACTCGACCACCCTTTGGAATATTTTTATGAAACTTCACACATTCAATTAGACCACGAACCGAAGGTGTGTCGTGCACAAGAATGACAAATCTTGCACAGGTAATTTATGAGTTATCTCCCTTTTTTGTTTTCGCGCACTGATTTCCTGTCCGGAGCATAACTCGACCACCCTTTGGAATATTTTCATGAAACTTCACACATGCATAGACCACGACCCGGAGGTGTGTCGCGCACAAGAATGACAACTCTTGCGTAGCTAATTTTTGAGTTATCTCCCTTTTTTGTTTTGCGCACTCTACAAACTGGACAATAATGCATGAAGACCCGTTTTCTCGTCTGCTCTGTACACCTTTGCTCGTGTGCTCAGTACACCTTACCTGTAGAGAGAACAATAGAGACTGGGAGAACCATTCACCTGTGCATGTGCTAGCATGTGCAAATGTCCAGTCTTGACCAGTCTTGACCAGTCTGACCACAGGTAATTTATACAGGTAAATTACTACATTGGATATTACATTTCCGTAAACTGTGTTGAAAATATTGTGGCATTATGTGGACCTGTGCAGATATATGTAGATAAATATAGGACTATTAAAAACAAATTCTGGGCTCCAGTAGCAAGCTTTATTATTTTTAATTTTTAAAAAAAAAAATCCATTTTAAAAAAAAAAAAAAAATTCAAATTCTTTTTAAATATTTGTCTAGTAGCATAAGGTCGTAAGTGCTATATACAGACTATTATCATATAATAAAACAATTATTGACTAGTGAGCCATAGAATATAATCTGATATTCCATGGCTCACTAGTCAATACTTGTATAATATGTTCGGGCCAGTGAAAATTGCTTTCGGGCCCAGGCTCGAGGTCAAGGCGGGACAAGGCGAGGCATTTGATTCCGCGGAATTCTTGATTACTTATCTCCCTTTGTTGGTTCATGCTCTGAAACTCGAACACCCTTTGGAATATTTGTATGCCCCACCACGATAGTGGAGGGGGCATTTAGTGTTACCCTTGTCCGTCCGTCCGTCCGTCCGTCCGTCCGCACACACGAATGGGTACTTGTTGTAAGCGTACGGGGATCTTATTGGGTAGGGTTAGGATAGTGTTGGGTACTCTTGTTGGGTATTTTTATACAGTAAAAACCCAACAAGTATTCATTCGTAGGAACGTGCGTCCCGTCCTCCCGTCCGTCCGTTCGTCCGTCCGTCACAAAACTTTAACACTCGGGTAAATGTCTCATAATTTCTTCATCCTTCGACCGATCTGCTTCATATTTCATATACACATTGCTCTAATGCTCTTAAAAACTTTAACGCTCAGGTTAATATGTTATAATTTCTGTTTTCTTTCACGGATCAGCTTCATATTTCATATACACATTGCTCTAATGGTCCTCTACCGCACTGTGCCAAATCCACGTTCGTCCTGCCCCCGCCAAGCCCAGGGTCAAGGTCACATACTTAGTGCTTCAAAAACTTTAACGCTCGGGTAAATATCTTATACTTTCTGTTTTCTTTCATGGATCATCTTCATATTTCATATACGCATTGCTCTAATGGTCCTCTACCGCCCTGTGCCAAATCCACGTTCGTCCTGCCCCCGCCAATCCCAGGGTCAAGGTCACATACTTGGTGCTTCACAAACTTTAACGCTCAGGTAAATATCTTATAATTTTTCTTTCCATTCACGGATCAACTTCATATTTCATATACGCGTTGCTCTAATGGTCCTCTACCGCCCTGTGCCAAATCCACGTTCGTCCTGCCCCCGCCAAACCCAGGGTCAAGGTCACATACTTAGTGCTTCAAAAACTTTAACGCTCGGGTAAATATCTTATAATTTCTGTTTTCTTTCATGGATCATCTTCATATTTCATATACGCATTGCTCTAATGGTCCTCTACCGCCCTAGTGCCAAATCCCACGTTCGTGCTGCCCCCGCCAATCCCAGGGTCAAGGTCACATACTTGGTGCTTCAAAAACTTTAACGCTCAGGTAAATATCTTATAATTTTTCTTTCCATTCACGGATCAGCTTCATATTTCATATATGCATTGCTCTAATGGTCCTCTACCGCCCTGTGCCAAATCCACGTTCGTCCGCCCCCTGCCCCCGCCAAGCCCAGGGTCAAGTCACATACTTGGTGCTTCAAAAACTTTAACGCTCAGGTAAAAGAAAATTTTGACTTGGAATGGCTCATTTATTATCAAAGCGATATGTGGGAACATCCGTGTTCTATGAACACATTTTCTAGTTTATTAAACTTCACACATGCATAGAAGACGACCCAAAGGTGTGTCGCACGTAAGAATGACAACTCTTGCGTCGTTAATTTCTTAGTTATCTCCCTTTGTTGTTTCGTGCACTGATTTCGTGTCCGGAGCATAACTCGAACACCCTTTGGAATATTTTCATGAAACTTCACACATGCATAGACCACAACCCTAAAGGTGTGTCACGCAAGAATGACAACTCTTGCATCACTAATTCTTTAGTTATCTCCCTTTGTTTTTTCCGTCACTGATTTTGTCTCCGGAGCATAACTCGAACACCCTTTTTTCAAACTACTTGTGTATCTGGGGAGGGGGATACACATGCGCTTGTCGACAAGCGTCCATTTCTAGTTTATACAGGTAAATTATTAGTTACCTGGGTATTGCATTTCCGTAAACTGTGTTGACAATATTGTGGCAATATGTGGAACTGTGCAGATATATGTAGATAAATATAGGACTATTATAAAAATTCTGGGCTCCAGTAGCGAGCATTATTTTTTTGTTAATTTTTAAACTTTCTTTTTTTAAACTTTTTTTCCATTTTTAGCCAGGTTTTTTGGGGAAAAAACATAATTTTAAACTCTCTTTTTTTAAACTTTTTTTCCATTTTTAGCCAGGTTTTTTTTTGGGAAAAAATCCACGCTATTGGATTGGCGAAAGCCAGGCGGGCGGGCGGCGTCCACAATCAATGTTAAGTTTTCGTGTTTCAGTCCATTTCTTTGTTACTGTAACACATAGGACACACAAACTTTCACAGCTTCATAACCAAGGGGTGCCCACCACATATCACTATCCAACATGTTACCTTTTTGAACTTGACCCATTTTTTCCGCGCAGTCAATGTTAACTTTTCGCGTTTATAATGTTAAGTTTTCGTGTTTAACTCCATTTCTTTGGTACTGTACCACCTAGGACCACCAAACTTTCACAGCTTCATAACCAAGGGGTGCCCACCACATACAACTATCCAACATGTGACCATTTTTTTTACCTTCACCTATTATTTCTACGTAATTGACTTAGCCAATTTCAACGTTAACTTTTTAACGTACGTCTGGTTAAAGTTTTTTGGTTAAAGTTTTTCGTTATACTATATCTCTGCAACTGCTTCGCCCATTACCTTGAAACTTTACATGGGTGTTTATCATCATCCATATTTTCATTCTACCCCCCAACCGTGCGGCCCCTGTGCCCAATGTCAAGGTCAAATTACTTTGATTTGTGTGTGTACTATATCTCTGCAACTGCTTCACCCATTACCCAGATACTTCACATGGGTGTTTATCATCATTGTCGCGCCCGCTTGCGGAAAGCGCGATATAGTCGGCATTTTGGCATACGTCCGTCCGTCCGTCCGTCCGTGTGTCCGGTTAAAGTTTTTCCATCTACTATATCTCTTTTTTTAGTGTCCATTCCTCGCCCCAAGGCGCGACATGCAGGCCACGGCCATCTAGTCTACAAAAAGTGGCCTCGTTTCTTGTTTTTTTCTTCAAATTCTTTTTCCTTTTATGTCTAGTAGCATAAGGTCGTCAGTGCTATATACCGACTATTATCATATACTAAAACAATTATTGACTAGTGAGCCATAGAATATAATCTGATATTCTATGGCTCACTAGTCAATAATTGTATAATATGTTCGGGCCAGTGAAAATTGCTTTCTGGCCCTGGCTCGAGGTCAAGGCGGCGGGACAAGGCGAGACATTTGATTCCGCTGATTTTTTGTGTTACCACTGCGGTCTGTTGTTACCATCGTGGTTTGTTGTTACCACTGCGATCTGTTGTTACTGCGATCTGTTGTTACCACTGCGATCTGTTGTTACCACTTGTCGGATGCCGTCACGTGACGTTACCGAAATATGTCGGTGTAATGACGCAACGTAAACAAGTCCGCATTCTGTCCATAGATAACGACGTTACATGTGGTCATTTTTCGAGCATAAAACGTCACCTGATAAATAGAATACCATGCTGGTGTCTTTTGATATCAAATTTATCAGTCTCGGCTCGGAAACGGCAGGAATTCTTCGGCAAACCTCGGAATTCCTACGCGTTTCCTAGTCTTGTCTGATAAAGTTAATATCAAAAGACACTAGCCTGGTATTCTCTATATCCAACCTGACCTCCTGGACACGGCATGGAGCACACTATATCTAGGTGCCATATTTGGAACATGTATTTTTAGAATGTGCATTATTAGTATAGTATATTTCACTACTCCAAGCAATATATCCTATATAATAATAATATACGATAATCATATCTCGTAATAAGTAAGTATAAAACTGCACATGGGCGTCGTGTCGTAGTAAACTGGTATAGAAGTAATTACTTGAGGCATACAAATAGTGTTTTAGTAACTTAGCAATATATTATAGAACTGTGTCAGTAGCAAAAGTCAAAGTTGACAGTCAAATATAAAAATATTCTGCCTTATATTGCGCAAACTACAACATACTTACTCGGATTATTGAGTACCTGAAGTATACATGTAGTAGTAAATATATCTCGGGTATATGGGCCATTGAATGTTTGATGTAACTTTCAAATACCACAATAGACGAATGTGTCAATGACAGAAGTCTTAGATGACCGCCAACTATAAATTACCTTCTAATTGCAATCATATCGTATAATGATTAAAGTATGAAATGTCACTTGAATGTACATAATGTATATAATTCAAAGAAAACATATAGTATTACCAATCTTGTATTCTTTCGTAACCTTGATATGTATTTAGACACGAGTGTCAATAACAAGTCTACGATGGCTGCCCAATATAAAAATATTGCTATTTATAGTGACCCTCGTTTAATATTTTAAACATAAAGAGCATTAATTTGTCATAGAGAGTACACTAATACACAACGTGGCGACAGCGAGGCTAGAACGTGGCGGCAGCGACGCATAACCCATCGAAAATATGCAAATCGTGGGTGTCAGAAACGGGGCACAACAGCGCGACCAAAACGTAACAATATGCCTGGAGCATTATCATGCATAGAAAGAAACAGCTTGCCGCCACGTTCTCTCACGTTGTTGCTACGTTGTAGCCACGTTGTATAACGTTCTTGCCACGTTCTGTCACGTTTCTGCTACGTTGTAGCCACATTGTACCGCGTTGTTACCACGTCCACGTTCTGTCACGGTTCTGCTACGTTGTAGCAACGTTGTACCGCGTTCTTGCCACGTTCTGTCACGTTTCTGCTACGTTGTAGCCACGTTGTACCACGTTGTTGCCACGTTCTATCACGTTTCTGCTCCGTTGTAGCCACGTTGTACCGCGTTTGTTACCCTGTTTTGTACCGCGTTTTTGTTTACCACGTTTTGTCATGTTTCTGCTCCGTTGTAGCCACGTTGTACCGCGTTGTTGCCACGTTCTGTCATGTTTCTGCTACGTTGTAGCCACGTTGTACCGCGTTCTTGCTACGGTGTGGTACGTTCTGTTGAAAAGCCAACGAATTTCGAACATGTCCAAAACTAAAATGTCCAGTTCACGTCACGTCACGTTGTTCTACGTTTGCTCACGTTGTAGCCACGTTCTGCCACGTTGCTAAACGTGGCGGCCAAAACGTAACACTATGATTGGGGTAGCTGTGATTGGAAAAATGGGGCGGCTTATGGGTTTTGCGAGCAGTGTAGATACAGACCAGCCTGTGCATACACACGGTCTGAGGATGATCTGCACTGTTCGTCATTCCATCAATGAAACACCAAGGGGCCGTTTCACTAAACTTCGTACGACTAAACTTAGTCGAAGTTTAGTGAAACGGGCCCCAGGCTCGTTTCTAACAAGCAATATAGATCCTTATCCGGCTACAGAAGTGTGTTTTTTGTTTATTGGTGTTTAACGGCCAATAAACAGCTAAGGGGATGTAAGGCCGGGCCAACGGGTTCGATCCCGTATTTAATCTTCTGCATGGGAGGGGGGGGGGCCAGGTACAGGAATGTGGTATTTGATCAGGAGCTACATTGGTCACAGATCAGATAGCGCCCCAGCCACAGCCGGTCCAACGTAACATAAACGGCCCCCTGTGCCAGGTCAGGTGTGTGGTATTTGATCAGGAACTACATTGGTCACAGATCAGATACGCCCCATTTCTCCAGCACAGCCAGTACAACGAACATAAACGGCCGCCTGGCCAGGTACAGGAGTGTGGTATTTGATCAGGAGCTACATTGGTCACATATCAGATACGCCCCATTTCTCCAGCCACATCCACGTATACAACGTAACATAAACTGCCGCCTGGTGCCAGGTACAGGAGTGTGGTATTTGATCAAGAGCTACATTGGTCACATATCAGATACGCCCCATTTCTCAAGCCACAGCCACGGATACAACGTAACATAAACTGCCGCCTGGTGCCAGGTACAGGAGTGTGGTATTTGATCAAGAGCTACATTGGTCACATATCAGATACGTCCATTTTCTCAAGCCAACAGCCACGGATAAACAACCGTAACATAAACGGCCGCCTGGTGCCAGGTACAGTAGTGTGATATTTGATCAGGAGCTCCATTGGTCACAGATCAGATACGCCCCATTTCTCCAGCCACAGCCACGTATACAACGTAACATAAACGGCCGCCTGGTGCCAGGTACAGGTGTGTGGTATTTGATCAGGAACTACATTGATCACAGATCAGATACGCCCCATTTCTCCAGCCACAGCCACGTATACAACGTAACATAAACGGCCGCCTGGTGCCAGGTACAGGAGTGTGGTATTTGATCAGGAACTACATTGGTCACAGATCAGATACGCCCCATTTCTCCAGCCACAGCCACGTATACAACGTAACATAAACGGCCCCATGGTGCCAGGTACAGGAGTGTGGTATTTGATCAGGAGCTACATTGGTCACAGATCAGATACGCCACATTTCTCCAGCCACAGCCACGTATACAACGTAACATAAACGGCCCCCTGGTGCCAGGTACAGGAGTGTGGTGTTTGATCAGGAGCTACATTGGTCACAGATCAGATACGCCCCATTTCTCCAGCCACAGCAACGGATACAACGTAACATAAACGGCCCCCTGTTGCCAGATACAGGAGTGTGGTATTTGATCAGGAACTACATTTCGGCTTATGTATATGCTCGGCATTTCAGCCTGGAAGGTCACATGAAACTAGGATATTTGAATATCCAGTTTCGTACATTGGCACCGGTGACATTTATAAATATTACAATGTGTGCTGATTAAAATTCACTTTGATTGTTGAATTATTATTTTCTACTTGATAATTGATTTTAATCAATGTTTACATCGTATTAATTAATGAATGCTCATTCCAGGGCCATCTGACCTATTCCCACTGGTCACAAATGGGGCCTTAATGGGCATGTACGAATTGAGGGTATGTTGTGACAGAAAATAATGAAAACAACAGACATTTCGGTGAGTTTCAAACTATAATTTATTCCAGAGAAATCGATTTATGGGAATGGGTTTGCACCATGACAGTACATTTGCCTCTGGATGATGCTTGAGAAAATATGCAACTTTCAGTCTGTAGTTCCGCAGGTGACGTGGCATGGCAAGGTATAAAAGTGGAAATTTCACCTCAGGATTTGAAGAGGCTGCACACAGACAGTTCACATTCCTGCATAGATAAGGAACACTAAAAGAGCAGCATATTTATTTAGATGATAAATTAACTTTATATGGCATCATAAGTCGCCATATAAAGTTAATTTATCATCCGATTGGGGCAGGGGGGGGGCGGGGGCGGGGGGGGGGGCGGTGTGTGTGTCTTATTTACTGTTATTAACAGTTGCTGTACATAGTGTTAACAAACAATAATTAATGATTTATCTTCAAATACAGTGAAATCGCGATGGCTCGAAATGCGATGGCTCGTAATGTCGGGCTCGCTCGAAATGGCGTCGCGGTCCCAATAATGTTCCCTATATGTTTAATGTATTTTACGAATGTAGGACAAAACATGGACATAACCCCCTCAATCGTTTTATCAGGTTGGACATTACACCCTCAATGTTTTTTTCAGGGTGGACGAAACCCCCTCAATCGTTTTCTCAGGGTGGACGAATCCCCCTCAATTTCTGGGATTGATGGAGTTTTGAGTGGAGAAAGGGTCTATCTTCATTACATATATATTTATATATATAATGGAGATAGAACCTTTTTCCACTCAACCTTTGATTTGTTTGCCGTTTATTATAATTAGTAATAATGCTAGTCATAATATACAACAAACAATGATTCATATAAAATAAAAATAATCAAGTAACAGTTGTTTTATTCTCAAGCATGCATACATGTACAAAAAGTACAGAACAGCACAAGGCATATACTCTTGCATACTATTTTGAGCACATTTCAAAACAAGTAGTACTACTCATGTGCATTACACCAATTGCCACCATGAACTCCGCCAATGTCTTTTCACCACGATTGTACTGCTCACAAAGGGTCTTCATCTTCTGGTGAGAGATGGTAGCTAGCCTTCTTCGTTCGCTTAGATGCTGGTTCTCCCCGATCGACTCTCAGAATGTCAGCCTCTACCAAACCCGCATATTTCATTAAGCACACGATCACTGTCCCCAATGACGGATTATTGTGTCCCACGAGATGACGAAATCCATTGTTCCATCCTTCGCACTGATTGTTGGTCCTGTGGGAATCCTGAAGTGTGGCCTCGTGGACGTTCCATATTACGGGGTTGTACCTTGGAGCAGTACGCCGGAATTTAATAGTTCCATTCTGTGTCTTCACCGAACGGTATCCACCCGAGATGTAGGTAGTGTCGAAGTAGTCGACGAGTCATTGGGTTCCATCCGGCGCGACGTCCTTGAGAGCCTCCATGCCGCTCTTAACGTCATCCACGGGAAGGAAAGCGAGCCCATCCACCATGCCGCAGAACTTGCGTACGTCTTCGTCGGTTGAATACACAGCCTGTAGACCCTCAGATTGAACATAGCGCCATGTCGATTGTGTCAGATGGTAGAAACAGCCCTGGATATGGATGCTGGAGTCAAGAACAGCCCTGACCGGATTGTGTATGGCCATCTCGTAGTCAGCGACGATGCGTTGTGTGTTGGGTCGTATATCACGTTGGAGACAGACGTCCAGTAGCGCAGTGAGAACCTCCTCATACACCGACTGCTGTTTGGAGGGAAGTAGAGCGTAGACTATAGATGAAGATGATTCACCCAGTGGCACCCGGATGACAAACAGTTGCTGGAACTGTTTTGGTGCTGTGGAGTATGTGCCGTCTGTCAAGGTCATTACCAAGGTCAGGAATGATCGAGACAAATTGTCTCCCCCAATTATCATATGAACCAAGTATACTTCAATTGTTATGACGTTATGGCCAATATAGCTTGATCTGACGAACGAAAAGTGGTAACAATGCAGTTGAAGTGTAAGGGATAGGCCAGAGTAGATAAGTACACGTTAGTCACTTAATCACTTATAATGTACACTATATTACATGGGGAACACAGGAATACATGATACATTGATATGCGAACATCACTGTACTGTGCATGACGCTATTCAATTACTACAAGGTTGTAAGCCAATCGACTGTTATACTTTAACGCAACTTAAAAGCTATAGACGAATAAACTCGGTATGTGGTATCTCAATGGTCCCGTAGTGGACAATAGTATGAATGCACAAGTACTTTGATGATCGCTAATCAAAGTGAAATAACATTACAAGTATAACATGGCATAACGAACATTGGAGGACAAAATGACAATCATCTGAGCTACCCCAGTGCTGGCGTATCAAAATAGATAGTGTAACCTCTGAGTATCAAGGTCCCAAGGTCTGCCTCACCCGCCAATATGAGGTCTAGTCAACAATATGGCTATAATCCAACTTCAAGTGGATTAATCCATAAACAATATATGTAGTCTTACTACAATCCTTTAGCCATGATATGCCATGATAGGAGTATTACCATACACTATCAAAGTATACATATGTATTGCCTATGCAATATATTTCCAAAGTATGAATGTCAAAGTCAAAGCCGGATGTGGTTACATCACATGATAGTCAATAACGATAATGTTCCGGAAGCTGGTTCCCGGAAGTAAAGTTCCACAGGTAGTATTATCTCCGGAAATTGGTGGACCAGATGTAAATGTTCCTACGGTATCACTCGACTGTAGCAACCCGGATGTGGTAGACCGGATGTAAAGTATCCATGGTGAATCAATGGGTTGTAATACCGGAAGTGGTAGACCGGATGTAAATATGTTCCGATATAATACAAAAATGGCGATTATCACGTTGGCTAAGACGCCGGGAAAAGTTTCACTTTAGGTGCATTCAACTTAACTCGGTGGTAGTATAATGATATGATGTGTGTATGGCGTTTCACTTCACTAAACTATGGCTGTGACTGTCTGCTGAACGCGAGGTAGCTATCACACACTGCTCTATACAGGCCTGTACCCGGAGCTGCTACACACACTGCGCCAGACAGACGTACGGACACTCGGACGACCCGATACTCTGCACTGACTGGGGTCTGCCCTCAAACGAGTGGACCAAAACGTCCAATGTGGCTCGTCTGGAGCGTTCTCAAGAGGCTACAAAAATGAAATGAATCTCCAATTACTGGACGAATACGCACAGACAGACAGACAGGATGCACAACAGACTAAAACGGGAATCGAACAACGGCAAATCACAGCTGAAATAAAATGTTCTAGGTACATACCAAAATCCTCCGTGTCACTGGTGAATACAGTACTAGTCTTCTGTAACCAGAAAATATGTGTCCCGCCAACACATAGCGAGACATCGCTTATATACGCACCAGTGAAACCATGCACGGAATAATGGATATGCCTACCCCTCGTACGACATCTCACATAAATACTACAAAACCATGGCTTTTGCCATGTCACCCGTGGGTTATATTTGGCATAAATATATGTTCCCACGCCTTAAATTCAACCAAACCAGTGTACAGCCCTCGTGGAATAAATACCATCCAACATGGTATACCCCACACTACCATAAATCTGCACACTATAGACCCAGATCTCATAATCCGAAATCTACTCGACTGGTCTCGACAATGCGAAGGTCGCTTCTTGGCCCCGCCAAACCCCACCCTCCATAACGGTCCTACGGCTATACACTCAAATGAGAGTGTAGCACATACTAAACTCAAATATCGTGGTCATTTACGGAAATATCACGACACAAAACATCACCATTATGGGATCTGATATATCCGTGTTGGCCAGTACCAGGCTATGATGAAACACTAACCCGTAGCATACATTAACAGGGCAGACCATGGTATGGTCTGCGCTGTATACTGGCTTCACCATCAGAAGGTCCCTTATATGGTGAAACACTGACACGCGGACAAACTCGGCTGGCACGGACAGTGGACATCCGTAATACTAAAAGGTATCTTTTCCCTAGCGAAACAAGCACACGCAGTCAACGAGTTCTCTACCACACACATGCATAGTCTGTGGCAAATATGGCGTGACATCAGTAAAACATTGCTCATAAAATAGACGTATATTTAAATCCACAAATAGGACACGCATAAACGTATCTCCACCAATACAACATAAGCCCCCTTATTACACGCACATTGCACATGGCAAATGTACATGCCAAAAACCACAGGTGTGCAAAAAACCACAGGTGAAAGTGAACCACAGGTATGTGGAATCACAGGGATGTGAAACCAATAATACGCACAACAATACAACACAGTACCACACACCACAAACATACAATTATACGGATTCCAGAATGTACAAGAATACACGTGTCACGCGACATATCTCCCCCCTAAACAAAAAGTGTTTACACTTTCGTGCATAATCGCGAGACACGTTGGCACAGCTGAATCTACCCCGATATCCTGCTCAGGTAGCCTGCCCACTTTATCTCATGTTTCCCTATATGGGTGTGTCCCGGTGCGTCCCTCAGGACATCGGTGAATTCCCGTAAGATCTCTTTGACTTGCGTCTTTTGTTTCCTGCCTAAATCAGGCGACAGGTCAACTTTGCTCTCCGTATCGGACTCTAATCCCCTGGGACATAACATGTTTTCTTCGGCACTACACCCACTTGGACTAGGATCACCCTCTACTGTGTCTTCTATCACGGCCGCATTTATTACAGTGAGTATTCCCTTCCCCGGGTGCTCAGGCCTAGTCTCGTACCTCTTTAACATGTTTGCATGAAAGGTTTTCAACTTCCTCCCATGTCAACTCTATAGTCCCACTCATTAACTACCTCTGTTATGGGGTATGGTCCCTTCCACCTAAGAAGCAATTTGTTGTTGTCTGTCGGTAGTAGTACAAGTACCTGATCTGCCACTGCATACTGCCTACTACGGGTCTTACGGTTGTAGTACTTTGCCTACATTTTGGACGCACTCTTCAAGTTCTCATGCGCGATTTCGCACGTTTTCTCGAGCCGTTCGCGCAAGTCGAGGACGTACTGATACGTCGTTTTGACGTTGTCCTCTATGTCCTTCTCGACCACAGATCTCTTAGTAATGCTCATTCATCGGACCTCGAACGGTCCTTCCGTACAATAGTTCAAACGGTGAGAAAGCCAAACTTTCTTGAGGGACTTCGCGATACGCGAATAAGAGCGCGTTAATGTATTTGTCCCAATCTTTTGGGACGTTCGCTTGCCATTCTACGAAGCATTTGCTTTAACGTACCATTGAACCGTTCCACGAGACCGTTACACTGTGGGTGGTACGGTGTCGTGTTAATTGTCTCAGCGATAACAATCTACTAACTTCCTCCATGACTGCCGACGTAAATTGACTACCCTATCGGTGAGCATCTCCTCGGGGATACCCAGTCTACTGAACATATCCACGAGAGCTTCCGCGACTCGTTTCGGCCTCGATGCCTGGTAGTGGTACCGCTTCTGGGTACCTAGTTGCATAATCAACTAACGTTAGTATGTAACGATTCTTCCGATCGGTAGCTGGAAAAATTGGCCCTACAATATCAACTGCGACTCGTTTGAACGGAGTGTCTATCAACGGCATAGTTCCTAACGGAACCTTGGTGATGTGTCCCTTTGACACAGTCTTTTGACATATGTCACAAGACCTACAAAACCGTGTAATGTCACTGCCCACGCCTGGCCAATAAAATTCTGATAACACTCGATCAGTTGTCTTCTTAACCCCTAAATGGCCCGCCATGATTGATTCATGTGCCACTTTCATCACGGTAGTCCATAAGTGTTTTTGGGACTACCAGCTGATGGTACATCCTACCTGACCCTATCGATTCGAAATTACGATACAACAAGTCTTTTCGGTATGCGAATTTCGATTTGTTTCCGTTCTTACTTGACCGTACCGTTCCGTCTTTTGCATTATTTCGAACTGACGTCAATGTGGGACGTCATGTGCCTGCGCCTCTTTGAATTCATCGCGTGATACGTTCGCGATTGCGGTAGGGACTTTGAGGGTCTTATATGATTCGTCTCGGGCTGTCGTTTGTGACCTAGTTTCAACTGCGCACGATTTAGCGCCTCTAAAATCGGATATCACCGGTAACTCTGACCCGTCTACATTACCTATGGTAACATCATACATTGTATCTGTCATGCAAAGGGCTTCTACCTGACCTTTGAAAAAAGGTGTATCTAGATCTACCCGGGCGGTAGGAATTCCACCTCATTTTGCTCCTATTTACCAGCATGCATGTTGAAACTTTGCTTAAAAACTGATCTGGTTGTACTAAGCTTTCCCTGACGACCACCCCGGTACACCCAGTATCTCGCATTACTGTGACCTTTTTCCCATTTAATGTGCCCTCTGCTAGGGTAGCCTATCCATACCAAATGTACATCCGTTAATCAAACTCCGGCTGTATCTCGCTACCTGAACATACAATAGTGGTGTCGGTATCAACCACACAGAAATTTCCTTGGTTTTCCCCTGGTTGTTCCGTGTTTTGCCATCTACCTCTACCTCTGCCTCTAGTGTGCCTTCCACTTCTACCTCTATTTCTACCTCTGTACCGACCTCTCTGTTCTTTATCTGCAAAACTTACATGTTTCTCTTCCTCGACTGCTGCTGCTTTGTAAGCTGAGGACCGGTCACGTTTAGGACAATCGTAGGACATGTGACCTTCTTTGCCACAATGGTAACATGTCCCGCGATGCCTATCGTAGCCGTTCCTGCTGGTACTTCTGTCATAACTACCTCTACTCGGGCTTCTATCATAACTACCCCTACTTGGGCTTCTATTGTGGTCTCTATTCTGATATCTGTCCCTATCTCGACTCCTATCTCTGGATCGATTATCCGCACTACTTACCTTGCGCCTCTGGTTATCTACTGACCTGTACTCAGTTCTGTTGCTAGTACAGTTCCTCTGAACTACATACTTGCTACCTCCTCTAGCTTCTGCAAAGTAATCTGCCTGAACCGCCATCTGATCTATCGAGTCAAATGTTTTCTCTTTGAGAAATAAGTAGAGCTCACGACTGCATATACTTAACATCTGATCTCTGATCATGTAGTCTAGTACTCCTTCATATGTTCTATTCACCTTACCTAACTCAAACCATCTATCTAAATAGTTCTTTGACCGACTGACATATTGCACAAATGATTCACTGTGATCAGGTTTGGTGTTTTTGAACATGCGTCTGAACCCATCTTCCGTTAGATCAAAACATTTCAACAATGCGGATTTCAACTTACCATAGTCAAGAGCATCATCAATAGGTAGTCTAGAATATACATCTAATGCCTTGCCCTTCAATAACGCACTCAAGTGTAGTGACCACTTATCTCTCCCCCACCTTTGAATTGCTGCGTACCTCTCAAATCTAGCTAAGTAGCTATCCATGTTGTCATTATTCTGATCAAAATGTGGCAGCTTCGGACCGATGCATGCTCTGCCATAGTCCCTATCATGTCTATCTTCATCTACTATTCCACCCCTTTCTACTTTTGCCATTTCTACCTGGTGCTTAGTGTCTAGTTCTCGCAATTTAAATTCTAGAGCTAACTGTGCTTCATTGGCTAAACGATGTGATTCCTTATCTAACCGCGCAGCATCTAATCTATCTTTCTCCATCTGTCGCTCAACTTCCTTAGCTAACTGCTCAGCATCTAACCTATCTTTCTCAGCCTGTCTAGCCTCTAGTCTTTCCTGTCTTTCTCTCTCCTGCTCTTCTTTTACAAAGGCCCTTAACTCTGAATCTGCTAGCCCTAAGCTTTTGCCTATGTCCATTAGCTCCTTTTAATGGACGACATTCTCACTCTCAACTCAACTCCGGATTATCGATTTACACGCTTTACCCGACGGTACACAAGGTCTCTAGCACTCAAATCACTTGGTGATTTGTGCGAGTCTCTTGCTTCACGTCTATAAGGTTAAGGTAAATCAATCCGGTCTCTACTCCTAACGACGGTATAAGTTTCTCAATCGGTTAAGTCAATCCGGTATATGTATGGTATAATGTAATGGTATATTTACAATTCCCCCTCTATGGTACTGGACACAAATATTGGGGACTGGTTATAGACACCTGGCAGGATATAGTATTGTTCATACACAATATAATAGTGGTAGTAATCTCGCCTCAGATGCAGAAGTGTCTAGTGCTAACCTAGAACACCCGCTGTGCCATCATCACAGGGAGGTACTATTCAACAAATCCAAAGTTACAATGACCCTTACATCCACTATCTCACCAGATCGTCTCAACTCTATACTTCTGTACCTAGGTAGTCAAATCATGTATGTGGTGATGTATTAGTGCCTAAGTGTTGGAGTGCATCTTACATTAACTCCCAAGGCAAACAAATACAAGATTGAATCTTGACGACGCTAGGGGTACAGCTATTCTAGCCTCCTTACTTCAACTGCTTTGAAGAAACTGATTATAAAAAGAGGAAACAAAACCCCACTTCTGACACCATTGTCAAGGTCATTACCAAGGTCAGGAATGATCGAGACAAATTGTCTCCCCCAATTATCATATGAACCAAGTATACTTCAATTGTTATGACGTTATGGCCAATATAGCTTGATCTGACGAACGAAAAGTGGTAACAATGCAGTTGAAGTGTAAGGGATAGGCCAGAGTAGTAAGTACACGTAGTCCACTTAATCACTTATAATGTACACTATATTACATGGGGAACACACAGGAATACATGATACATGATATGCGAACATCACTGTACTGTGCATGACGCTATCCAATTACTACAAGGTTGTAAGCCAATCGACGGTTATACTTTTAACGCAACTTAAAAGCTATAGGACGAATAAACTCGGTATGTGGTATCTTCAATGGTCCCGTAGTGGACAATAGTATGAATGCACAAGTACTTTGATGATCGCTAATCAAAGTGAAATAACATACAAGTATAACATGGCATAACGAACATTGGAGGACAAAATGACAATCATCTGAGCTACCCCAGTGCTGGCGTATCTCAATTAGATAGTGTAACCTCTGAGTATCAAGGTCCCAAGGTCTGCCTCACCCGCAATATGAGGTCTAGTCAACAATATGGCTATAATCCAACTTCAAGTGGATTAATCCATAAACAATATATGTAGTCTTACTACAATCCTTTAGCCATGATATGCCATGATAGGAGTATTACCATACACTATCAAAGTATACATATGTATTGCCTATGCAATATATTTCCAAAGTATGAATGTCAAAGTCAAAGCCGGATGTGGTTACATCACATGATAGTCAATAACGATAATGTTCCGGAAGCTGGTTCCGGAAGTAAGTTCCACAGGTAGTATTATCTCCGGAAATGGTGGACCAGATGTAAAGTTCCTACGGTATCACTCGACTGTAGCAACCCGGGATGTGGTAGACCGGATGTAAAGTATCCATGTGAATCAATGGGTGTGTAATATGTGGTAGACCGGATGTAAAGTACCGGTAATCCGATATAATACAAAAATGGCGATTATCACGTTGGCTAAGACGCCGGGAAAAGTTTCACTTAGGTGACATTCAGCTCGGTGGTAGTATAATGATATGATATGTGTGTATGGCGTTTCACTTCACTAAACTATGGCTGTGACTGTCTGCTGAACGCGAGGTAGCTATCACACACTGCTCTATACAGGCCTGTACCCGGAGCTGTCTACACACACTGCGCCAGACAGACGTACGGACACTCGACGACCCGATACTCTGCACTGACTGGGGTCTGCCCTCAAACGATGTGGACCAAAACGTCCAATGTGGCTCGCTGGAGCGTTCTCAAGAGGCTACAAAAATGAAATGAATCTCCAATTACTGGACGAATACGCACAGACAGACAGACAGGATGCACAACAGACTAAAACGGGAATCGAACAACGGCAAATCACAGCTGAAAATAAAATGTTCTAGGTACATACCAAAATCCTCCGTGTCACTGGTGAATACAGTACTAGTCTTCTGTAACCAGAAAATATGTGTCCGCCAACACATAGCGAGACATCGCTTATATACGCACCAGTGAAACCATGCACGGAATAATGGATATGCCTACCCCTCGTACGACATCTCACATAAATACTACAAAACCATGGCTTTTGCCATGTCACCCGTGGGTTATATTTGGCATAAATATATGTTCCCACGCCTTAAATTCAACCAAACCAGTGTACAGCCCTCGTGGAATAAATACCATCCAACATGGTATACCCCACACTACCATAAATCTGCACACTATATAGACCCAGATCTCATAATCCGAAATCTACTCGACTGGTCTCGACAATGCGAAGGTCGCTTCTTGGCCCCGCCAAACCCCTCCATAACGGTCCTACGGCTATACACTCAAATGAGAGTGTAGCACATACTAAACTCAAATATCGTGGTCATTTACGGAAATATCACGACACAAAACATCACCATTATGGGATCTGATATATCCGTGTTGGCCAGTACCAGGCTATGATGAAACACTAACCCGTAGCATACATAAACAGGGCAGACCATGGTATGGTCTGCGCTGTATACTGGCTTCACCATCAGAAGGTCCCTTATATGGTGAAACACTGACACGCGGACAAACTCGGCTGGCACGGACAGTGGACATCCGTAATACTAAAAAGGTATCTTTTCCCTAGCGAAACCAGCACACGCAGTCAACGAGTTCTCTACCACACACATGCATAGTCTGTGGCAAATATGGCGTGACATCAGTAAAACATTGCTCATAAAATAGACGTATATTAAAATCCACAAATAGGACACGCATAAACGTATCTCCACCAATACAACATAAGCCCCCTTATTACACGCACATTGCACATGGCAAATGTACATGCCAAACCACAGGTGTGCAAAAACCACAGGTGTGTGAAACCACAGGTATGTGGAATCACAGGGATGTGAAACCAATAATACGCACAACAATACAACACAGTACCACACACCACAAACATACAATTATACGGATTCCAGAATGTACAAGAATACACGTGTCACGCGACACCGTCCATAAACCAGGTATCAGCCCTGTTGAGGAGGTTGAGCCCGTCATTGGTGGCGAACAGTAGTATCCGATTCTCCGACGACTCGTTGTCCACGAATTCATCGCCGTGGTAGATGTAGTAGTCCGAAGGCAGTGGTACAGGAATGTCGCTGATTGTGGCAGGTTCTTTTGGTGTCTTCCCCTTTGCGCGTTGGACAGTGTTCTTCAAAGAATTGACCGACCCTGCTGCAACAGCGACCTGAAAATACAAATTATGAAATATATTCATGTGAATAAACCAAAAATTTTCTCCGAAATGACATCATTATTCAGTTTTATCCACCCATATATACGACCATGTCTCAGGAAAGAGTAAAATTTGGTGACATACGGACAGACAGACAACCATGCCAAAACAATATGTCTCCCCCATTTATAGGGGGAGACATAATACACCAAACATTAATTTAGTCATTACATTCAATACTGACTATACTTACTTCATTTGGGTGAAGAAATAGTTTGTCAGCCACTATCTGACCCGGTTTGCCCCTGTTGGCCTCCGCACTTGACTTTATTGACTTCAAAGCGGCGATGGCGAAGTGGTCGGCGTCATGGGAGTGTTGTGTTGTTGTCCTCACTTCGGTTACCTGAAAAACAGACAATGATAATGAGCATTTTTTCAATATATTATATAATGATAGAATAGCTGGACTGTGGTAATTCCGAGATAAAATAAAATATTTGACATTTTCACTTGAAAATAATATATTATATGAGCCAAACTATGACAAAACCACCCTTATCGCATCGCTGTATTTGTAAATGACGTAGAAAATTTACACAAATTACTCTGAAATCTGTGTTATTTCTGAGATGTTGAGAAAGCATTAGCATTTTTTCAAAACAAAATACTAACCAATAAATCTGTTCTAAGTAGACCTCGGTAGAGCTTGCCTGAACGTTGTGTACATTCCCAGCAGATCGATGTCTTATTCTGAGATTTCTTCGTGTACGAATAACCTGCATATCAGAGTTTCCTGCCACCCTTGTTGTTGGTAATGATCTCCATGTCGGAAAGGATTGGTGAAGAAACTTTTTTTCTTTTTTTTTTATCTTATATTTAAGGGTAGGAATTGGCTCGAGGACCTTCCAAACCCGGGCAATTGAACCCAAAAGTGGCAGGTCAATGACCGTTGGCCCGTTTGCTTCCGAATTTACTAACATCTGCCATACAGTCGAAATATGTGCATTAAATGAAGGAGGCAATGAGGCGGTTAATTTAACCTAGCTAGTTCATTCTCCTATCGCACGAAGCCGGTATGTAAGACCGTGAAAAAGGCTGAGTGTGAGTGCATGTGATATATGGAGACTCAGCCGTAACAGTGTTATCCTATATAATGATGATATTTGACGATGGTCAGGGCATAACATATCAGGCCGGGAATGATCGATATTTGGTTATGCAAAGTATGATGTAATATGTTTTCGGGCCCAGCTACTGTCGTTTCGCGGCTTATCGTTATATACGATTTGCAATTATTCGAGTTCAGGTGTGGCGTTTATCTGTTACTATTTGGTTATATGACAATGTGTTTCACATATTCTGAAGACGAAAGAAAAAGAGAAGATAATACACGGCGGTATAGCAATTGCCCATATATTAGTGAGTGGCCCATACCATACCGCCGGTCATGGTCCAAAATGTTAAATTTGATTTCAGACGATGCATAGTACAGTCAATAATGTTTAATAAGAGTAATGCGGGCGGCCAATTCCGGTCTATTCTGCATTACTCCGTGAGATGAATGGTGGGGAAACCGGAGTACCCGGGGAAAACCACCTCCTCCGGCAAGTAATGACAACTTCACATACGTCGGTGTAGAGGTGAAGAGCTGTGATCGAACAGCTACCGGGGACCAATGCCGGCTCTTTACTGCCGGTCCAAATGACGGCATCAGCTACTTTCACTCCGTGCCAGGCGCCCGGCCACACCGCAACGATGTCCATTTGGTTCTACAACATATCTTTTAAAACAAGAGAACATGATTAAGGGTTAAGCAGGAGGCGATTGGCTGCCATTATTAACCTCTGTAGAAGAAGTGAAGAAAAAAAAGAGTATAGGGTGCGGTCGCCAGTATTGGAAGACGATTATTGTTCAGTGAGAGTTGGGGTAGAGGTTGCAAGTTGTCCTAGTCCATGTATATGGTGTCATCGGAATTGTGTATGGTACAGAGGGAGGGGTGGGCTGGGCAGTGATATGTATATTTATTAATACATAGGTAATCTATATATATATACATCTATATATTGTCGAATGTATTGGTTGTCATACTGGTTATACTATGTTATGCTTGGAGATTGGGTTTGCGTTAATTTATTTAGTTTAGCTTCATGTATTAGCCCCTACGATCCTGTACATATCGTCTCGTTAATATCCCAGTAGTAATCCTCGATAAGGCAATCCATACCAGATAGACTGTCCCGGGCCAGTTCCGATCGAGTACATACCCATTGGATGGGGGAGAGATCACTTGTCTAATATTTATATCTACAGCCTGATACTAATATGTAATAGACTTTTTCAGATTGGGTTTGTCTTAATTTATTTAGTTTAACTTCATGTGTTAGCCAACATGAGCCTGTACACATGAAGTACATGTACACATGTATTCATTGTTGCACTTTCACATTCGTTTGTATCATGCGAAACAATCAACAGTGGTACACAGTGCCAGCTTCTGGCCCAGGTGAAGCTCCCACGTATCGGGTTCTCGGCGTCCGCATACCAAAGTATAATGCCTCACACGAAACATACATGTATACGTACATTTATATACCTCCCGCATACAGGCACATTTAACTTAAGATTCTAAAAAAACAACATGAAATTCACATGTAATGTTATTGGGAAAGGATGAGCGCTAAATACATTGTTTCAATGTACATGTATTGATGATATAACATATATACAACCTATATGCTGTTATGTTTGGAGATTGGGTTCTGATTGGGTTGAGCTACCGCACCCCACCTAATCATGTAATAGATCACTTGTCTTATATTTATGTTTACAGCCTGATACTAATAGACTTTTTCAGATTGGGTTTGTCTTAATTTATTTAGTTTAACTTCATGCGTTACTACACGAGCCTGTACTATATCGTCTCGTTAATTTCCCAGTACTAATCCTCGATAAGGCAATCCATACCAGAGATACTTTCCCAGGCCAGTTCCGATCGAGTACAGACCCATTGGTGGATCACTTGTCTTATATTTATATAGTTATATGTTGCTATGTTTTGAGATTTGGTTCTGATTGTGTTGGGCTACCGCACCCCACCTAATACATGTTAACGTTAACTACATGTATATACATCCTAAATTGTAAACATAAGCTGCGTACATGGATCTTGCAACATTGTCAACCAGTGACGATATTTACAGTAGTTTTCATATCTGGGATGGAGACAATGGGGCCTAGTGTCACGGACATAACTTAGCTAGGACAACTCCATCGTATTTTTATTTTGTTCCTACCCTTAGTACCGGTGTATACATGTGTACATGTATTGTAATTTGAAGTATGATTCATTATATTATTTAATTGTGCATTGATTCTTTTTTATTATTTTTTATTTTTATTTTTGGCTGCAGCGCTGTATTATGTTATATCTTATTCCAGTACCCTGTCGCCTTAATGTATTTTAGTACAGCTAAGTGTATTTCCGTTTCACATTCTTTAGGGGGGAATATTAAATTATATGGGGACGATATAATATTATTTTTTAAGCAAACAGCGGCTAAATCTTTTCTTGATGATTCATGCGTTGGACAGAAGAAGAAATAGTGGTCCAGTTCTTCTATTTCGTCTTCATCGCACTGACTACAGTTTATATCTATATCAATATTGCTGCCCTGTGGATAACGATTTGCCTTTATACCATTTCTGCCTAATCTAAATCGTGTGATTATTCTGTCTGCCCGCCTATCCTTAATGTATAATTTACACGTAACTGGGATTGTGGGAATCATTGATTGCAGTATGTGCCCACCGTGCTTACTTTCATGAATGTTATTCCAACGTGTTTGCCATTTGTATCTTGATTGTTTGCTAATAACAGAATATATTTCTCTATGAGTAGGTAGTGTTAATTCATCAGTGCCTGTCGAATGTGCTGAAGCAGCCGCGCGATCTGCTTCTTCATTACCGGGTATTCCAATATGGGAACGGACCCAGTCTATATTTATAAAGCTTGCCTGTTCCACTGTTCTGCTTATTAGTGTCTTAATGTCATGTATTTTGTCGGGTCTCGTTTTAGATGTACCTGAAATTAATAGCTTGAACAGAGCTTAATGAATCTGTTATAATTACTGTGTTTTTGTAGTCATTTAGCGTAAGGTTGTATATAAAGGCCTTTTCTATGGCAATAAGCTCTGCTGTAAATACACTTAGAGTGGATGCCAACTTATATTGTTCTATATGATCTAGTTGGGGTACCACAAAAGCAGCTGATGTTATTCCTAGTTCTGAATGTTTGCTACCGTCCGTGTATATCTGTAGCGTGTCTTTCCAATGGTGGTGAATGTAATCTGTTGCGTTTGTAAGGCTGAGGACTGGATCCCTATTATTATCTATTATTATTTATGTAAGGTCAGATCTTGTTGTGGTTTCAAATGGGTAATAAGGTATGTGTGTGAAGAATGGTTGTATTTTACAGTCATTTAGTCCATATTCTTCTTTTAGGCTTATAGCGTTCATTGCATAACATGTTTTTATTTTATTATTGTTAGATTGATACTTTTTATTCGGTTTACTAGGACCTCTTTTAATTCTTAACATGTTGTATTTATATGTACGTTTGGGTTGTATTAGTTCGTTAAGTGGTAGGTTAGCACCATGTGGCTGGGTGCGAGCCCAGTATTTTAGTAAATTACATTCACGTCGCAGATCCAGTGGTTGTACAACTGTTTCTACTTCTATTGCTGCGGCTCTAGTTGATTGATAGGCACCCGTTGCTACTTTTAATGCTGCTCTTTGAATTATTTCTAGTTTATTTAGATGACTGGCCGCTGCGTCTTTGTATAACATACAGCCGTAGTCCATTTTAGATAGTATTAATGCTTTATAGAATCGTAGGAGAGACGGTTTGTCTGCTCCATATGATGTACCTGATATAAGTTTCATTAGATTAAGGTCTTTCCTACACCGTTGGACTAGGTCTGTTACATGAGGACCCCAGGTTAATCTGTCGTCTAATATCATACCTAGAAATTTTGCACATTTCTTGTAAGGGATTGATTGGTTGTTCACCACTAGATTTTTTATTCTATAGTACTGTTCTCTTGTATAGGTATACCGCTGCTCCGCATCTTTATAGCACAATGTCCCTCCGTTATGAAATATGACTGCCTCAGTTTTAAGTGGGGAGATTTTAAACCCCCATTTATTTTGACATATTGTAATTGTATTTTGTGATGTATGTACAACTCCGAGGGCTACATCTAGATTCGCATGTGCATTCCAGATCGCGCTGTCATCAGCAAATTGTGATAGGTCTTCTTTTTACGTGTATTCTTATTAGCATTGTTAAGTTCAGTATGCAGTGTGTCAATCATGATGTTGAATAATATTGGACTAACGACGCTGCCCTGGGGGCAACCATTATCTATGTTTTGGAATTCGGAGTGCTCTGTTCTCCTAATTCTGACTCTAATTTTCCTGCCCGTAAGAAATTTGTCAAGCCATAACACCATTCTGTTATTTATGCCCTTCTCTATGAGTTGCTATTTTGTTCCTTTTGTCCACATTAGGTCAAAGGCTTTCTCTAGGTCTAAGAAGACAGCAACGACCGTTTTCTTTTCCATCATAGCTGTTTTAATTACGGTTTCCAGTCGTGCTAGTTGATCTAAGGTAGATCTTTGATTTCTGAATCCTGATTGAGTCGGGCTTATTTTTTGGTTTGATTCTATATGGTGCTTTAACCTATTCGCTACCATCGTTTCCATCACTTTGCAAATTGTTGGTGTTAACGATATTGGTCTGTATGATGTGAATGCGTTGTATCCTTTTTAGGTTTTAATATAGGGATGATGGTAGCTTCTTTCCAGGAGTCAGGTAGGGTACCGTTTTTCCCAGGGGGGGGGGAATTTGGATTTATAGCCAGAAGCATTGTTCCATAGATTCAATAGGGAGATGCTTTAAATTGCATAGTGTATTTTATCTGCTCCTGGTGCTGTATTCTTTTTACTTTTAAGGGCAGCTTTTAGTTCTGACATGATGAAACGTCTATTGAGGCAGGTTCCTTCATTTAATTCAGGAATTATTGTTTGTGTATCTATCTTAGATTGGATAATTGGATCTCTTTGTTCTTTAACTTGTCTAAATTCTGGTGTAAGGTTGTCGTTACTTGAAATAGTTTTATAATGGTCTGTGAGCACCTCTGCCTTTTGTTTTTCATCGTAAACTAGGTTGTTGTTATGTAAAATTGGTGGTAGTGGTGGTGTACGTTTACCTCTGATTCATTGAATTGATCCCAAATTTCTTTACTAGTTTTTTCGTTATTAAGTTCCGAAATAAATTTCTCCCAACCGATTTGTTTTGCCTCATTTAATATGGTGGACGCGAGGGATTTTGCCTCCCGATACTCGTCCCGCCTTTTTTCTTTCAGGGTTTTATGGTATTTATATGCCTGTTTCCATCTACGCAGACAGTTCTCCCTGTTTGTAATGGCATCCGAGCAGGCCGGAGTCCACCAGGGATTGGTTGGGCGATTGTGTGCTTTGCCACTTGTCTGTGGTATGCATTCCTTACTGATTTCGTAGAGAGTGCTCACAAATTCATTATGATATTCATTGCAGTTTAATTTTTTCTCTATGTGTAACTTAGTTGAACATAAGTGATGGAAACGCTCCAGTCAGCCTGACCTAACTTCCATTTAGGAATTGTTGCGGGAGTAGTACTCTTATGGTATTGGGTCAAAACTTTAGTAATTATTGGATAGTGATCACTTCCTAGTGTAGAATCGTGTACGAACCAGGAGGACGAAGAAGCTAGAGCTGGTGTAGCTAATGATGTCTGTGTTGTTCCTATACCTTTACTATGTGGGATATTAGACGTATCGAAGGTTACGGCCCCATCATTTAATAATACGTAATCTGTATTGTCTAAAAAGTTTATTCATCACAGTTTTGTTTTGTTTGTTTTGGCGAGATAATGCACGTCCCAAAGTGGGTTGTGTCCGTTAAAGTCACCCAATATCAGAGCTTTATTACTTATCTGTTTGGTAATGTTATATAGATTGTGTAGTTTAGTAGCGTTTGTACTGCCACGGGGACGATGTATACATTTAGTATGTCTATATTACCTTTGTTACCTAATATTTTAATTGCAGAATAAAGAATATTTTCTGTTTCCTTCAGATGATTCGTTTTTAATTTTGTAGAAGAAACTCCATTTTTAGCATATATGCCTACTCCACTACCATGGAATGGATTTGTGGAGTGCGCTATTAAGTTGTATCCTGTTAGAGTTGATGGTTTTGGCATTTCCTGAAGGCATATTACATCGGGTGACAATATGTTAGTTTCTATAGCATTTATTAGCTCTCCCTTTGTCCGTATAAATCCCCGACAGTTCCATTGAAGGACAGTCAGGGGGTGATTATTACTATTATTATTTCTACCCATATATGTTTATGTTGTATTAATGTTATGTATTATTGCGAACATATTCTGCGTTTGTGCAGAAGAGCGCCATTGTTTACTATTCAGAGGTTTCTGGCTGGGAGGCTGTTTCAGGTTCATTGTTTCTCAGCTGTACTGGAGGCGCTAGAACATTGGGACCTTGCTTACATTGGACTTTACGTTTAGGTTTTTTAGTTTGACGACTACCAAATGTTCCATTCCTGTTAAAAGTTTTTGATTGTTTTTGTGCAAGGGGCATATTGTGTGTTTTGTTCTTATTAGATTTAGCGCACTTATTTGTTTCCCCCACCGGGCTACCCATTGGACTGGCATTTGGGGTGGATGTTTTAATGTTGTTGGTTGCTGCCTCTGTGTGTTGTTTCGTAACACTTATATGACCTTCTGCTATGTTGTATGTGTTAATGTTGTCGCTGGAAACTATTTTGTGATATATTTGATAAGCATAGAGGTGATGACGCTGGGGCGGATTTGTTGGGGCTATTGTTTACGACTGGGCAGCAAGGACTTTTTGCGCAGTCCATGCTGATGCTATGTGACATTTCGGGTTCCATTTCAGTTGTTATGCCGAGTTCCGCCGCCAGTTCTAGTATTGTTGTGTCTATTTCCGTTATTAGTCCAGCATGTTTGCGATTACTCGTAGTATTGATGGATGCAGGGGTTCAGTATTGTTATTTCTTCTTTGTTTAGTGGGTGGGGGTGTGATGTAGGGTTTTGTCTGTGTGTCGTGTTTACGTGTTGAATAATAGCGGCAGTAACTTCGGGTGTGTGAACTGACCTATTTTGTAGATGGGACTCTGCTATGTGACCTATTATTCCTTGTATTTTAATTCCTAAATGAGATTCTAATGTTGTTTCTATCACCGCTATTAGATCCAAAAGTTGATTTTTTGTGACATACTGCTGTATTTCAGTATCTCGTTTGGCGTGTGTATCCATGGATGGTGATTCAGATGCTTGTTTGCGTTTATTGTATTGTGGTGTGGCTGGGATAGTTGAATACTGACTGTTTTGTTGTTGTATAGGTAGATTAGTGGTGGCATGAACATGTGTGGTATTGGTCGAAGTGTGTGTTTGCAGTTGTTCCTTGAGTGCGTCACGCGTTAGTTGTCTTGTTTGATTTTTGTGATTAATGTGCGTCTTGTATTTAAGAAATATCGGGCAGTATGGATCGCTGGCTCGATGGCCACAAGCCTGTAATTCTGCTACAAAGCAATTGTTGCAGAAATCGTTGTCCCTCGTTTATTTAGATGTGCAATCCTTATAGAAGTGTGCATACCCACAAATTGGGCAGTTGACAAAATTGTTTCTGCAAGCGTCTTGTCGGTGACCAAACTGCTGGCATTTATTGCAGCGGTGAAGAAACTTAGAAATCATTTCATTATATATACACAAATATGTCAGCCAGTGACATTGAGTAACATATGAGTAAAATATGACAGTAATTAACAGCATCAAATTAATTAAATAACATTAAGGTTATTTTAATCAGGTTATTTTAATCAGTCAATTACAATCAATTAAAACAAACATAAATGTGTTCATTAATTATGGCCTAATTGGAGAGAAGATCAAAGCACACATTTCCAATTGTTGTTAACAGGTTTTATAATAACTGAGTGATCAAAGGGTTGTACAATTATGTAAATTATTTTGCTAATTTCCAAGAAGATTAAAGTCGCAAACAATCACAATCCCAGAAATTGAGGGGTTTCGTCCACCCTGAGAAAACGATTGAGGGTGTTTTGTCCACCCTGAGAAAACGATTGAGGGGGTTTCGTCCACCCTGAAAAAACGATTGTGGGGGTTTCGTCCACCCTGAAAAAAAAATTGAGGGTGTTTTGTCCAACCTGATAAAACGATTGAGGGGGTTATGTCCATGTAGTTATTTTTAGGTTGAGGGTGTTTTGTCCGAGGGGGTTCTATCCGGATACCGTATTTTACATGCGATGGCTCGAAATGCAACTCCTCGAAAAATGCGATCGCTCGAAACAATTGTCAAGTCCCGTGGACATATTTCTCGCTATTTTGCTATAGGATGACTCGAAATTGATGTCGAAGTTTGTGTTTGGCTAATTTTCACACCTCCGCGTCCGACTTATTACGATCAAAGGCCGAGCCACGCTCTACCTGTCTGTGAAATGTGATTTCTTTTCAAGTGCAGTTAATTGCCTAAAGTGGTGCAATTTGATCGTTAACGTTGTTGATGGCGATCATTTTGCGAATTCTGTATTAGATTATTCGGAAACTTTCAACATAAATTGTGGAAACTCTATTTATTGGTATGCTTGTATATTATTTGTGAAATAAAAGTTTTTGTATTCTTAATTTGTTGTTTGTGTCCCATATTTGCTCAACGGCATACGGCGATTTATTAAATATTCTGGGTTTCGTCCACTCGGAGTATTTAATAGAATCTGTCGTAGGTCATTGGTCGTTTTTCGTTCTAACTCCCGTGTTATTCGAGAGGCTACCCGGGAGTTACAACGAAAAACGCCCATTGAAAATACCACTGTTTCCAGTGACGTCACAACCACCTGCTGCATTAATTATGTGCGCCGCTATTTATAGTGAATACTGGACATTTTCTCCTTTTCACTTTGATAATAATTGAAATAAAGACAGTTTTGTAAATACAAGCAGTGTATTTAATTTCACATGATAACTAACCTGCGAATAAATTATAATCATCTAAAACATGGATACATTCTATTGTGCTTTCCTTCTTTCCTAAATCCGACGGGTACAGTAGTCGGCAAATAACAAAATCGAAAGATGCGATGGCTCGAAAGATGCGATCACTCGAACAAAGTGTGCGGTCCCGTGGCATTTCGAGCCATCGCGATTTCACTGTATATATATATGGGATTTTCCTTCTTCCCTACACATGAAATATGGGAGTTGACCCTGTTAACCGACCTAAATGACTTTAGCTGAAGATAAGCCATTAAACAGCAGTATATAAATAAATAATACGTATTAGTAACGAACCTAGTTTCAGTACTTTCAGTACTTTGATATATTAGTGAGGTTGAATACGTGGCGAAATATGCCGTAGGATCAAACGTCACGCTGGCCAAAAGAGACATAAAACGAAGTTTGTCGCATCGAGTGACGCACACTTGCGCCGACCTAATGACTCTTGTTGACCTTTTGTTTACAGACTGGTATTGTCTTATCTATCGATGATGCAAGTAAATATGTCGCGATCTGACGAAATGTGGATTATGTTTCTGTGCGATCAGTGAATACCCAGATCAGCCTGGTGATGGTGTACACTGTTCGCCATAATACAGACCTATCACTCGACTAATCTGCTTCATCAATTTCTACGCATATGTTAGACCTGGGGCCCGATTCACTAAATTTCGTACGGCGAAGACGTTCGCAAGTGTAAATCTATAAAAGCTTCCAACAAAATTCGCATTAACCCTTTCCCTGATAGAGACGACTTTTCACGCCTCTGCAGAAGATGTCTTTAGAAAACATTGTGGGAAAAGGAGAAATTGCTTGCAACAAGCAATTTCTCCTTTTCCCACAATGTATTCTACTCTATCAGATAATTTAACCACCATTTGACCCAGCATTTGATTCTTTTATTCAGATGTTTTCGATTTGGAAGAGTCGAAATATCGCAAAACAGGGAAAGGGTTAACAGCCGGTTGTGTGAACCATTTGGAGGATTTGTTCATATATTTAAAGCTGGGGTCCCACGTGCCATGTTATATATAGGGAGACAGATAGTTTTATATATTCTGTAGATATGACATTTTCTGGCCAAAAAAACCCCAACACATTCATTCACCATTACCCCACGTATTGATTGGCATTATTATACAGTTCATATCAGACGTAAATGTCCACGCCGATATCAGGGGCGATAACCGTGCTTCATTAAAATATTAACGGACATTACTCTTTATTTCCACCGCACTATCAGTAAAATATATACAATGTATTACTAAATGATTATATCCGTATAGCGGGCACTTGTGATGTTTAGAACTGGTGGAATAGTGACACAATTATACACTCATTTAATTCCTATAACGAACAGTTTGTGTCTGCTGAGTGGGCATGTACCTTTAATGTCTCTTACACGTATGTAGTAAATGGTAGCATTAGTGAGCATAATTATATTACTAGGTAACAATGTAAACATCACTAAACTTCGTACGACTAAAATGTTCGTAAGTGTAAATTTAGAATCGTCCGGAAAAATTAATTGATTGATTTACATTTATTGAGCATAGGCTGCATATACAGCCTATGCTCAATAAATGTAAATCCAATAATTGTTTACGAGAAAACATTGTTAATGTGCAATTTACAGACTATCGTGATTTTGCACTTACGAACATGTTAGTCGTACGAAGTTTAGTGACGTGAAACGGACCCTGGATCTCAATAATACATTATGTTATGTACAGTAGAACCTCTCTAAACCGGACACCCATACAATATATGTCTGCTTAATTGTATGTATTTAGTGTCATCTCTCACCGTTGATAACATCTGTTCATGATCGCAAACCACATATACATGTGTCGCGGTGCCCATGTATTTGATTTACAGAGGAGCCTCTTTAAACTGGACCACCTGGGAACCTGTATATATCATTGGGACCCAGCACCTTTAAATGCAGTATATGTCTCAGATACGCCTAGAAAACTGAACATATTTATTAGATTTATAGTAAAAAGTAGTTTAATGAGGGATCGTAGCTAGTTATCTCCCTTTGCAAATATATTCATAGAATTCCGTCCTATGCTCACTGTACTTCAGCGTTTGTTTCTTACTGAATAGCACGAACTGAGTTTTGCAAACAAAAGTAGACCCAGTGTAGACTGAACATATGTGCAGTCTGATCTGGGACTACACTGATTGCAATACAGTTAACAAAGTGTGAAAATATGAATATGGCAAATAATGCAGTTCCTGATCAGACTGTGCAGGTATGCAGGATAACCTGGCTCAACACTTCTCGAACACACTATAATGGCTCCTGTACACATCAAATCGTGCGACATTCGCCCTTTTTACAAGCAATAAGACCATAAAATATACAATTTGAACCGGATTTCTATAAATAAATTCAAAGGGAAATGACAGGCTACGATCCCCCAAACAGTAGACTTGTCTCGATTTCTGAACGCAGTTTCATCTGTAAGTCGCCTGAAAAGAGATAGGGGATTGGTAAGAAAAAAATTAATATAATTTAAAAATAACTAAAATAGTTTGTTTTCCTATTTTCATGATTTTGTTACAAAATGGTTACTGCATGTATACATATTGTCACCTTTAATGCATCTACCGGGTATCGCAGGAAGCAGAAACTATGAGCATAAAGCAAGAATAAAATCCAATTTTATGCTAACGGCAGTACTAATTATGTTTGTTATGTCCAGGGGCCCGTTTCACTAAACTTCGTATGACTAAAATGTTCGTAAGCGCAAATTTAGGATCGTCTGGAAATTTCAATTGATGGATTTACATTTATTGAGCATAGGCTGCATATGCAGCCTATGCTCAATAAATGTAAATCCAATAATTGTTTACAAGAAAACAGTGTAAATGTGATATTTACAGACTATCATAATTTTGCGCTTACGAACATTTTAGTCTTACGAAGTTTAGTGAAATAAAACGGCCCGCTAGCTGGTTCCTGTAGCCTGTGATGCTAAGCCACGTGTTAAGGAGAGGATTTATATAAGCTTGCTTTCAATCCAATCCCATTTGTATAATTCTGTATATACTACTATTGATTCCTTACTTGTAAATTATATACAAACTAGAGAAAATGAACAGGGACTCACGTATACCACCGGCCGCCGCCTGGACCGACAAATAAAAACGCAAATATTTAAAATTTCTAAGTAATTTCACCTTGACCTTGGACATGAAGGCCGCATGAGTGTGGTATGGAATGAAAATATGAATGATGATAAGAAGTATATGAAGTTTGAGATCAATCCAACTTACTGTTGCAGAGATAATGGGTACCTAAAAACTTTAACGTGGACGGACAAACGGACGGAAGGACGGACGGAATCACGAAAATTATATACCCCTCGACCTACTTCGTATGCCGGGGGTATAATAAATATATTTAAACAAAAAATAACATTAGGGAGGTCACGAAGATGAGTGAATCAGGCGTAAAAACCATCTAATAACAATATTTTAGTGGCGGTGCTTGTCCGTATTCATTGGCATTTTATTTATCTCTTTGCCTTCCTCCTGGTTCCTAACCGCTTGTTAATTAGAGAAATTGTAACCATTTTGTCATCCCCTCTATATAGCGAAATATAGCGGCCATCTTCAATTTCAGAAATAAACCATATCAAAAGTATTTCCCATCGTGGAAATACATAAAACTTACATCAGAACAGCATTACATACATCAAAATAATTATTTCACTATCTTATATTGAAATCATATGGACAGTTGTTGTTACTTAATTAGCATTAGGCGGCCATTTTCCAAAATGGCCGCCACAAGTTTTCCAAAGTTCCACCTAGTAGAATATTTAAGACATACGTATATATTACTCAAATCAACATTCAATTTCTCTTAACTAGAAAATGTACACGGGTCTTTAGGACAGACTGTGGACTAATAGGGGTTAACCGTTAGTTAAATTCACCTGTGTGGTGGCTTCTCAGTGAATACGCAGATGTCCGTGACAATGCTGGACTAAAATGCTAAACGTCATAAGGTTCGGCTCACGAGTTTTGTCGTGATTATGTAGATTTTATCAGTCTGGGAGATAAATTTAAATCAAGCACAGTCCGAATCAAATCACCCTGTGGAACTTTTTCAACGTCGGAGACTGTAAACTGACCATTCGGATATTACACCGACGATATTAAACTGACCATTCGGATATTACACCGACGATGAAGGCGATCTTCCTATTAGCTTCATTAGTAACCGTAGGTGCGTACTAAGAGACTCGACCCGGTTTCTCAAAACCTCTGTTAGCTTAACCATGTTAAGGACATGCCATTATTTTTCTCTGTTAAGAGTCCACATAGATGGCCAAAACCTACCTACGTATCCGATAAAAATTAAAAACAAACAAGGTCTTGAAAAAAAAGTTTTTAGCATAAATTTAAATTTCCGTCATAAAAAAATAAGAAGAAAATACCGTAATTAAACTTATTAAGTGTACATTCATGAACGGATATAACACGTGTACATGTCTCCAATCAATTTTCATATTACTTCGCCAGTAAATAGTGTCAAATAGCATACAGAGTTTGTTTGTTTTCTCACAGAACCACTCTAAAAAATCTACCCACACGCGGACGCTTAACAGAGAATTAACTGTGTATGGCCTAACTGTGTGTTAATCTAACGTACGTTCAGCAACCGAACAATGGTTTATTTTCTGATCAAGTAAACTGATCAGTGATCAGCCGAGGCTAGGAAACGCGTGGGAAATCCGAGGCTTGCCGAGGATTTCCTACCGTTTCCGAGCCGACTCTGATAAACCTGATACAGTGGAACCTCACTAAACCGGACGCCCTGGGAGGTCAGATTTATAGAGGCTCCACTGTAAATCAGGCATTTGAGCACGTCTATATAGTGTCCGTTGCATGCGATCATGAACAGACATTATCAAGGGAAATAATGACAACACTCACGTAAAAATAAGCAGACCTAGTCTGTATGGATGTCCGGTATATACAGGTTCTACTGTATTCTTACGTAGGAAATCCGGGGCCCGTTTCACTAAACTTCGCACGAATAAAACTTCGCAAGAAGTTCGTGAGTGCAAAATTGAAATCCACAATAACACTGTTTTGACAGCCGATTATGGAAAATCTTCCGTGGATGTGCTTCATTTAATGGCAAGAAACCGAAGGTACAAAATGGCAACATTAGAGAAACACGTTAATGTGAGAAGCAAATTCATAGATATCTTCGTACGAACATGTTTATCGTAAAATGTTTAGTGAAACGGGCCCCCGAGGTTTGCCGAAGACTCCCTACCGTTTTCGAGTCGAACCTGATAAACCATGCTAGCGTCTTGTGATAGCACGTATATCAGGTTATAAAACTCTCCAGGGCTCCAGATAAACTGTGTATCTAAAGAGTATTATACCCCCAGATTTCAAATTAAATGCGCATTTTACTTTTACAAATACGTATTATTGATTTTCTTCCTTATTAATGTAGGGAACAAATGGTAAAAAAATAAAACAAATTAAAACAAATCACTTATTTGAGCTGCAAAAAGAAAACGCTGCTTTTTGCAGCTCAAAACTAAGTAACTTTTCAACTTTATTACAGTATTTTCACTACACAATTTGAAAATCAATGCTGTGTATTTTCAGATTGCTGTGAGTATTTTGTACTCCCACGTTCGATAATCGATGCGTATTCTGCTCAAATAAGTGCGTAAAATACGCCAATATGCACCTTATCTGGAGCTCTGAATTTAGTCTCTCGAATATGTATCAACTTCCCGGCCAATGTTATTTTTTTGCGGATTTTCATGTTTTCTCGTTATTTACAGTCGTTGTACACGGGGAGCCGTACTGCACGGATGCCAGCAGCTGTAGTCACGTGACGTGCATGGACCAAGGTCAGCAGATCGGCTGTGTACATGGTATTTGCACGTGCGTCAGCACACCCTTAGACGGTAAGTGTAGTTTCTCCGGTTACTCGATGCGCTTAAATCTATATAATAAAACTCTAGCACATTGATTTTCAGTCAATCTTTAATTTTTATTTATTTTTATTCGAGCGCTAGCGAAGAATTATACAACCAACATCCAAATTTGAGGTCTTGCAGCTTGTATGCAAATGAGCTAATCGCAGCACATATTATGCGGGTTGAACTTTTTAAAAACACGGGTCTGACGCCATAAAAAATAGTTCTAACAACTTAGCTCGATCGCCTTTTCAGTGTGATAAATGTTTTGTTTGTTCTTTAGTGCTAAATTTAATTTATTGTAAATGTTTCGGTAGTCTAAGCGTGCGACGCTTAACCGCCATAATCGATTATTCGCGATTCGTAATCCGTAGTTCGGTGCACGAATACAATATTGCGGTTTTCCAATAATCTATTTTTAACTCGTTGTTGTTGTTGCTGCTGTTGTGAAATTCCCGCGCTTATTTCACACGAAACGCTTTCCACTCTAGATTAAGTCTTAGTCTATGTATCATCCACAAACACATACTGCGAAGAATTTCAGAAAGTTCAGTCCTTTGATTTCTGTAAATAAAAAAGACAGACTGCAAAACATGCCAGACTTTTATTACATATAACTATTGATGCGCATTTACATCACGTAGTATATACATGTAGCTACCCATGAAATGCATAGCAATGCAATGTAAATAAGTCATATGTTCTCCTCGATGAACTAAACAACTTCCGGTGAATCATCAGTACTTCCTGTATCTATAGTATCTATATAATGCTTTTATCATGAATTCACAACTTGTGTGGATCGATTTTATAAATATAACCATGGTTTTTATTGATAGTTTCAATACATCTCGCCCAATTTCCAAACTGTGTCGTTTTCTTTTACATACACAATCATCAAATAAATTGTTTTCATGTGGTATGGGTGATTTTTATGATGCGGGCATATACCGTTACCGGCGTCCGTACGTCCCGTCCCGTGCGTACGTACGTCCCGCTCGCGTAACTATCTCATAATTTCTATTCCTTTCATGTAGCTGCTTCATGATACAATGATTGTTTTATACATCATCTGGCGCGGCACGGAAACGGGATCTGCTCGGCAGAGCCTCGCCCATCCCGTTTTGCCAGATATTTTTACACATTCACGGCACTAACCTACTATTCTCTATTTACGATACTCCGGTCCCCTCTAAACCCAAGGTCAAGGTCACGTATGTACTGCATTCAAAACCTAAACAACGCTCGGGTAAATTTCTTATAATTTCTGTTTCCTTTCACATAACTGCTTCATATATGCATTCCTCTGATGTTTTCTTTCAAATACCTGCACATGTGTTCCTCTGATGGTCCTCTATCATGCTGTGACATCCCACAGGTGGAAGACTCGGACATGTGACACACAAACAAAAAATTTGTGTCACAGCTATGACAAATCCATGACCATCGGCCCTCCGCTAAACCAACTGTCAATGGCACATATATACTGAGCAAAACTAGAAACGTCCCTCCATGTTTAAGGAAAGATTCATCAAAAACCAAAAGGGTTACTTTTAAAAATCAAAATGGAAAAACAAGTTCATTCATTTCTGTATCAAAGCCAATAAATTGCATTTGGATATCTTGTTAAATATTCGAGAGATAACCGGCCAATGGCGGTAGGGGTCAAAATCAAAAATCACAAAAACTTAGAAATGTGTTACTTAATGTTTAGAGATGGAATTTCAATAAGTAATGTGGCAAATTCAGTAAATCTCGTTAGTACCGAGTGTGGCCACCGTTTGCATGAATGCATGCAATGATCCTACGCCGCATCGACGTGACGTAACGCAATACCAGTGCATTGGGCAAATTCCTCCATTCCCGTTGTAACGCCCGTGTAAGATCGCGAACATTGTCAATCTGATGGTTAGCTCGTGCTTTGCGGCCCAGCTCATCCCATATGTGCTCAATGGGATTGAGATCCGGGGAGACCGCGGGTCATGGCATGACGTCGACGTTGTTTTGCTGTAAGTATTGAGTGGTGACCCTGGCTAAGTGAGGGCGGGCATTGTCGTGCATCAATGTCACACCAGGACCATGCTGACGGATAAATGGTAAGGAAGGCATGTGCATTTAGCACATCTGTAACATAACGTTGTGCATTGATGTTGCCCTGTACAACAACCAAATCTGTCTTCCGGTTTCCATGATCCCACCCCAGACCATTACGCTCCTCCCCCAAACCTGTTCTTCTCAACAATGCAACAATCGGTGAATCGTTCATTTTTACGCCTGTATACCCGTAATCTTCCGTCAGCATGACTAACTGTGAACCGAGATCCATCGGTGAACAAAACTCGGTTCAGTCAGCCTTCTCAGTTCAGATGACGTCGCGCCCATAACAGTCTGGCAGCACGGTGACGTTGGGTCATTATCTGACCAGTGTACGGGCGGCGTGCCCGGATTGGTTGGTTGTTACGACGTAACCGGTTGCGAATGGTCTGCCCTGAGACACCGTATCGCCTAGCAGTGACTGTGGCTGCCAATCGACGTTGACGTAAGTGCGTCAACGTAATGTAACGATCGGCTCTAGCCGTCGTTACACGAGGCCTACCAGGTCGCTGCCGGTCGTGAACAGCCCCAGTCTGCTGGTACCGAGCTGCAAGACGATCAATCGTCTTCCGACAGCAACCAAACCGATGCGCGACCGCCCTGGCGGCCATCCCACCCGCAAGCATCCCAATTGCCTGATTTCGCTCGTTTTCGGAAAGCCGTGGCATATCGAAAACAGTGAAAAATTAAAAAATTAAGTTTTTTAATTTTCGAATAGCCCCTATCGCATGAATGGTACGACATGAACTGAATCACCTTATCGATGACAAGTATAGCGTGCACGTGCAAAAAGTGGAAATCAACGTTCCGGTCACTGGCCGCTATGTAAACCGTGTGTATCGGCTAAGCTCTACACGATCGTATTCTGAACATCGCCACGGTTTAAAATACATGTACTTTGAACATGTGGTACATACATAGACAGAGCTACACCGGCTATAAAACAGGGACGTTTCTAGTTTTGTTGAGTATACTTAGTCCGTTCAAAGCCAGAACACTCTGGTAAATGTCTTATAATTTATATTTATTTACTTTCACGTAACGGCTTCATATTTCACACATGCATTCCTCTGATGGAAAGCTGTGACAAATCCACGATTCTTGGACCCCCACTAAACCCACGAGTCCCTTACTTAGTACATTCAAAACCTTAACCCTTTCAACCCTAAGGAACTGGAATGGACTGTGATATGCTAATGTTCCGACCAATCCAATGGTCACAAAATGATTTTCAGATTCGTCCATTTATGAAAAGGGGGTGGTTTTGTTCTAAGAAATATGAAAATTACTTGCAAAAAGTGCAGATCCTGATGAGACGGCTCGTTACGAGCCGGCTCATCTGGATCTGCACTGTTTGCATAAACCGCTATAGCGGGCTTTCGGGTTCAAAGGGTTAACAATGGGGTAAATGCCTTATAATGTACGATGTGTGTTTCCTTTGACCCAACCGATTCATAGTTCACACTTGCATTCCTCTACGGAGCCCCACAGGGGACATGGATTTTTTTTATTAATTTGTTCCCACGAAATAACAATTCGTTCCCTCAATTTAACAATTCGTTCCCACGATATAACAATTTGTTCCCTCGAATTAACAATTCGGTCCCACGAAATGACAATTCGTTCCCTCAATTTAACAATTCGTTCCCTCGAATTAACAATTCCTTCGCACGATATAACAATTCCTTCCCACGAATTAACAATTCGAATTGTTATTTCGTGGGAACGAATTGGTAAATTGTGGGACGAAGTGTTGATTCGTGGGAACTATTATGTTGTCTTTTGCATTTTCAAATGTGCCATTGTTTTCTTTGGCTGCCAGTGGGGTCATTCGTGGGGCCACATTTCTTAATTTATTAATGAAGCACTGCTCACGTTTAAAGGTACATACCCACTGCACATATGCAAAAAATGTTCATTATATCAGGGACATCATCTGAGACATTTTCTGGCAAAATAAACATTCATTCACCATTAACCGATGTATTAATTGGCATTATTAAACATTTTATATCAGACTTAAATTTCCACACTGATATCAGGGGCGATAACCGTGTTTCCTTAAAATGTTAAACAGACATTACTATTTAGTTTCTGTATTTATTTTTTGATGTGCAATGATCATACCTTATAATCTGTCGAAAATATTATTTGTTCAGGTGACGCATTTATTTAGTGTAAACAATTAAAAAAATAGCATGCCTCATTTGCATATGAAAATAGCCGGATACCACCGCGCATCACTATCAGTAAAATACATATTACTAAATGATTATATCTGTATAGCGGGCACTTGTACTCTTTAAATCGAAAGGTCCCGAGTTCCAATCCCGACACTGGCCGATTCGGCGTGTCCTTGGGCAAGACACCTTCGTGATAGCCTAGTCCTATCGGATGGGGACTTAAATAGTCGGTCCCGACATGCAACGTCATCGATTCATCGCACTTACTTGAGCAGAATATGCATTGATTATCAAAAGTGGGAGTACAACATACTCACAACAATGTGAAAATGCGCATCGAATTGAGTAGTGAAAATATTGTAATAAAGTTGAACATTTACATACTAGAGCTGATAAAAGTGCTTTTTGCCTCTCAAATAAGTGAATTTTTAAATTTGTTTTATTTTGTTATCATTTTGCAAGGAAGAACATCAATAATATATTTGTAAAATATGTAAAATACGCAATAATTCCAGCACAAAAATATTTACACAATTCCCTAACATTCTCTGTCCAAAATTTATATCCCAGTAAACTCACATATGCCGAACTACTTTCCGTAACCGTGAGGCGCAGTTAAAATAATTCTTAAGAAAACGGAAAATAAACACATTTTCTTGATGAATTTATTTCAAATGCTGGAATTATAAGGAATGAATGGCCTTTTTGTGGAATTTATCGGGGATATAAACTTGGAAAAGTCGCGGGAATACTGGACGAGGCCTTCCGGCCTTCGTCCAGTATTCCCGCGACTTTTCCAAGTTTTATACCCCGATAAATTCCACAAAAATGCCATTCATTCCTATATTGAATTTGAAATCTTGGGGTATAGTACTCTTTACATACAAAGCTTATCTGGAGCGCTGCAGCAGTGTTGTAATGTGTTGTATTACAGCATGTACGGTGGTGTCCGACTGTACCACGTGGTTCGCCCAGAACCACTGTGGTCACCACAAACACCACTGCGTAGATGGTCTCTGTGCCTGTGTCCAGCATTCGGACCACGGAAATCACGGTATGGACATGGTGGAAGACTCGGACCCCTTACACAAAAAATAAATGCCCATTACAAAAAATCCATTATCCCACCCACTTGATCTTCTATAAAGGATTTTTTGTAATGGGCGTTTTTTTGTGTCACACGCACATTAGGGTCATTAGCTATGGATATGACACAGCCAAACTCATTGCATTTGCGACCAATGTACAGTGGAACCTCTCTAAACTGGACACCCTGGGAGGTCCCCAGGGTGTCCGGTTTAGCGATGTTTCACTGTAAGTCTGATGTAAGAGCACTGAACCACACGCCTGTGTACATTGCAATCATGAACGTTGATCAACATCCGAGATATTTGACAGTAACAGCGGTTATAATTTAACTCATTGTTGTCGTGAGGTTTGTTCAGTTTAGAGAGGTTTCACTGTATACCCAGACCAGCTCAGGTTCAACTCCGTTCGCCAATCAGGAAGGAAACATACACTACACAATGTGCAAATTTATCTGACTGCATGACTGCGGCAACTGATCAAAATCTACACTATTCAGAAATGAAATGTTGCTGTGACCAAGCAGAAACAAAATTGCTACCCCGCTCCATACCTCTCGCGAGGGGTAGCAATTTAACCCCATTTCTTTCTAAGTAAGGCATGGAAGAGTGATTTTTTATCCGGCGTGTTTGATATGCAAGCGATTTAAAACTGTCAAAGCTGCATCAATAAAGTATTAATAAAGAACATACACATGCAGAAATTGCTTATTTTACTGTGTCAATGTGTTTATCTAATATATGTATATATTTTAAATTTGAAATCTTCATTTCGTTATGCTAAACAACAACTAGAGAAAAGATGGCTTCCATGGGAAAATGATTTCCCTGTGCAATTATTTTTGGCAACTTACTAGTTCTACATCAAAGATTATTTGTTTAAAGGTATAAAATATACAGATTACTAAATTTTGACCTACATGCAACACATTTGGGTAAGCACTTCGGTAGCTCAAATTGTTTGAATGTGTCAAATTATAGCCGTATATAACATATCGGAGGCGAATTATTGTAGCTATGACCACATGATCTGATGCCAGGTCCTCGCCACACCAGAATCACTTGGCCCCCTCCCAAAAGCACTAGGATCAGTAATAAGCTTACTACTTTTATAATGGGCAATAACCCCAATTCAACTCCCACAGGAAAACAAACGATAATGTAATAAATTCACTATAATAAAAAATTAATAAATTTATCCTTAAATTGAAAATGTCTCCCTAAAAGTATACTTTGCTAGATAAGTATACTTTGCAATGTTGGTGAAATAGGCTAGGCATTAGGCAAATCGTGATTCCTATAAGGAGGAACCCCTACCGTTCATTTACGCCGTCTCGTTCGCGCGAGCACCACCCGTGTCTGGGGATAAAATATAATAGTAGGTTAGTGCCGTGAATGGGAAAACATATCTGGCAAGGCTTAGGAAATGGGATGGGCGAGGCTCTGCCGAGCACATCCCGTTTCCGTTGCCGCGCCGGATAGTTGTCCCATTCACGACACTAACCTACTATTCTATTTATCTCGTCAACACCTACAAATGCAAAAAAGTAACCCCAGTCACCGCATATATTCATACGTGGTGACTAGGTTGTATT
>CM055273.1:4727516-4817711 GCA_029237695.1 Conchocele bisecta | reverse complement strand
CCACAACTGACCCAGATGTGAATCGCGGTAAGATTTACCGTTGAGATTTAAACCTTTAAAGGGGCATATCATGATGTTTTGAAAACAAATACTATAAAAAGTTAAAACGTATTTTCATCATGGCCCTGTGTAAAGTGGTTTAATTGAAGATATATGACAATACTAGGGCTGCTGGGTTGTTTCAATTTTCATCGATATCGGTACATAAGTATCAGATTTTTTTTTATCTTGAACGTTAAAAAGGGTAGAGATATAAGTGTGTAAGTCAATTTTATTTTCACATTTGGTGAACTATACATGGCTACCGACTGTAGATCTATATAGTTTGTCCTATTGAAATTCATTACGCGAACAGTCGTTATAAACGGTGCTCGTTCAAACCAGGGATTTATGTCTGCATTATGTCTCTCGTCATACAGCACTGAGTACTATGTTCATTTCCGATCGCTGTCGATTGCTCGTTCCGCCGGCATGGAGCCAATACATAAGTTAATTAACTTCTTTTGAAAGCATTCTCGTGCGCTATATGTATGGAACGCCGAATATACATAAGCTCAAATAAGCATTGCTAGCTCTAATAAATAATTAGAGCTAGCATTAAACGTTTAGAGCTAGCATTACATACTTAGAGCTACCATTAATTATTTGAGTTTATGTATACTTGGCGTTAATGGAGCACCGAATCTACATAAACTCAAATAATTGTTGCTAGCATTAAATATTTAGAGCTAGCTCCAATTTATTTTAGAGAGCTCTTTAAATGATTTGGAGCTAGCATTAATTATTTGAGTTTATGTAGATTTGGCGTTCTATATATATACATGTATGCACGTTTATAAGATTACAGGTGGATAAAGAGTGGTGGGTATGGGGAAATGGTTAAACACTCCCAAACATGTTTAGAAGCCAGCAGAAAATCAGATAAATAAAAAATACCATGACAACCAAAATCGCCTCAAAAGCATAACCATGATAACCAGCAGAAACTTAGAGAAATATAAAATTCCATGAAAATCAAAAATGGCCACTGAAGGCGATTTTTGATTTTCATGGAATTTTATATTTCACTAGCAGCGGTGGAACCTCTCTAATCCGGACACCCTGGGGAGCTCCCAGGGTGTCCGGGTTACAGAGAGGTGGAGCTCCCAGGGTGTCTGGGTTACAGAGAGGTGGAGCTCCCAGGGTGTCCGGGTTACAGAGAGGTGGAGCTCCCAGGGTGTCCGGGTTACAGAGAGGTGGAGCTCCCAGGGTGTCTGGGTTACAGAGGTGGAGTGTCCGGGTTACAGAGAGGTGGAGTTCCCAGGGTGTCCGGGTTACAGAGAGGTGGAGTTCTCTGTGGAGCTCACAGGGTGTCCGGGTTACAGAGAGGTGGAGCTCCCAGGGTGTCCGGGTTACAGAGAGGTGGAGCTCCCAGGGTGTCTGGGTTACAGAGGTGGAGTGTCCGGGTTACAGAGAGGTGGAGCTCCCAGGGTGTCCGGGTTACAGAGAGGTGGAGTTCTCTGTGGAGCTCCCAGGGTGTCCGGGTTACAGAGAGGTGGAGCTCCCAGGGTGTCCGGGTTACAGAGAGGTGGAGTTCTCTGTGGAGCTCCCAGGGTGTCCGGGTTACAGAGAGGTGGAGCTCACAGGGTGTCCGGGTTACAGAGAGGTGGAGTTCTCTGTGGAGCTCACAGGGTGTCCGGGTTACAGAGAGGTGGAGCTCACAGGGTGTCCGGGTTACAGAGAGGTGGAGCTCCCAGGATGTCCGGGTTACAGAGAGGTGGAGCTCACATAGAAGCTAGTTTTTGAATAGTGAATATTGTAGAATGATTTGTAGTGGGACTGGTACACTTATAGGTTAGAAGACACCAAATGGTGCGAAACCGCCCAGGGTGTATGCAAAAGTAGTCCGGTATAAAAAAATAGTGCGGGTGTTTTGAGGTCACAGACACCGTTTGCTTGCAAATCTTGATCCATTACTACCCAGTTTCACTTGAGGAACATTTTGGGGTGCCTTCAACACCAGTTTTCAGCATATTTGTAGCATTTAAAAGAAAACACAGACCCTGTTGGTCACTTGATGTAAACGGAGTTTCCGTGGCCAAAAAATGTTCACAATATTGGAGGATATGACAAGGTTGGATTTTTCTTTCTTAGGAGTAAGTGAACCTATTGTTTAGTTCATGCAGAACCAGTACAGACTGGCTGCAGGTCATGTACAAGTGGGTCCCACATCATCCATACGAATAGTGAAAGTAGGAGAGACTGGCCTTATTGGATGGCATTCGGTTAAATTATATAGTAAAACTATTTGGTGGTGTCTAACCTTCATGGCAGTTCTATTTCTCTGACTGCTAGTTTCTAAATAAACATACTTAGGATGTTACCCACCTTTGTACCCACAAGTTGAAGTAACCGGACCCAAGGTTCATAAATTTGAATTTATACATTAAACATTGCCTAAAAGCATCAATACGTGAGAAAAAAAAAAAAAAAAAAAGCCAAAAAAAAGTTTTTTTTTAATTAGCTTATTTTTTCACTTTATAAATAAGTATATTTAATGTATTTATAGGACATGGTCCGTTACTTCAACCTGTGATTGTACCGTCCCCCCCCCCACCAACCCCCCAAAACTGCACCTGTTTATTCGGCCATTTGTGGTAGAGAGATAACGTGTTGTGTAACTATTTGTTCAGGTATTACACTGATGAAAAAACGGGGGGGGGGGAAAATAAACCGGTTTTGTCAGATCGTGGCAAATGTTTGACAACATTTTGTGTTCTGTTATGGCCTAATTTACCACCCGCCCCGACGGAATTGGTTATTTTTATCGACTTACTGTCTGTGTTCCTCGTTTAGGAATGGGTTTCATACGGATTGAAAATAATCAAGATTAAAATTTCAAAATAATAAAAATATTACGTTGGCCCATGTTTTTTTATAAGTTTACTTTTTTTAACGGAAATTACGTCCAATTACGTATTGATTTTTTGTTATTGGGAATAACGATTGTTACTATGGGTATTTAACACTACCATGTGGTGAAACCAACAGGCAAAACAGAATTGACTCCGAAACTCTTAGTGGAGTTGGAATTGAAGTAAGAGAAACCAAATGTAAAACTGTTGAAAAATCTTGTTCCACCAAATACTAAACGTTTTTTTTATTTTTTGAAACCATTATATTTCTAGTTTCACAAGTACTGGGTCTCCAGGATATGGCTTTTATAAGCAAGTGACCGGACCCCCTCACCCCTGACGACGCCCTTGAAATCAAACAATTAGAAATTACTGTTACTATGTGGTTAATCTGTTTCATCACTTTCTACGCGTAGTCTGGAAACCAAAAAGTGCCTTTACATGTGACGTTTAGCAGCCACAATCTCCTGTTAATTTGAATTGGGACAAATGGGGAACAAAGTGGTAAGAAGGGGGCCTTAGGGACTTGAATTCCCTTACTTCGTAACCGACCCTTCAAATAGAGTAATTAGTAGGTTAGTGCCGTGAATTGGGAAGGAGGGGATAAAAAAAAAATATCACCGGCCTAATTGGCGCAGAGAAGTGGGAAAAATTAAATAATTGTTTCTTTATGTTTCTCATCAGAAATATAGTTGTTTTGATCCATCATCATTTGAACCGTCTTTCGAGACGGTTTCAAATGAGGTGGTCAATCAAAATATACTTCGGTTACAGTAAATAAGGAAAATAAAATAGATTTAATAAAGAATAGTAGGTTAGTGCCGTGAATGGGTTTAAGGTAAAAAAATCTTGTATAATCTTGGCAAGGTCAAGGGGGGGGGAGGGGAAGGAAAAAAAATTAAAGCCGGGGTTAATGGGCGTTAGGGCTACTTTTGCCGGCTCGTAAGCACATTCCCGGTTTTCCTGTTTGCCGCGCCAGATTATTTTTTTTCCCATTTTTCTTTCACCGGCTAACTAAACCTTATATTCTATAGTATTTTATCCCGATTTTTCAACAACCCTACAAATGGCTGTTTTTATTTAAAATGTTGTGTTTAGTTTGTTATTATTTTAAAATGCAAAAAAAAATTAGTATTTGACTGGATATTCAAAAATGTTTCCAGGCACCGAGGGTTTCACGGCACATACGCACTGTAGGTTGACGGGATAATTAAATTAATTAAGATCACCATTTTTAAAGTATAAAATATGTGGTAAACCAACCAAACAAACACAATATTGCCCATTCCAAAGGTTATGTTTACAATCATAAACATTTACAACGTTGATTTGTCGCTGGACAATAAATTACCCGTTTGTATTATTTGTTACGGCAGTAAAACACATTTCATTTTTCCATTTTGCCCTGATGAAAACAAATTTCATCAATATAAATTAATTTGTTTGAATGATTTCGATTCACGCATTCACATTCATAAACAGAGGTTGACAACAACCCACGTTAGTGTTTATTAATTAAAGGCCACTGAGTTGGCTAGTAGGCAGGACTTCATCAACATTGGACTAAGTACACTTATCTTAATTAAGTGTACTTTGCGGGGAGTATAATTATTAATTTGTATTGATAAAGGGTATTTAGTTCAAATAATTAAAAACGAATGTCTGTTTACAGGTGATGAGTTAAAAGTATGCAGGATTTAATTTTTTGTATTTAATTACCTTATTAGTAGTTACGTGATTGGTTTTCGTATTTTTTTTAAAAAACTTTTTTTATTTTCATTAAATTTCAAATTAAATTGAAATTAATTTTTAATTTATTAAGTGGAATATTTACTCCCTCAAACGTTGGCATTATTATTAGATAACGTGGTACGTAATGATTAATGATGTTGGTGAAATTGGCCCCAACCACCGGTAATTAGGATTATTCACTAGGTGGTGTTTGATTTCTTTGTTTTACGTGGGTTTGAATGTAGGTTATTATTTCAAATACGCCATTTTATTCGATTAAATTCTAAGGAGTTTATGTCCGTTTTCAAATGTATACTGCCAACTGAGGAAAATACTTCGTTTAAACAAAATATTTTATTTGCATTATTATTTACAATGCGGGTACAAGGCGACAATGGAATAATTTACAATGATATATACAAAATTGGGATTTGGATTGAAAGCAAGCTTATTTAAATCCTCTCCCATATTAATACTTGGTTATTTTTGGCCATCAACATTTTACAAGCTGTGTCAGTAATGCACGATTTTGTGAAAAACAACAAAGTTCCTTTTCTTAGTAATCCGCCAACTAACATACAAGCTACTAGAGTTATAAATGTTCATTTAAAGATGTTGTTCAGATGACATATAGGTGCATGTGCATCCATATTATTGAATCAAATTCCTATGAAATGGTGTGTTTGTTTTTGTTTTGTTCCAAGCAATATGTTATCAATAGGACTGAGATACCATAGGGGAGATTATTTGGTTATTGCATTTCCGCGATTACTGTACAGTAGCCTATTTTCATCTATAAAATTAATAAACATTTGCAAAGTATTTTACTGTTTAGTAGCCAAAGTTATACTTTTAGTAGCAATAAAGTATTACTTTGAGGGAGAAATTTTCAATTTTCAATTTTTATTGATAAATTTTTAAATTTTTTAATTTTATTTATGAATATTGAATTTATTCATTATCACAGCCAATTTTGGTCTGTGATCAATGTAATAAAATTCAGTATAACTAAATTCTGCATCCACTTTTAATCATTGAAAATAAATTATGATTTGTTAGTTCTATATGGAAATAATGGCATTTCAGGAAAAATAAAATGATTACTCGGACCCTCAAAAGTTATCTTTGGCTAGTAAAGTATACTTGGCAACGTTGATGAAATAGGCTACTGGGCACACAGTTTATGAAACACAAACAAATGTTTTAGTTTGTAAAAGGATAAATTACTTTACCACATATGATATTGTTACAATTCGGCCATCTGCAGTACCTTTCATTAACTACGTTTTACTAATAAGTAAATGAAATGGCCTTTTTTTGTGGGAATTTATCGGAGTATATAAACTTGGAAAAGTCGCGGGAATTACTGGGACGAAGGCCGGAAGGCCTCGTCCAGTATTTCGCGCGACTTTTCCTTTTCCAAGTTTATATCCCCGATTTAAATTCCACAAAAAGGCATTTCCATTGACCTTATTAATTACCCAAGCATTTGAAATTAAATTTCATCAATGAAAATGTGTTTATTTTCCGTATTTCTTAATGAATTAGTTTTACTTTAACTGCGGCCTTACGGTTACGGTAAAGTTAGTTCGGCGTGGGTGGGAGGTTACTGGGTATATAATTTTGGACAGACTTGATAAGGGACACTCATTGGGTTACCAATTGTGCATAAATAATTATTGGGTAATTGGTGTTTCGTTAAATTTTAATTGGAGTTGTGCTGGGAAGGAATTTAATTACTGTTATAACAAAATTTTAACCAATATTTTTCCAAAAACAAATTAAACAAAATTCAAAGTTGGGTTAACTAAAAATTTTCCAGAGTACATTGTACATGAATTCCGCATGTACCCCTGAAAAATGTTAGTCAACCTTTTGACACCATTTACTGGAAAATATTGGGTAAAATATTTAAATTTTGTAAAACGCAGTTGTTTCGAAGGTACAACTATCAAATAAGGGCGTGGGTCTCATATTAGAAAATATTCAGGTATAAAACACATTACAGTTATAGAAATAATGTTCACTTCTTTTAGAAACAAACTGAATTACTTTAATTTGAAAAATAGTTAAATCAATAACCATCGGCTGGCACCCGAAACACTAGCGTTCGCAAATCGCGTATTTTAATTGGTCCAAGCTCCCAGTATATTTTTTTTGTCAAACCAACCAATTAAATTATTTTCAGGCGGGACTCAGACAAATACATTCAGAAATATGATGCAATTTGCTAATGACTTTTATTTATTATTTGATCATTGTCAACGTCAACGTCATTGGTATCACCATCTGAGTTGCACCTTCTGGAACCTCTCTAAGACGAAACAAAACGGAGTAAGTTTCTTTGCAATCATACTGTATTGGTAGCAAAGTCATTCGTTTCATTATACAATTCAATGTATAGTGTGAAAATTTAGCCTAACTTTCAGCAAGTCCCGGTAGGGTTCGGCTCCCACCCGGTTGCCCAGACTATCAAACGGGCCGCCCCAAAGGCGACCCGCCCCGGTGGATCCAACCTTACAACCAGCTAAACCTGAGTGGTATTATCGCTAAGTGATGAACAAATTTGTACAACTGACTAGGAAGCCCAGCAAACAGATGGGTCCGCCATCGTATTTACCAGCGGTAAGCTTGATTGAACCGGCCCTCTTCAATTGATGTACTAAATAAATTATTTTATGCACTAGGCAATACTTGATTTGAAATCTGAGGACCAGGATAAATTCCAGGTTTACATTCTGAGACGCGGTGCCTGTTTAAACATAACTAACGACATAAGGCCCGATTTTTTATTCTAAGAAGCAATGTTACGATATCTGAGGGAACATAGTTTAGAGCAGGCATCGTTTCACTAAAACTTCGTACCGATTAAAATGTTCGTATGTTAACCATTTGGATCATCCGGAAATTATTAATTGGTGGATTTACATTTAATTTAATTGGACACCAGGCTGCATATTTTGCAGCCAATTGCTCAAATAAATGTAAATCCAAATTTACAAGAAAAAATTTGTTAGAATGTGAAACTTTACAGGACGATCATTGGTTTTAGCAACTTACGCGGACATTTTAGTTCGGCACGACGTTTAGTTGAAAAAACGGGCCCAGATGCCGAAACAGAATAGAATTCCTCCATGCATTTGATCTGAAAATTGTGGTCAACTTTCGATTGTCATTTACCAGTAATCACCAGAAAAATCACCGTTGATAAATATTTTTTTCATGATAAAAATAGCGCACACTTTGCTAGGTTACACTATCAACATGGCTTGACAATTGTATTGGCTCTGGGGTCCCGTTTCAACTAAAACTTCAATAGACTAAAATTGTTCGTTAATGTGCTAAACTTATAATTGTCTGGTAAATTTCACCATTAAAATCTGTTTTCTTTTTTGTAAAACAAAGCATTGGATTTACATTTTTGATTGGCATAGGATGCATAGATTGCAGCATAGTTATGCTCAATTAAATGGTAAATCCATCAATTGCATTTTCCAGGTAGATCATAAAAGTTTGCACTTACGAACAATTTTAATCGTTACGAAGTTTTTTAGTGAAACGGCCCCCAGATGTGTTTACGTAGCGTTATTCAATGACATTAAAAATCAGAGAAAATACTTCGAAATGTGAATGGATGTACACAAAAAGGACGTGTTTAAAGAAAAGGGTAGGTCTACTGAAAATGAAACTGAAAATAGGATAAAATTGGAAAATTTATTTCACTGTGTAGTTTTATTTTTATTCCTTTGAAAGAAGCCAGACAAATTTCGAAATAATTAATTTACGGAAAGGATGTGGTGGACTGTTGGGAACTGGAGAATTGGGTTGGGATGGTTTTGGGCGGACCAGTGTAGATCCAGATCAGCTGCTCCTGTGGATCCGCACAGGACGGCTGATTCAAGGTAGGGCATTGCATGCTTTGGATTCACGCCATTCCATCAACTTGGAGACACTCGTCATGCTTCTAACAAAAACAATATAGATCGCTATTTCAAAGCTTACATTGGAGTGTGGCTATTTAGATCAGGAGCTAACACTGGCCAACACATCTCATAGTAACGTTGGCGAAAAATGTGGCTGTGACCGGGAAGGAATGGGGCGGGGTATACATGTATGTGGATTGCGACCAGTGTAGCTCCATATCAGGAGGGTGCGACCAGGATTCTGCATGGTTCGCCATTCATCAACGGAAACAAAACGCAATAATAAGATCGTGGACCAGACTTACAGGAGTGTGGCTATTTGATGAGGAGTTACACTGGCCACAAACTCACATAAGGCCCCAATTTCTTTTCAGTCACAGCCATGCATGAGAGTAAACCTGGCACATTCTTCCGCCGGCAGTCTGATCGAGGCTACAATGTCCGTCATTTAATCGTCGCAACAAACCCCAGATAATTGTTACCGATCAATGTAGGAGCCTTAACTCGAGTGCAGTGTGATTGGCTAATGAAGCGCGAGCTACACTGGACAACGTTCCGAATTCGGGTTCTTAGTATTTCTGTATTAGCATTTTTAATTAAGGGAACGTGGTTGAAGATTCTTTATATTCAAAACGCCTAACTTTAAAAACGTTATGTTCAGAAAGGGCAATGTTGCAAGTGCTTTATTTAATAGCGTTGACAACCGACAGGGATTAAGTGTTGGCTGGTTATGGTATATGTGACCAGTAGAGGCCCCATGTATTCAATGTAAGTTCTTAGCAATGTACATTGCGCGCAGTACACTCGAGGGATTTACAAGCTCACCAATCAGAGAGTGTAGCAACCGATTGCATGGTAGACGTAGCAAAACAAACAGATATAGAACACCCATAGCAGGGTTCTGCAGGAGTGGGCCGCTAGCAGGATCAGGTGGTTAGGATTAGACTGGGCAAAAAATGTCATGACCCATATCTGCAGTCACAGATCAGGGAAACTAGTGGACAAGGACAAAATAGCCTGATAACTCCATTTCTCCAGTCAAGCTCAGGACAACTGCCATAGCCCCGATTTTCTCCCAGTTTACAGATCAGGAAAAATGGTATTAAGCCACATTTATTAGTCCAAAGCTCAGGGAAAACTGCCATAGCCCCATTTCGCCGTCAAGATCAGGGACAAATGCAAGGCCCACTTTAAATCTAGTTTCACGATCAGGAAACAATACACCAACAATTTCACCACAAAACACCATACAATACAAAACCCACAACACCAAACTATTACAAACAACACGACACCAGGACAAATACAATCACCCCTTGAAGACACCAATAAATTACAAATTATTTATAGCCACTTATCTAGTCAGGATCAACGACAAATGATATAAAGCCACATTTATCTAGTCATGGATCACGAAACAAATTGAGGTAAATAGCCACATTTATCTAGTCACAGCTCAAGGAAAAACTGGCCATAACCCCATTTCGCCCAGTCCCACGATCAGGACAAATGCTATAAGGCCACATTTTAATCTTAGTACAGATCAGGACAACAAAATGATTATTAAGCCCAATTTATCTTAGTCACCATATCATGGTAACAATTGCTATAAGCCACTTTTATCCAGTTCACCAGAATCAGGACAAACTGCTATGAAGCCCCATTTCTCAAGACAGCTTTATTAATAAAAGTGAAAACGCGTTCTGTAATATTTGATATGGAAATTATTAACTTAGTTTTTTCACCCAAGTTAATTCAGAGGACACAGATTAGTGTAGACTCCTGATGAGGACGGTCGCCTTAGGATCTCCTCCGTTTTACCTCGAAAGAAAGAATCAAACTATGAATTAGTATACCAAATGTGTATATTCAACACATTGGCTTATTAAACGGACATGGAAAGACGTTTGAGGCCCCAAAGCACAGCCACGTGACTTTCTTTTGAATAAAACAAAATAAATGAATGAAAATTATGCACAACCGTAAATTAAAGTTTTAAAACCATTACTACACTCCCGCCTGCGATTCTACTTACCAAACAATTGCAATCCAGCGGTCCTTGAATTGCAATTCGTCCCCTCTGGAAATTGCAGTTCTAATGCGGTCCAATCGCGGTTCCCGTTTTTTGCGATTACCGTTTGTTGCGGGTCATTCTTTTCGCGGTCCTGATTTGTGCGGGTGCATTTTTCGCGGCTGATACGTTTGTGCGGTCATTCTTTCGCTAATTTGACTGTAAAAATTAAAACGCGGAGTTACGCGTATATAATACACCTTACCAGTTAGCAGCTTGTTCTTTGCTCCTTACTATTTGTTATATACTAATTATCGTTTATTTACATATCGTAAATCGTATTATAGTTATTGGTTATTTTAATGAGGCATTATCGTATGATCATATAATATTGGTAGTATTCTTTGTACCGTATCAATCGTATTTAGATACAGTTTGTTTACATTATACAAACAAAATACTATGACTGAAATATTATACAAACAAAATACGATATCCGTTTTGTATATACGATTTTCCATCGGTACGGATAGGGTTATGAATATTACAGTGGGGTCATCGTGCGGTTAAATATACGATGCAACCCGGTTCATTTCGCATGTTTAAACATCCGGTTTTCATTTCGATCATCCGCCACAATTTTTAAGTTTGTTTTTCAAAATGAATAATAAATTTTCAGTTTTTTCAAAATGAATAAATTTTCAGTTTTACGAGTACAGAAAACAATTTAAACTTGAAGAGGATTGTGAACTAAGTACGGTATCACAGTTGTATATTTACATGTGTGTTTCAATTCACAGTAAGTTCATCAGTTAATTCATTCAATTTGTACTCCGCACCACCGACCGGGGGACACAAAACATAATGATCCCCCACACACACCAGCCATCTTACATTTGGCGTCCTAAAAAGTTCCTGGTCTTCTATAATTCCCACAGTTGGGGAAACAATGTGTTATCACCACCCAACCACCAGTTTTTTTGTCTTATGACGACACTACAACCCCCGACCACCACTTCTGGTCTGTAACGCAAGGATGACGTGGCCGATCTGATCAAGTTGCTAAAAACTAGTCCTGTGGGCGAGGCCGGGATGATCAAGTGCTATACTAGCTTTTGGTGCGATTGGCCGACTGATCCAAGTTCTAAACTTAGTTGTGGTTGCGATGGTCAGACGAGCTAGATTCAAGTTATAAACTAGTCATTGGTGCGATGGCCGACAGATCGAGTTAGTGGCTATTTACTTAGTCCTGGTTGCGATGGGCCGATGATCAAGGGCTTAAAAACTTAGTCTTCGGTGCGATGGCCCCGGACTGATCAAGGGCTAAAACTATTTCTGGTGCGATGGTTCGGACTGATCAAAGTTAGCAACTAGTTCCTGGTTGCGATGGCCGTCTTGATCAACGTTCGTAAACCTAGTCCTGGGTGCGAATGGACCGATCTGATAGAGTGCTATACTAGGTCCTGGTGCGATGGCCGACTGATCAAGGGCTTAAACTAGTCCCGGTGGGGATGGCCCGACTGATCAAGGGCTAAACTATTCCCGGTGCGATGGTATCGTACTGATCAAATTTTCCTAAACTAGATTCCTGGTGTCGATGGCCGATCTGATCAAGTTCTAAAACATAGTCCCTGATGCGATGGCCGACTGAGGTCGAGTGCTATACTAGTCCTCGTGCGATGGCCGACTGGATCAAGGGCTAATCTATCCCTGTGCGGATGGGCCGAATTGATCAAAGTGATAAAGTAGTCCTGGTGTGATGGGCCGACTGATCAAGTTCTAACTATTACCTTGGTGTGATGGGCCGGACTGGATTGAGTTTGCTGATATAGTCCTGGTGCGGATGGTTCGACTGACCAAAGTGCTAAAGGTAGTCTGGTTGTGAATGGGAGGACTAGATCAAGTGCTGATACTCGGCATGGCCGACTGATCAGTGCTATATACTGGGGCATGGTGAGGATGGTTTCAACTGACCAAGTGCTTTATACTGGGCATGGTGAAATGGGCAATGGGCGTCTTGAATCAAGAGCTTATACTAGTTATGGTGCGATTTGGAGGACTGATCCAAGTGCTTATTAGGACCTAGGTGCTGGATGGCGATGGCCGACCTGATCAAGTGTCATTATACTAGGCATGGCAGACTGATTCACTGTGCTATAACTGGGCCATGGGTGATCGTATGGCCAACTGATCAAGTTCTATACTGGGCATGGAAGCAAAATGGGCGACTAATCAAGTTATGCGGTGCGATGGCCGTACTGATCAAGGGCTGCTTACTAGTGCTGGATGACGATTGACCGACATGATCAAGGGCTCCTAAACTAGTTCCGGGTTGCGATGGCCGACTGATCAAGTTCTAAACTAGTCCAGGTGCGATGGACCGGACTGATTCAAGTGGGCTACACCTAGTCTGGTGCGATGGCCGACTTTGATCAGAAGGACCCCCCCCAAAACCGGTTAAACTTAGTCCGGTGCGATGGCCGACTTGATCTAAGGGATAAACTATTCCCGGATGACGATGGTCTTAGACTGATCTAAATGTTCTAAACTAATTCCTGGGTGCGTATGCCGACTGATCAAGTTCTAAACTTAGTCCTGACGAGATGGCCGACTGATCGTAGTGCTATACTAGTCCTCGTTGCTGATGGGCCCGACTGATCAAGGGGCTAATCTAATCCCATGTGCGATGGCCGACTGGATCATGTGCTAAAGTTAGTTCCTGGTGTGATGGCGACTGATCAAGTTATAAAAGGTCTATTCGGTTGTGATGGGTCCTGGACTGATTGAGTGCTATATAGTTCCTGGATGCGGATTGGTCGACTGACCAATGTGCTTAAAGTAGTCCTGGTTGTGATGGCCGGCCCGACTGAATCAAAGTGTTATTACTCGGCATGGCCGACTGATCACGTGCTATTTACTGGGCATGAGGTGAGGATGGGTCATAACTGACCAAAGTGCTTTATACAGGGCATGGTGAATAAAATGGGTCGTTGATCAAGCGTTCTTATACTAGTTTTATGGTGCGATGGGAAACGGATGATCAAGTGATTTACTAGTCCTGGTGGCCAGATTGGCCGAGTGATCAAGTGTATTTACTTAGGCATGGCAGGACTTGATCACGTGCTATTACTGGGCCATGGTGAGATGGCCAAACTGATTCAAGTTGGCTATTACTGGGGCATGGCTTGCGAATGGGCGGGGACTAATCAAGTTATGGGTGCGGATGGCCCGACTGATCAAGTGCTCTTACTAGTTCCTGGCGCGATCACGAACTGATCAAGGGCTAAAACTAGTCCTGGGTGCGTGGACCGGGGACTGATCAAGTTCTAAAAACCTAGTCCTGGTGCGAATGGCCGACCGGTGATCAATGGGCTACACTAGTCTGGTGCGATGGCCGACTGATTTCAAGGGCTAAACTAAAAGTTCCTGGTGCGTATGGCCGACTGGAGCAAGGGCTACTAAACTAGTCCTGCAGCGAATGGCCTAGAAGATGATTAAGTTATATACTTAGTCAATGGTGAGGATGGCCGGACTGATCAAGTGCTAAAACTAAGTTCAATGGTGCGATGGCCGATCTGATTCAAGTTCTAAACTAGTCCTGGAGGCAAAATGGCCGACTGATCAAGTGCTTAAACTAAATCCTGGTAGCGTGGCATGGCCGACTGATCAAGTTCTAACCTAGTCCTGGTGCGATGGCCCGACTGATCGAGTACTTGTTCCTGGTGCGATGGTCCGGACTGATCAAGGGCTAAAACTAGTCCCGGTGCGATAAGGCCGACTGATCAACGTTGCTTATACTACCTTTGGTGCATGGCCGGGACTGATCATAAAGTTTCTAAACAGTCCTGGTTGCGGATGGCCGACTGATCAAAGGTTTATAAAACTAGTCCTGGAGTTAGGCGGATGGCCGACTGATCAAGTTTTAAACTAGTCTTGGTGCGATGGCCCTACTGATTCAAGTGGCTAAACTAGTCCTGGTTGCGATGGCTCCGACTGATAAAACTCGCATGCCACTAATAAACTAGATGGGCCAGTGGCCCATGCATGTTAGTGCCCGCGAGGCATTTGATATGTACAAAAATTTTTTTTTTCAATTTTTTTTTTCTTATTAGCAACAAAGCTTTAGCCAGTTGCGACGTTAAAAACATGCCGCACCCTGCCGAGGCTATTTGATAGTACTACCCAAAAAACTTTAATTAAAAAAACAAAAAAACACTTTTAACCAAAAACCTTTAATTCTGAGAATTGCCCACCCAATGTGCGACTATATCGGCTCTTGTCTGCAAGCGGGGCCCAAACCAACAAAACTTTAATGGAAATTTGAAAGTTACATTTTTACCGAGGAACATTGGGCACCATATTAAATTAATAATTGAAAATGTTGGTGACAAAATACACCTGTATGTGAAAGTTTTCGAGTTGAACTTGGGTGAAAGCGGTTTTCAGGAGACCCCCCCCCCCCCCTAATGTGTTCTTTAAAGGTACATACCCATGCCATCAGTAGGCAAACAAATGTTCTTTATTTATTCAGAGACAATCATCTGAGACATTTTTCGGGCAAAAATTAGACATTAATTCACCTTTTAATTAACACAATATTTATTTGCATTAATTTAAAAACATTTTTATTTTATTTCAGATTGTAAATTTCCCACACTGCTATACAGGGGCGATAACCAGTGTTTCCTTAAAAAATGTACCAAGACATTACATATTTATGTTTTGATTAATGTGCAATGATCAATACTGTTATTAAATCTGTCGAAAACATTTATTTTTTTCAGGGGGATCACATTTAATTAGCATTAAAGTAATTAAAACAAAAAATATCATGCCCCCCATTTGCCTATGAAAAAATAGCCTGATATCACCGAGTAGTTGTCACTATCAGGGAAAGGGAAACATTTAAAATTTTTAATTGATTATAGGCCATATAACGGGCGCTCGTAATGTTTAGAACTGTGGAATAGTGACAAATTATACACTTATTTAAAATTCTACAAATAACTGGTAGAATAACAACAATATCTTTAATTGCGGTGCCTACTGAGTGGGTATGTGCCTTTAATTAGCATAAATAAATAATTAAAAAATATCATGCCTCATTTGAATATGAAAATAGCTTGATACCACCGCTAGTCATTATCAGTAAAATAAATATTACTAAATGATTATATATGGATAGCGGGCACACGTAATTTTTAGAACTGGTGGAATAGTGACACAATTATACACTTATTTAATTGCTATAAAGAACAGTTTGTGCCTACTGAGTGGGCATGTACCTTTAAAAACTTTAACATTAAATAAAAACAACTTTAACCGGACGCACGAAGTGACGTACATATGGATGTACGTACGTATGTAGGCCAATGTGACAACTATATCGCACTGTCCACATGCAGGCATGTCAAAAACTTTGAGGTAAATTTCAATTTCATAATTTGACCTTGATATTGGGCACAGGGGTTGCAGGGGTTGAGCATAGAATGAAAATATGGATGATGATAAACACACATGTGAAGCTTCGAGTGAATTGGCGAAGCTGTTTCTGAGATATAGTGTTCTTAAAAACTTTAACCTACGGTAAATAAAAACCAGATGGCCATGGCCCGCATGTCGAGCCCACCGAGGCATTTGATGGTCTCGGAGTATATTTATTTGAAGTTTGAATTAAGGTATGTAAAAGCTTTAACGCAAATATGAAAGTCATTTGACCTTGATCTTGGGCATGTGGGTCGCATGCGTGGGCTATAATATGAAAATATGGATGATAATAAAGAATTATCTGAAGTTTGAAGCAAATCTGAGTAAGTGTTGTGGAGATATAAGGTATGCAAAAACTTTAACACAAATTTCAAAGTCATTTGACCTTGGGGCACAGGGGCCGCATGAGTAGGACACAGAATGAATATATGGACGATGACTAATAAGTATTTGATGTTTCAAGTCAATGTGACTTAGGATATGGTATTTAAAAACATACACCGATTTCGGACGGACTGACGCACGGACTGACGCACGGACGTCATTGTGATCACTAAGTCTCGCTTTCCGCAAGCAGGCTCGGCAAAAAAACTACGGATGGACGTCAATGCACAGACTATATCGCACTGTCCGCAGGTGGTCGCGACAAAAATTGTCCAACCCCTTTTTAAAGGTGCATTCCCACTCAGTAGGCTAACAATGCTCTTTATGGGAATTAAATAAGTGTATAATTGTCACTATTCCATTAGTTATAAACATTACGAGTGCCCGCTATACAGATATAATCATTTGGTAATATTTATTTTACTGATAGTGACGCGCGGTGGTATCGGTATTTTCATGTGCAAATGGGGAATGATATTTTATAATTATGTATACTAATTAAATGCATCAACTGAAAAAATAATTGACAGATTATAAAGTATCAACAAATAAATACAGAGAATAAATAGTAATGTCCGTTAACATTTTAAGGAAACACGGTTATCGTCCCTGATATCAATGTGGACATTTTCTTCTGATATAAAATGTATAATAATGCCAAACAATACGTGGGTAATGGTAAATGATTGTTTATCTGGCCAGAAAATGTCTCCGATGATGTATCTGACATAAAGAACATTTTGTGCCTACTGAGTGGGCATGTACCTTTAACGCTAGCTCCGCACTGTCCCGTGAGACCTATATATGCATGTGTTAAGTTTCATAAAACTATTGCAAAGGGTGTTCGCGTTATGCTCCGGACAAATCAGTGCGCGAAAAAACAAAGGGAGATAACTTAACTAGAAAATGTGTTCATAGAACACGGATACCCCACATATCGCTTTGATAGTAAACAAGGCAACATTCCAGTGTCCAAAAGGGAGAGATAGTCCACGACACGGGGTTCGAATCAAAAATCGAAATAAACTTTCCGCATCTACTCATCATAAGGAAGCTACATATCAAATTTCAGTGCTGTAGCTATTACAAAAGTTTTACAAGTTACAAGGCAAAATTTTCAAATTCTAATTAAAAAAGGGGGAGATAATCCATGACTCGGGGGTCGAATCAAAATAAACTTTGCAAATCTACTCATCATAAGCAAGCTACATACCAAGTTTCAGGTGTGTAGCTATTAGGTTTTAAAAGTTTTACGAGCTACAAGCCAAAATTGGAAAATTCTAACTTGAAAATGGGGAGATAATCCATGACCATGGGTTCGAATCAAACATACATGTACCAAGTTTCAGGTCTGTAGCTATTACGGTTTAAAAGTTTTACGAGTTACTAGGTTGGTGACGGACGGAAGAACGGACAAGGGTAACACTAAATGGTGGGGCATACAAATTAGTGAGGCAAAAGTTGTCATATACAAGTAACTTACCTTAATTCATCAGTTACACATCAGACGATGAACGAACTTTAATTCTGGTGTAGAATATTAAAGTTATTCAATATGTTCAATAGTGCTGCTTTGACATGACGTGAAAGTAAAACATGCATGACATGATCTGGAAGAATAACCACAGACCAAGCACGCATATTCAGAATCATGTCTATCGGTTCTTATCCAGCTCCGATTTCTGTCACCTGTCCACAAAATTCAGAATCCAACATTGTCGCAAATTTAATCCTCTATGTTGGTGTACATTAAAACAAAATGTCACTTAGTATATTATCCAATGCGGGTTGTAATCTCTTGTTTCTCTAAATAAATGCGTCCAACAATCCATGTAGCTGCTATCGTGATAACAAATGTTAAAGGTTCTGTCAGCGCCTCACATATTGATCTTAATATCCACCATTTTGATTCCAAGTACCAGAATAATGATGTTTCCATGCGCCGTCGTAGTGTTATCTGTCAGATTCCGTTGTTTATTTGATCAAATTGATGGACAAATTTGTGTCCGCTAATGTCGCCAAGAGCATAATCTGTGACGTTGACTGTAATAATTTGGCATAACTTCTAGCTTGTGAATTTTTGGTTGAATGAAGTGATCACTATGGTGAATAAGTGTGTATTTGTGCCGGTTTGCTCAGTAGGTAGAGCGATGTGTGGTAAACCAGAGATCCCCGGTTCGATTCCGGGCTGGTGCGCATCTTTCTCACCCTGTGACATTTAGCGCCCAACGTAGTTGCGGGAAGTAACTCTGCAGAATACTCCCGCATCGTCCGTACCGAGAGTTATGGTGCTCTCCGTAGGTTTCCCCTGCAAAGTACCAAATCACATCTGATTTGCACTTCAACTGTTAATTGCGACATATTTTCTGTATTTTTCAATTGAAAGAAATGTTCAGTATTATACTTATTTATTTCTGTGTAATAAGTACAGAAAAATATGTCACAATTAACAGCTAAAGCGCGAATGAGATCCGATTCGGTACTCTGCAGGAAAAACCTATGGAGCACCGTAACTCTGGGTACGGACGATAATTGAGTATTACTTGCAGTTACTTACCGCAACTTAATTCCCAACGTGGAGTCGTAACTGATGAAGAAATGTTCCACAAAAATGGAATTCTGGGAGGACATATTTCTGCCCAGTGACAATTGTTGCCCAACGAAGGACCGCAACTGATAAATACTCCCAAAATTGTACCCAAACATATGGAATTCTGAGACAAAAAATAAACATGGAATTCGAGGACGAATTTCAATTTTGCGGAGAAGAATGTCACAGACGCAACTGACTATGGGGATGAAGTGTGTATGATCTGTGCCTTGTTAGCTTGCTCGGTAGAGCCATGGGCATGGTACGGTAAACATGAGGTCCCTGGTTCGATTCCGGGCCGTTATTTATCTTTCTCACTCTGTGACACAAGTAAACCGTTTTATTTTAAAGAAATGGCTATCACCGGAATAAATATTATCTTCACAAAATTTGATTCGGGCCAATAGAAATCAACAGCCAGAACAGAACGTTTGCAGTAATAGAAATCTAATTCCAAAATAAATCTTTTAATTTTTTTTTATGATCAGGTTTCGAAAATTAAAATATGCTTTTCTTTTAAGATTATTATCAATATGTTCACCATGTTATTATGGTTATGCAATTCACAGTCTCCTTGCAGCTTGAAATTGAAAGACATTATGAAAAGTTGTGTTGATCTCAGAAATTGTCATGTCGACTATAGGATCGCGTCGAAATAATGTTAACAGAATAGGAAAACGTAATTTGATACCGACGAAAAAGGAAACAAAACGCTAAATTGATGCTTAGTTTTGTCATATTATACCGTAGACCACACATTTTAATTTGATTTTATATGAAAATAAATATATTGTGAGTATGGTGGTGTCTATTAATTTGTTCTTGATATTCGGAACGGCAGAGACGACATTTTTTTTTGTCCAAGAAATTGTCAAGGTCAATGTTTCACTGTTTGTCTCGCAATAACCCGCCGATTTATATTTGCTCACCAAAAAAACAGATCACCAATACCACTGACTTTCTAGTCACTTTGAATTAAATGGATGGGATAAAATTTTGGATTGGAACACGGATACGTTTGTCAACTATTTCGATTTTATTGCCGCATTGGTCAAGCAGAGCGGTCCGCTGGTTTGACCGCAGAGCGCAGCGTAAAGCGGTCATTCTTTCGCAGTTTAAAGAAAAAAAGGAGCGTAAACTGCAATTAAAAGCGGAGCGCAGCGCTAACTGCGCTATAAGTATTGCAATTCCGCAACCAACTCTTTGGACCGCAGTCACATGATTGCAGTCCGATTGCGGTCCAATTGCAATTAATGGGAACGCGAATTGCAATCCTGCGCTCCAGGAATTGCAATTCGCCTGGTAAGAGAACCGCAGGCCACTCTGTAAATCATCAGATATTCATGCGTGGTGTAGTCAAAAGTAATACGTTAAAGAAATAAGTATTTGCTCTTTGCTTCAAGAAACCGGTCAATTGATGTACTAATCTACTTCACAGGCATGTTAATGTACCATTTACAGTTTCAAGCATACGCTTTGGGATCATTTTGTAAGTCGGAGCATGTTTGTCATATGAAGCGGTTTCAATTCCAGTCGCTGACTTTTGCGCCACCACCAGGTTGGTCACAGGAGATTGATTCTTTCTTAACACTAATTAAACCTATATTTTAATTAGTGAACATCCATAGCAGAATGGGTGCAAGTTATGATCAAATAGGTACCACAACATCCATACGAAAAATGAAAGCAACAGAGAATGGCAAAATGTGTGGTCATGGATTAGTTTATATAGGAAAAATCAATGGTGGTGGACCTAAAAGGCAGAAGCGTCGGATGCCTACATAAATGAATTACAGCGAAACCTCTCTAAAACGGACACCCTAAAAAGAAAGCTCGAAATTGTACATACTTCACAGTGATTTACCATTCACGATACCGCCAGGTAATGATTGCAAAGTATACGTGTATTTGAGTGCACATATGAATAGAGAATAGTAGGTTAATTAGTGCCGTGAATGGGAAAACATATCTGTCGAGGCTAAGGTCTCACGGGACAGTGGGCGGCTAGCTTTAAAAAGGGGGTGGATTTTCTATTTACGTCACTACCGAGCCTGCGAGTTACACCAGTGTGTCTAGAAAAATAGGTTTATGAATATTTCTTGACTTTGGGAGGCTTGACTATGTGTATTTTTTTAGAATATTTCATAATTCTATGAAACTGAATGTCAGCTCCGGTTGATTTTGACATCTTGGAAAATGGCGCATGCTATGCTTTCTCGCCGGTACTGTTTCGCGTCAGAATTTAAGGTAGTTTTCGGGCATTTGTAGCGAAAATTTGAGGTGGTTATGACAACAGTCCAGATCTTGCTGATGCACCTAATAATGAGCTCAGCATGATCCGTCGGCTCATCTGGATCTATTGAAATGGTGCATAATGAAATTAATAGTATTTTTTTGTACATTTTCTATTTGCAGGTCACAACTAAATGAAGACGACCAGCTCAGCGTCATGAATATCGATCACCAAAGCAAATCAAACTGGAAAGATCGGTTGCAGCGCAGAGTCTACTGCTGTTGACGGATACAAATGAAAGTGATGTGGGTGTCGTGGGCTCCAGCGCACCAGAAGTTCCATGAACTTCACATACCAAGACCATTCCAGACCAGCGACAACTCTTTATAAGTGTTGGAACCACATGTAAACCTTCTGCACGTGATCATGAATGTCAAACAGACAATCCACCAACAATTGAAGTAATTAAATTCAGTATACAAAATAAAATATTGGAAAACAGTGCCAAATTAAATGAAAGTGTTACACCATTTGCATTACGCAAGCCTGTGGGTAAAAAACAAACCTCGGACACATCTACTGCATTTCATCACGCATTCAATGTTGACAGTGTCAAGGATGATGATAAAGCCTTTAAATTTTATATTGGATTAACTTACATTCAATTCATGGGATTTTTTAGGGAAATGTACAGAAAAGATGAACTATTGGAATTCTAATGTGTCTGATGCCAATAAGACTCCGAGTAAAAGACGAGAGCGCAAAAGAACTATGTCACCAATGAACCAATTATTCATGACCTTAATACGTCTACGTCTCGGCTTATTTCACCAGGATTTAGCTTATCGGTTCAAAACCAATACACGTCTGGTTTCCACCATCATCATCACATGGATCCAGTTACTGTACAAACAATTCTATGCACTTTACAAAGCCATGTTTGCTTCAAGAAGGAAATATAAGGTGTATAATAGATTGCACTGAAGTTCATGTCCAATCGCCTGGTAACTTCGAGGCTCAAGGAAATCAGTACTCCTCCTACAAGGGATACACATCTTACACATTTCTTGTAGCTATTGCTCCAAATGGTGCTATTGTTTATGTAAGTGATGCATTTGAAGGAAGCATTAGTGACAAGGAAATTGTAAAACAGTCTGATTTTCCTTGAGCCAGGTGATGTCATTATTGCGGACTGAGGGTTTTTAATTGATGATCTCCTGAATGAGCGTCAAGTGAAAATGATTAGGCCACCATTTCTTGGTACGAGACACAGATTTACTCCGCAAGAGGAAGCTGCGACAAAAGACATTGCTAAACATAAAATTCATGTTCAGCGTTCCATTGAAAGAATGAAAAAGTTCAAAATCCTCCAAAGAATCATTCGACAATCCTTGCAGCCTGTATTCACTCAATGTGTTTTCGTAATTTCTTGTTTGGTAAATTTTCAAGCACCTCTTGTGGATTAATGGAGTGGGGGAATTGGTAAAACACAGATGCATATAATTTGATATATATTATGTATCTTTGAAATAAATATTATTGGTAAACATTAATCCATAAAATTGTGAGGATGTGCTACACATTTTCACTGGGTATGATCTATGTCTGTATAACTACAAGGAACAGTTGTATGGTGTACGAACGGGGTCAAAACTGAATTTACAGGTGCAGCTATAAAAATATACAGGTGCACCTGTAAATATACAGGTGCGGCTGCAAAAAATACAGCTGCACCTGTAAATATACAGTTGCACCTGTAAAAAATACAGCTGCACCTGTAAACAATACAGCTGCACATGTACAAAATACAGCTGCACCTGTATTTTTTATAGATGCAGCTGAAAATGTATAGTTGCACCTGTAAATAATACAGCTGCACCTGTAGTTTTATAGCTGCACCTGTAAATGTACAGCTGTAGCTGTAAATGCATAGGTGCACCTGTGAAACATACAGCTGCACCTGTATTTTTGTAGCTGCATCTGTATTTTTGTAGCTGCACCTGTAAAATGTACAGCTGCAGCTGTAAATGTATAGCTGCACCTGTAAAACATACAGCTGCACCTGTATTTTTATAGCAGCACCTATAAAAAGTATAGCTGCACCTGTAAAAAATGCAGATGCACCTGTAAAAATACAGCTGCTCCCGTAATTCTACATCTAATTGGAGCCGAAGTAGGTATATATATAAGATTCCGGCACCTCGTGTTAATTTATGGCACCCGGTGTTTTTATAAACTTGAATGTATAAGGTTTCCAAAAAATCCGGGTGCCATTTTTTTAAACCAAGTTCAAGGTCATTTCAAGGTCATTGAATTTTATGCTTGACGGAAGTCGAAAACTGCCAATATATGAGCCAATAAGGTCATGGTCCTTAACTTGGAAATTGGTGTAACTTGTTCAAAAACATTTCTGATTGATATATTAAATTATTTACGTAAACTACACTAATATTCGGTATATAATTATCATATTTTCAACATGGCCGCCGAAAATCGGGTATTTATGAGATTTCGGTTGACTTGCTACATATTTGTGTAATGATAAGCGCCTTCACCTATATTCAAAGGTTAATTCTTTCAACTGGAATAATTTTGCAGTTAACATACTCTATTGTCAGAAAACTCAAAATGGCCGCCAAGTAAATGGCAAATCCATAGTAATTTACTTTCATGAACATAGACAATTTTGACACCCACAAAATTAGGGCAGACAAAGTCTGGACGTCTGTTCTCAACACAGACGATATTCGAAGAATATACTACACTTACAGAGCTTCAGAATATCCATCTTGAAAATATGACCGCCAGATATACGAGTTAAAAATCGAATCTTCCGAAAATGTTTAGTGTGTCTATTAGTCGGTTCTTCTGTGTAATTTATACCAGTTTAGGGTCATATGTATACACGACATATGGGTGTATAATTCAGGGTACACGGGCTCCAATTATGCCAAAAAGGTCAATGACCTTGAAATGACCTTGAACGTGTCCGAAAAAAATGGCACCCGGATTTTTCGGAAAGCCAGACCCCAAATGTATACAAACCTACAAAGAAACAACAATTAACACGCGGTGCCGGAATCTCGACAATTCATCCCAAACTATTCGTTACAAAACGTGATATTTTGTATTCGTGATTTGATGGGACCGGACCAATGTTGGCTCACCCAGCTGACCAATCAATCGAACAGTTGCCGATCACGTGATCTTGATAAGCGCACATCAGCTTCATTTGCAAGAAGATACAACCATTAGATACAGGTAATTTGTTTTGCAAAGTACATTTGAGTATAAATACCGCCGAGAATATACGCTACTGTTAATTAACAATATTCGAGTGGGGATTATCCCTGCAGTATATTTATACTGTACCGAGAGAAAAGTGGAGCCATTACGGCCCTAAGATGCCAGATGTTTTGGGGAAAAAACATCAACATTATTTTATGTAATGTTGGCTTATCTTTAGCGTTTTTACGTTTAACGGCGCTACAGTGGGGGATATACAATATCCATTCAACGCAGAAACTACCATTTGCTGATATGGTGGCAGGTTCCCTTACCACACCAACTGAACATCACTTGGCCCAATATATATAACGGAATCTACTTATTTTGCTCAAATATACCAGCATATAGAGAAATGATTAACACATTAGAATGTTTTATAAACTTGTGGCTAGTTCATTTACATTTAACTACCATAAGTATTGCTATGATCAGATATTAATGATAGCTAAATATAACTGGGAGAATTTGGTTGGGGAGGAAATCAACACTTCTCTCACTTTTCCCTGAGATTCCGTAACTACTAAAATGTGGACATATATTGAACCCTGATTTGATCGGCTAATAACATCATGCTCTGCATGACTTTTCATTTTCTTTTTTTTTTAAATTGTGTTTCTACTGATTCAAATATTCATTATTTCTGTTGCGACCAACTTAGCATAAGATGACTGTGTACTTCAACACAATTTGCTTTTTCTCTACGCATATTGTTTGCCATTCAGTTTGGATGACACTATTTAGAATAAAACTAACATTAGTAAACACTGTATTGGCATTTCAGCCTGGATATTTGAATATCCAGTTTCGTACAATGGCACCGGTGAAATTCATAAATATTACACTGTGTGCTGATTAAAATTCACTTTGATTGTTTAATTATTATTTTTTACTTGATATTTGATTTTAATCAAAGTTTACATCGTATTAATTAATGAATGCTTATTCCATGGTCATCTGACCTGTTCCCATTGGTCAGAAATGGGCAAATACGAATTTGGGGTATGTTGTGACAGAACATAATGAAAACAACAGACATTTCTGGGAGTTTCAAACTATAATTTATTCCAGTGAAAGCGATTGATGGGAATGGGTTTACACCATGACAGTACATTTGCCTCTGGATGATGCTTGAGACAATATGCAACTTTCAGTCTCCAGTTCCGCAGGTAACGTGGCACGGCATATGGTCTGAAAGTGGAAATTTCACCTCAGAATTTGATAATTATAAAGAGGGTGCACCGAGATAGTTCACATTCCTGCATAGATATTAGGAACACTAAAAGAGCAGCATATATGTGTTTATTTAGAAGCTTCTAGCGTGTCTTGTCCAAAAACTTGTTGGAATATTGCATTTTATTATATACCTACCCATGAAATACATAGTTATACGATGTAAATAAAAGTTATATGTTCTCATCGATGAAATAAATAACTTCCGGTGAAAATACGACTACTTCCGCTATCTATATTCATAACGCGCTGAAAGAAAACAGCGCAAATAGGCTGCAAGTACACATTCATTACCGTATACAGTCTAAAAAAATGCTAATGTCCATGGAGCAGTATATAATAAATAGAATATTCATATTTTTATAACGAATATGACATATATGTTCATCTCGGGGTGTCAAATGTCCATATTTCACTCGTGTAACGGCACTCGTGAAATATGGACATTTCACAGCACTCGATGAACATATATGTCATATTCGTTGAAAACATATGAATATCCTCTATACATTCATGCTGTCCGAGGGCGCGAAATTGATAATTTGAAATTAACTGGTCACTGCTCCCTTACCGCCACAGATTTAATGTTTTCTGCATCTCTCATAAAAAGACTTCTTAACTTCATAAGTGGATCACTCCGACAAAACACTAATGTAGGTGTTCCTCCAGCCAGCCAGCAAGCGTCTTAAAACGTATTTTGACTAAAAAATCGTCTCCTAAAAGCGGTAATCATGTGATGCTAAAACATGTTTTATTAAGAAATCGAAAAACTATGGACAAACACATCAATATTTCTTATCAAAAAACATAGATAATTGTCTTTGGATACTTATTGTCTCACAAAACGTGTTTATTAAAAACAAAACATATTTATCATAAGAACAAAATATAACAATTGTCTCCTAAAACAAGAGAATCGTCTCTCGTTTTCGCAATATTGCCTTCGACTTTTGGAAATACGTTTTGCCCTAACCCGAAGTTTCTGTCTGTAGCGCAGGCAGACTTGCCATGAGTTACAGACAGAACATTCGGGTTAGTTTTGTACATGCCTGTGTCGAAATCATGTTTGTTGAAATTGCGCATGCGTGTGTATACAACGCCAACGCGCTTGTGCGATCGCGAAGCAAAAACACAATATCAAGCAGGAGGTTGCGAAAACGCAATATTGAATAATTTATGATAGAATCTGGCGTTTACGTTTTGCGCTCTCTTGCTCTTCGTTTCGCGCTCTGGCTATCACGCTTTGCGTTTTCGTGTTCTCAACTTGTGCGCGAGATCACGAGAACGCGAGATTGTAACATGTCCCTAACAGGACACGTACACATCGTCTTACGAAAATATTCTTATGTACATGTGCTGCCAAACATATTGTTATTAATAAATAGAACATAGAGCACATATAATGTGCTGCCAATACATATTTATTGAAGAAAACAAACATATGTCGATACGTGTTATTGTTTTAATACTGCATTGCATCGCCGGTTTTTGCCGATGCGGCGATACATAATGATTCTTTTACTTTCTTTTTCGTAAATTCTGCGCCTGCTCTCCGACTTCTTTAAACTTTCGACAGCATACATTTATGGAAGATTTATCTTATAAAACTCTGCGAAAACCGATATGCGATAAGAGAGTTAATTCCATAGCCAAGTTCCATTCGATTCCATGGATAAAAAAATATGCGTTTAGTAACTGATCGTAAATGTGCTTCTTTATTGATATCCCGTCAGCATGTTTCAAGGGTCAGATCGACACGACTTAACCTTTAGACGCTACATGTTGTAACCTTTGATGTATCACGCTCCGACACAGTCACACGTCACAGTTTGTAACCCCACGTGAATTTGATGTACGACGTGATCGGACAAAACCGTCTTAGGGGACGATTCTCATATACTGCCAAATCATGTTTATTAGAAAAATCTTTTTTGACAAAACAAATCGCCACATAAAACATGAGAATTTTACGGTGTCCTGTTGGGGCAATGTTACAATCCCGCATAAATTTACGCGATCTCGATCTATACATGAGATCGCGAAAGCACGAGGCCAAATCGCGATACTGTGAAATCGGGAGGCGTTACCAAACCGTGACATTCAATCTCGCAATCTCGGGGTCGCGATGATAATCTATACACAGCTGATTAACTGACGGTTGGACAAGCGCATCACATATACTCTACTGTGAGGAATAATAGCTACGATACACACAGCAACGAAGTCAAAGTCAAACTCTTAACAGGAACGCACACCCTACAGACAAAACGGCCAGCTTTCAAACAATGTGCCTTGAAAACCAACTGTCAAATCTAAAAGAGTACTATATAGAGACGAGGCATCATTTTATAGCAGACTGTGTAAACTTAGACCCCTATAGACATGATAGAAACCGATACATTGAACAACTATACTCAGAAATACCAAAACTCCAAATACCTAATATTATGATTGACAATCATGCATTATTTACCCAATTGATAGCGGATTGTAAACATTCTGACATTACATCTTTAGTAAATCTAAATTAAAACAAGTCGCTCAGCTGGAACTATGGAGTAGGGTATTATCAATTAATTGACTGCTTACACAGACTAGATGGCCGGGGCTGGCATGTCGCGCCCGCCGAGGTTTTTATAGTATACTGAAACAGAATAGAACCCGAGTGTAATTATAACCCCCATGCAAAGTGAGTGGGTGGGGTACACGACTCATTTTTACAAGCTAAATATGGTATTATTATTGACATATCTACACTCTGTAGCTAATATAATGGTAATTCAGCCATATAATTTCACATTTTCACTAAGACAAACATGCCTGATAGCTATTATGGTCACAGGAAGAAATCTGGCAACTTGACAGAATTGTGGAAAGACTGACAAACATGTATGGCAACCTTGCTGACAGTGTCTGGCTACGGGGCACCAAGTGGGACATGGCTCAATTTTGTCAACAAAATTCACTTTTGTGCCACAAAATTCAATTCTGTGTAACAAAATTCAATTCTGTGTCACACAATTCAATTCTGTGTAACAAAATTCAATTATGTGCCACAAAATTCAATTCTGTCAATTCTGTGTAACAAAATTCAATTCTGTGTCACAAAATTCAATTCTGCACACACATGTAAGAAGGACTACCATTGGTCAGAAACTGCACTGGAGAAATGGGTCACGGTCGCCGATCTACACATTCAATGTCGATGATTCATTTCTCATTCTGCCGATGATTCATTTCTCATTCTGCCATTTTGCTTCAACTATCTGCTGTCTGTGTTTAAAAACAGAATGTGTGTATTGGGCCATTTGAGGAAACCATTTGTAGTATTTGTGTAGATACCATGGATACTAAGATGCTGTATACTGTACAAAATGCATGTAGACACATAGTTGCGAACACGTAACTTCGCAACTAGTAGACACAGATCCAATACCATTTGTTTGACAAGGTTAGATCTACTGTTAGAATACGACGTCATCTAATGTCATTTTCGAGCATGAAACGTTACCTGATAAATAGAATACCAGGCTAGTGTATTTTAATATCAAGTTTATCAGGCTCGGCTCGGAAACGGTAGGAATTCGTCGGCAAGCCTCGGAATTCCTACGCGTTTCCTAGCCTTGCCTGATAAACTTGATATCAAAATACACTAGCCTGGTATTCTCTATATATGGGCATGCTCTCAGGTCTAGCTATGTCCCGGCTACTTTATGTTTACATAATTGAGGGAAAATTCTGAATATTTTTCTTATTTCTCCTTCAAAGTATATATGCTTATATGGTGTGACCACTCATTTGTAATCATAATATAACCACAATTACTGTCCATAAAGAAGTATGATATTGATATATTGGGTTATATTTTCGCATTGAAATATTTAAACCTGCAAGTGTACTCCACCATCTAGTAAAATGGACTAAGACCGATCTCAACCAATCAACGTAGAGATGACATAGACTATCCTACGCAAACTAATGTTTGTGGACAAAACTGACTTTTGTGGACAAAACTGAATTCTGTCCCACAAAACTGAATTCTGTCCCACAAAACTCAATTCTGTCTTACAAAATTGAATCCTTTATAACAAAAATGAATTTTGTATATCAGAATTTTACATAATTGGATTTTGTGATTTTTAGTGTTACAAAACTCAATTTTGTCTGGACAAAATTGGTTTTTGTATCATAATTTTACATAATTTTACATAATTGGATTTTGTGATTTTTAGTGTTACAAAACTCAATTGGTGTCAATGCCAGTCTTCCACAGTTCCAACTCGCGGTCTAAAACGGTTTCGTCAGCTGCAATAAATCTGCTGTATGCACCCTTGATCTCATTCCACACATCAGGCGACAAATCCGCCAGCTTGTCAGGGAGGAGATATTGGGCTTTCAGTCGTGGCAAAGGATTAGCCAGCCTCTCTGTCAACTCCACTATGAGGTGGTCCATGAACGGTGTGAACAGATTGAGTTTCCAGTACTCTTTATCTGAGTTAGCTGGCACACTGGTTCTGGTAGTTTGTCTCGCAGCAACACGCGGCCGCTGAACAGCAATACTGTTGTCAGTGGCTAGGGTTGTGGCAGAGTCCCAAATCTCATCAAAGTAACTCGTTTCGTTTCGCTTTTTATTGAGCAGTTCGATGACAGTGGATGCGTACATGGACGCCCTGACTAGATCATATGATGGAGTCTGCATGGTGTTTGCCAGTGGGGTTAAATAATCAAGCGGTCCAGTCACACAGAACAGAGTTATGACGAACTCAAAGGAATGGATTGCCCTGTCGTATGACATGGCGTCACTGCGAGTTTTCATGTCACTATCACCTTGAAGTTCGACCAAAGTGTCAGATATCGTAGACAAGTTCTTCAAAAATGCAGATACGCTTTCTGCGTGCTGCGACCATCGAGTGGGACACAGTCGCTTGAGTCTGTTCCCGTTCTGGTTTCGACTTAAGAATACCTGGAGGCGCTTTGGAGATGCTGTAATGAAGTACAGAATGTCCCCAACAACGTCAAACATGTGACTGACAAACAGGACTTTGCAACAACGACAATCGCCAGATTGAGCCGGTGGTTTTTGCAATGGACATACACTGCATCATTGTTTATATTTCTGATGCGGGTTTGTACCCCTTTGACCTTTCCTGACATATTACCAGCTCCATCATAGCCCTGAGCCACTACGTTCTGGATGTTAAGGCCAAGCTTTTCCAACTGCGCTGTAATGATATTTGTCAAGGTTTCGCCCGTTGTATCTCTTGTCGATACAAACGATATAAATTCCTCCCTGACCATGTGTTTTCCCTCCTCGATGGGAACATACCGCAGGCAGAGAGCTACCTGCTCTGAATTTGAAACATCTGCAGATTCATCAGCTAAAAATGAAAAAAAGTGGGCATTCCTGCAGTCCTGTAATATGGCGTCTGATATCTGTTTGCCACAGAGTTGTATTAGCTCATTCTGTATAGAATGACTCAAATATCTCGCTCTGGCATCGGACATTTCAAGATGTTTCTTCAGCGAATTATCTTTTTCTGCCATAGTATGAATAATGGCATTGAAATTGGATCTCTCGTCCACTTTCCCACGTAGTTGTATATTTTGTCTTCCACAAAGAAGAATCACCCTGATGATGGAACATAATGCAGATCGATTTCTTTCCAGTTTGTCTTTATATGCTGTTGACAGTCGTACAGCAATTGAATTGTCTGCCTGCATGCTGACAGCGCTGAAACATGCAGCTTTTATAACTGCTGATTTGTGATCCTCAGACTGTAAGTACAAATCAACAATTCGATTGCCATTGCTCCAGTCTGTTAAAGGTTTAGATGTGAGAACGTTGGATTTATTCCCAAATGCTACACAGACCGTACACAGTGCACCATCCAATGTAGGGCAGTATTGGATCGTGGGGTACTTTTCCCCACTGAATAAGAAATGTGGAGCCCGCCTCAACTGTTTTCCACACTGTCGTAACGGAGGTTCCCACCCTTGTGCAGGCTTGAATTTGTACGTAACTATATATCGTCTGTCTGTGTCCGTTTTCGCGCTGGTTCTATCAAGAAACTTCGAAATATCCACTTGTCCTATTTTTTGAATTTCTGGTGGTTCAGTGGCAATGCTGGATGGGTCAGACTGACTAGTTTCCGACTCTGAGACAGTGGAAGACATGACGGGGTCCTCCGTGGAACTCTGTGGGGTGCACACAGTTACAGGTAGAACTACCATATTGTCATCACTTTGTGATTGTGTTGTTGATTTTTTTGATGAACAGGGTGCAAAATATGAATCCAACGTGGAACATTGTGGCGTTTTCTTACGTTTGCTCATTTTGGAATTTTATTTTAGTGAAATTGCCGATAGGTTACTGGCTACAGTGTGTGAACTGTTACTTTACGCACAGATGTAAAACACTGATGATGTGCCAATTTTTTAATACCGGCAGCGTTGTTATAAGTGTATCATCCAATCGCATAACGTAAAACATCTAGGCACTCGGCCAATATGTTAATACCAGCGTTGTTAAAGTGTAACATCCAATCGCAAAGCGTAACACACCTAGGCACTCGGCCAATCTGTTTTGACGTCATGTGTAAAAAAAATGACGTATTACTATTAGATGCTAAATGGAAACACCATCCTTTTTCTGGTATTATATTACGCTTAAATTAAACTTCATGACGGTCGATTTAATTAAATTTATTATTTAATAATTTCTTCTTTTTTTTCTTTTTTAATTGAAAAAAAACCCCATACCTCCTGAAATATTTTTTACGCATTAGCGTAATTTGCGTAATGGGAGCGGCGCCCTTGACTGTCTGTATAATCGAGACGCACCGTGTGATTTTGCACCTACAAACAGGTGCGCAATTTCATGAAATATGCTGAAAGTTGATGAAATTCTCAAAGCGAATGCGGAATAGAATTCTGCATTTGCTCTGAAAATTTCGACAACCTTCGGTGTCATTCCAGGAAAATATCGTAAATCTTTTATTTTTTTTATGAAATTACGCCCATTTTTGTAGGTACAAAATCACATGGTGCATCTTAATTATCATTATTACACTGGTGTTGCACTCCGCGCCGGTGGAAAATGTAAGACAATCCACTTGAAAAATACAATATGCGCCATTATAAAATGTTTCTAGATGAGTTAAAAAATCAATAAAATTACTATTCGTCTTGAAACATTTTTTTACAATTAATGGCGCCTATTGTATCTTCAAGTGGATTGTCTTGAAATATTTCCATCGGCACGGAGTGCAGCACCAGTGAAGTTAGTGGACTGTTTCTCTAACGGTCCATCACAAATATAGAAAAGTATAATTATGTGACCTTGGCTTGAGAAAAAGGCCTTATGGGGTTTGATCTCAATCTGGATATTAATCTGCTAGCACACTCCTGTATGTGAATGCGCAGGCTGATCTGTGCCTACACTGGCCATATTACCATTGAAAGGAAGTAATATCATGCTTACTATGAGTGCTTAGACTTTATTATTACATGTTTTATGTGATAATCATGATAATGGAATAAATGATAAAGTATACATGTTTAGCTTCTATTAAATATGGTTTTGAATTTGGATATCTATATGATTTTAATTTCAAAAGGTGTCAGCAAATCCGATGAAGAAATTCCACACCCTGGCCCAGGAATACCAATTCAGCGATTTCGGTCGGCTGCCGGCATGGTAGAGATAAACAGGTCGGCTGTCGGTCGGTATAGTCAACTATACCGACCGACAGACACCTGTTTACCGGTATCATGCCGGCAGCCGACCGAAGTCGCAGAATCGCAATTTACTTGCAATCAATAGAAAAGTAAATGTTTGATGGCGAAATAAGTGAATCAGAAAAAGAAGATTTCAGAGTATTTACAAAAGGACACGAAGAAGTGCAAGGACCAGTGTAGATCAATTTGTTTCAGTTAAAATGAACAATTGAGTCATACAAATTTACTAGTCCACACGAAACGGTAACAATTTTGTCAGTGACCGTCTTACCAAACTTATCCTTGTTCATGAGACAATTAATGGGAAGACAACTGTTCAATATAGTATATTTCTGTCGAACTGAGCCAATAACCCGTTCCACATGTATTCTTGAGTGTGCAAGTTTACGCGTTGATTCCACGTCCAGAGGGGATAGCTGATCACGACCTTCCGTAACTGCTGGAATCTTCATGTCTGCAGCTACCGAGCCAACACTGTCCTTGACATCAAATCCTCTGTCCGCCAACACTAAATCCCCAGGTAATAACTTGGGACAGGAAGTCACTGTTCTCTGTCACAAACTTGTCACTCACACGACCACCCCATGCTTTCGATATAAAGGACACACTGAGTAATTATAATTAGAAATTTCACAGTGTGGTGGTGTTTGTATGAAGACCAGGTTTCTGCTCTGGCTTTCAAACCACTTGGTATCTCAATAAATACCTCAAAACAATCAATTATCACTGCAATCAATTATATGGCATTGTTTTTCTAAATGTCTTGCGCTCTGGCCATCTTATGAGTTTCTTTAGCCGCTTGTACATACGTGTAAAAAGGCTAGATATTGTTGATTGAGTAGTGTCAAATTCATACGAAAGAAAGAGATTTCACAAATTTAGTCGCAATTTCACAAATGTCAATATTATTACCTCGAATTTGGGCATGACCAGACTGGATGGCAGGTGAGGCTCCAGAAAATTAAACAATATAGATAGAACTGTGAATGATGGTAATCCTGTTAAATGTTTCACCTTCTCGTCACTACCCTTAAAATAACTTGCAGTGAAGTTAGTTTCCAAATGGGCCACTTTTTCATTCAGAACCCCATTCTCTGTACGCAGTTCCTGCAGCTCCAGCGACACAGCCTCCATGAGTGGACCATCAACATCAGTCTGTGACTGAACGCCGTCTTCATCAATGCTGTCACCCATATCCATACCCGTCTCAGTGTGATCAGGTCCAACAATAGTTGTGGATTCAGCTGGCTTCCTTCTCTTCTTTTCCTGCTGCCGATCATATCTTGATGTAGATGATGCTCGCTTTTGTCCGCCCAGATTAACTGATGGTGCCCAGTTTGGGTTAAGATGGTCATAAAACTCTGCCTTCTTTCCTGAAACATATACATGATATATATTAAAAACAAATAAATACATGTGTACTTGTCGGATATTGTAACTTTGCACATTTAGTTACAATATAATAACTTATTTTTATTGTTTCTTCTCGGAAGTATATGTTGCATACACCATCTGAACATTCTTGCTGATGAGTGGTTCAGATGAGTGGTCACAACATTTACATGCACTTTTGAGGAGAAATAAAAAAGAAAAGGTCTACTCTTATGAAATATCACTGAAATATTGACAAATTATGACAAATTTTATACATATGACATGCGCCATGTGATTTTGCATGTACAAACATGTGCGCACTTTGATGAAAAATATTTACAAAATTTACAATATCTTTCATAAATAACATTGAATAGTGACAACATGGTGACATTCTGCATTTGCTCTGAGAATTTCATCAACATTTGGCATGATTTACAGAAAATATCGCAAAATCTGTAAACATATTTCATGGAATTCCACACAAACTGCAATTTTTTATTGTCCGAGGTCCATCAAAATACACCATCTCGCACGTCTTAAGCATGTTAAGTACAGTGACAGCACGGGTGTCAAACATTATAATTCAGTGGGTGGCCGCAGGGCTCCAGATAAGGAATTAGTAATTGAGTATTGTTACTCCATCAGTTCTGAAGCAATTGGGTATTTCAAAATTTTAATTGGGTAAAATTAAATCACACTACTGTTTACACATCAACAGACAGCAATTATTGAATAGTTTGTTTCGAAATGAAAACATATCTTGGCATTTCATTAGAATTATCTCCTTGGATGTGTTTTCATGGAAAAATATGCTATATTGTGGTCTGTTTATTGTTTTCTGCAGCATGATAAAGGTACCACAATTGTTCTCATTGCTTTTTGATACTCACTACTTGTGATTTCAATTGGGTTTTTGGCAATTTTAATTGGGTATTTACGCAAATACGCAGCTTATCTGGAGCTCTGGGTTGGGTTCATACACAATATACTGCTTACACAGGCTTGCATTATCTCACCAGCTGACAAGTAGAGCTATCGGATTATTTATAATATCAATGACTTACCATTGACAAAATACATTTTGGATATTCTTGTGCCCAAATTCTTGTCCAATTAGCCAGCCTCTCCGTTCCGAACTCAGTTTCTCGCATTCGCTTTGTGAAGTGTACCGTACTGTATATGCTGTGTAACGTCAAGTCGCAAGACTGTCGGCAGTGTATGCGCTAACACACACGTGTAATTATCAAAAAATTGCTAGCCCCTCTTTGGAAAGTTTGTATTTTCGCGCGAACTGTTTTGCTAAATTCATTATAGATTAGTTGATTTTTTAAGTAAAATGGACACTGATTAATAATATCGATGGCTCAAGATGATTAAAACAGTATGTAACTGTCAAAAAACAATGTTTCTGCTTTAAATCATCATCATTTCGCTGTCCAATGTCGGATTTTATCGAGCCATTGACCTATGTAAAATCTAAAGTTCAGAATGTAAGCTTTAATCTGATTGGTCATTCAAGAAAAACGTCACAGGGAAATCCCGCCCCCTACTGTATCATTGCGCAAAATATCAACATACATAACACAGAACTCATATTAATACATAACAGTTAATAGTTTATAAAGTATACAAAAACAATAACACACATATATATCGCCAAAAAAGCAAACAACACACGTATTACGCCGAAACGGTAAGATAGCTCGCTGTTTTACTGTTGTTGAACTACTTTTTCATGGCGTAGTACCGAGTGTTTTTCTAAAGTTAAACCCGCAAACAGTGACACTGCGACCGCCACTCAACTCATTAGCATATTATCTGCAATGACTGAGAATTTCCATATAGTTACTTAATCCGAGCTAACCGATAAAAATCATAATACAAGTAGCTACAAAGATATCTGCAATTCATTTAACATGTTTCCATCAATTGAGTATTCATATTCGTGTTAAACTGATACATACATGTACATTGCATAAGAAAGAGCATTTATTTCCGATACAAAAATATTTGCATATCCTGTGATAAGCTCATGTATATGCAGAAGTCAGTGTGCTAGTTGAAACAGCGACTGGTTATTCTGAGTAATTTAGTCATTGTAATAACTAAAGTTTCCTCATCTGGAAAGTCACTAAACTGGGTTGTTTCTCTACATGCAATATTAACACATGTTGTAAGCAGGTGTAAACTGGAAAGTATATACACCATGTATACACTGGACACCTGGAAAACAAGAGAACACATGCCCTTGTGTGTACACTAAGTATGGTATGAGGACAGCAGTAATCTAAATATTCAACGAGGCACTTAACCTATGTCGTATCTTCTATTCTATATTTAACGAAATATGTCCGAATGGTCTGTATTTAGAGCGATAATCGTCTTCTTAAAGACGATTGTTCTAGGTATCCGTTGCGTATATGCCATGTGCTACTCACGTCCACTATAAGTCATAGTGCTTGCATTGTCATATTGCGTGTATGTTTGTTATTACTACGGTGCTCAAGAACCAGTATATCTTAGACAATCAACTGCAGTTAATAGCGGGATGGCACAACAGATTGCTGGTTACCAAGCCAGTATATATTAGGAAATACATGTATACATAATGTGATGTCACTCTCATTAGGAAATTTATGAATTTCTCATTATTATACCATTGATGGGCCTCTATTTCTTATTTACAAACATTTGTCAAATTTGTTTGAGTGTTAAGTGGTCATCTATATGAGTATGGCGTGTCATTCCTATATATAACCTCTATTATAGTATGAGTACAACAGTGAATCCATTCTCTCTCGGATGTCACATCCATCCTGCTTTGCGGAAAATTACACGCGGTCATATACGTGTATTATGGGGGTCATGCAATCTCAGTGTGAATACGAATGGAAGTAATTGTGTCCATCAATACATGATAAATAGTATAGCATACTGCTTCAAATGTTGATGAGGTAAGAATAACTGGCAACACGGATGTGGTAAATTCAGTGGAAAATAGAGGTGTATTGCCATCTATGACATTTTGTTAAACGCAAGTGATGTTACACTCAATCTATTCCACTGTATATCTTTACGCCAAGCTATTCAAGTGTGATTCAACGTATCTGGGTTACATTATTGACATAGCCATAATGTGACAGGTCAACTAATTTAAAGCACCAACTAGAATGACAGTTATTTATTATTATTATGTATGTTCATTCTCCCTTCCGTGTCGGTATCATGGTTGCCATCAATATACGGATTGTATTGTATGTAACCATTGGCATTATACAATGTCATATATTCCTCATACGGCTCGTAATTATTGGAATTCCAGTGTGCTTGTGTGTTATGAAACATCCATTTAATTCACATTATAGTTTCTTCTTTTCTTGAAAGTCTCTGTTACTAATCAGACACCGTTAGTCGTGATACCGTTTTTTTTTAACTGCAAATGATGCTTTAATACTCTCTGTGTACGTTGAACTTATTAGCTTTTCATTTGAACCGTGTGTTTCAATGTTATACATATGTTAACAATTATAGGTTATCATTTTAAATATTCGTAGTTTAAAATTAGGAATTCCGTATGCACTTTGGTGTGCACAGTCATAATGTTTAGGTATTCGACGATATTGACCAGACTGAGACATTACCAACAATAGAAACTAACAGACATTAAGGAGACCGATGAACGCATGTAAACATAACTATAAAGCAATACACAATAGCAACAGCATACCTTTCTTGAATAACGTCATAGTTGAACATGGTAATGTATTACGATTGGTTCTTTCGGTATTCCAGATATGTTATTTGTCGTTTTATTTTGCGTTAGATAAATAAAATACTGCATTATTCTTAATGGCCAGTGTCTTTGAGCTGGCATTCAACTTGACAAACATAAAAATAAATACAAATACATTAGATAACTGCATTTGTGAAGATATTTTGTTATTGAAATATGTGCGGAATTATGACAAAACTTCGAAAAGTATGCATTGTTAATGGTTGAATTTAAACGTATCATCAATCTCGACCTTTCTGTGATCTTGAAATTTGGCCACTGATTTTCTACACCATAAATAAACTTAATAATATCAATATGTCCAATAATAATGAATACAATTGACAATTGTATGAATTAATCTGTTTTAAAGTGAATTGTGTATATATATATTGCATTACAATTATATTGATGTTCAATGACCTTGAAATGACATTGAACCTATTTGGAAACAAGGACACCCACATATTTCTGAAAGCTGAACCTTTAATTAACCACAAAATCGCAAATACATGTACCATGAAGCGCTGGTTTCTGATTGCCTCGGAAATATAACACAACATTATATTTATACCGGTGTGTATTCGTGTACTAGCCCACCATGACATCCACTAATAAGAAACTAAGTAAGTCCCTTTTTGTCACGACTGGTGAACTAATGAACAGTATGCCACGTATCTGTGAAATATATATTTTGTATGGTAATAAGCAGTGATATATGTATGCCATAGCACAGAAACAATATTACAATGATGAATCTATGCTCATTTTCACTTGTTGATCTTGAAAATATAGATTTGTGACCTTGACATTGATTGTTGTTTTTTTATTTCTCGATTACAGTTGATCTGTAATTATTGTTATGCATATTACCTAAGAGATTGATACATGACTTCAAATGGATTAATTCCTCGGTTTTATGGCATAAATACCAGGATTTTGACATTCATTTCGAATGACCTTGAAATGACCTTGAATGTGTCTGAAAAAATGGCACCCGGATTTTTCGGAAAGTTGGATCCCAGATAAATACAAAACCACTTTGAAATAATAAAAAAAAAAATTAACATGAGGTGCCGGATTCTGAGCAATTTCTCCCGAACTATAGTGGCAAGGCTAGGAAACGCGTAGGAATTCCGAGGCTTGACGAAATACACTGACGTCATTCGGTAACGTCACATGGCGTCATCCGACCAATGGAACAGCAGTTTTCATTTCGTTGTAACCTGGATGTTTGTATCAGGTCAATGTTGATACAACAATATGTTATCAGTCAGTACGTATTCGGTCAATACAGAGCAAATTACCTGATACAAGTAATTAGCACATGCCTGAAGAGTTATATACAATAGTAAAATTAGCAACTATATCTGGACTTATTAAGTATATGAAACCACCAGCGACTAATTCAGAATAAGACATATATGGCGTCCATCTTGTACTTCCGCTCTTCACAAACTTGTCTAATCACATATCTAACTTACAGAGTGTGTGGTAACAACAGACCTCAGCAAATATGGAGGATAATACGTTGGTGCGATATTCTGCCAAGCATCAAAATAATTGACAAAAGCAACATATTTTAGTTGACATGTTGGCAAAATACTACTACATGTCTAAATTCCACAGGCAAATGATTATATGTCACGGTACGTAGCCCAATATGGGGAGAAGGCGTGTATTCGTGCCCGGCTATCTCAGTCGGTTAGAGCGATGGTACGGTAAACGAGAGGTCCCGACTCGAGCCCCGGGCAGGTGAACATCTTTCTTGCCCTGTGACTTTTGGCGCACAACGAGGGACCGTGACTTATAAATACTACACAAAGTGTACCAACAATATGAAATTCAGAGACGAATAAAATATAGAATTAGGGGACGAATTTCAATTTGGCGGGAAAGTATGTCACGGTACGTAACTCACTATGTGAATATGTGTATTCGTGCCCGGCTAGATCAGTCGGGAAGATCGATGGTACAGTAAACCAGAGTCCCCGGGTTCGATCCCCGGGCCGGTGCACTTCTTTCTCACCCTGTGACATTTGGCGTACAATGAAAACAATTTAACCGACTGAGAGAGCCGGGCCAAATTGAAATTCGTCCCCGAATTCTAATTTTAATTCGTCTCTGAATTCCATATTTTATACATTTCAGTAACTGTAATAACGTTCAGCACTGAATGACAATTCCCTGATCGTTTACCGGGTCCCATTATTACATCGGATCGCTTGGCCAAGGTGTGAATTCCTGTATGAGGCACAGGAAATGTACGAATCCTTGTCAATCAATAACATACGCGTACCTTCCATACTGACGACTGCCCTCTAGAACCGAAATGACAAGTTCCGAGAATACATCAGACACGGACATTATTTCCTAGAAACCCAGTTGGAAATGGCATCCAAATTATCCCGTTGGTTTTTCCGGGATGACCAATTCATTTGATCAACCTCAAGATTCCAGCGTAACGGCCTGATCACTGTATTTGGCTTTAACCCAAAAAGCAATATCTCATTAGGTCCTCGTTCCTTCTCGTAGAGGGACGACAAAATCATGTCATGCAGCTGCAACTGATAACGCCAGGTAAGCAGGAGACAGGACAACTATAATCTTGCTACTGACGTCCATGTGGTCGGACAATTCATGTAGCTCGTTATAGCCATAGCGCAGATTTCGGTCCGGAAGACAGACACTAATATTACAGATGTTTTCCAAATATGGCACCAGTTGTTTCGTGACCCAATGGTAATCGTAATCGTCATCGCAGTGTGATATGTAGGCGTCATAGTGGCTGGATAACTCCTTCTCGTTGTCGCATGCATTTTCATGGTTAGCACAGTTTATCGCTTTTTTCTTAGTACGAATATGCCCGCAAATAGCAGGCGTTAAACAAAACTGACAATACGTCACAAACGACCAGTACATAATACAAAAAATACAATATGCAGGCAAAATAAAAATAGCCAAATGGTAAATACCGGTAATCCACAGTTTTTTATCTTCATGTGCTTTAATCAGTTTCAATATGGTAGTTTGTATTTCGCGTTCAGAATGCAGGTTTTTAATTTCCTCTGCGATATCTTCATATAGATCAGCGTCGTTCCAAAACGGAAGGAGCGATATGTTTGGCGTGGGTAAAACTAGCTGTCGAAACGGATGGTCGAATACCACCACCTCCTTTCCTTGAGTATCGCTATATATTTCTCGGAATATGGATAACTTGTGCCGACCGTATGCGTCTGGGCAAACACAGAACAGTGTAAATGCAGTATTAACCACCGTATTGTCAGACCTAGTGGACTGATGTATATATAAAAACGGGAAGCCACTTACAAATCGTCTATACTTCAACATGAAAAACACAGAACTCAGAAATGAACATGTTACAAATGCTGATTGACACACGACGTCGAGTGGTTTTCCATTAACTGTATACTCCATGGACAATGGCAAATCTTCAGGTAGCAGGCTATGGTAGTTAAACATACGAGCAATACCTTTGCCTGGAGGCACGTATATTACATGTTCTAGAACTAGTAATTTCTCCACTTGTATCCTGCCGTATTCCAGACGTCTAATTACAACACCCTGTCCCTCGTCTTCTATCTTAGTACCATTACTGTAGGTTATAGTTACATTTACTTTATGTGTGGACTGACCAATGCAACTGTAATTCCCGAAATCGGATTCAGATATGTGACGTATAACCAGATACATCTGTATACGATATGACTTGTACACGTATCCCTGACTTATTCCGACACTATGCCTCTTGTCGTGCACTAGCCGCCGTCCATTATGCTTCCAGAACTGCGTGCGGTACACACGGATCTCACCTTGCTGCATGAAATATCGGAAGGAGCACGAAATGTTTATGTCTTCACCAACATATCTCCGATGGCGTCTGTGGTTATTGTTGGTCATAATATACGTATATTCTCCAACTTCTACTGTAACATCATGTTCATTTTCAATCACGTCAGTCCGATCATATGAACGCCGCAAGCAATTGGTTTCTGTACCAGCCAGTGTCCAGTTCGTAGAACTGACCACTCCGTCGTTAAAACGCGTTAGATATTCAACAAGAGATGTGTTCATGTCGACAATCGTAATGTAATTCTCAATTCCGAATGTAGCAGTAGTACTCATCGCGATGGCGTACAACAGATACACGACATGCATTAGCACATATGCGCATACACATAGGCAGCTCAGGCCGACCAACAGCCGCCGGAGATTGAGCTGAACGACAAAGAGCTTGCCAACGTTATAGAAGAAACTGAGAAGACGTGACATGCCTTGAGCCACACAGTTGTAAACCAACGGGAGATGAATGCATGCGATCAACTGGTCAAGGTCACCGGGGACAAACAACGTATCGATCTGCGTATACTCTAAAATATACAATATACCGAATACTAGCACTAGCGGTTTCAGGTACGGAACAACTGAAACGTGTCGTATGGCAGATAGCCTTGGTTCGTCAATCCCGCGTATATTGTTGATGATCGAGAACAGCCGGTCAGCGCATGCATTAGTGTAGTATTGTAGTATGATGAGTATGTACACAGACCAAAGCGGTATAATATAGAAGGCACTGACTGCCCCATGCAGCCACAATAAGGTCAGTACCACGCAGACTGGCACGGACGTTTGTAAAATTACTCCCTCCACAACTTTCATTGTCTTTTCTCCTGGAAACGGAAATTAACGTAGACGTATAATCACAATGGCATCGCATTACATTCTGGCCACAGTGACACCATTCTGGTTCACGGTTCGAACTGCAAAAACGTTCCCCGAGGTACAAAAACTATCTGGCGTCGAAATTAATGGCGTCGATTTACGGAATGATCCGAGAATTCCCGAGTGATAGCTAAATCACGGGTCTGGCACTGCTGGAATAAAGAGAATAAATAGTATATGGCTAGTGTATTTGGATGCAAGGTTTATCAGGTTAGGCTTTGAAACGCGTAGGAATATAGAGGCTTGCCGCCCCGAGCCGAGCTTGATAAACTGGATATCCAAATATACGAGGCATGTATTATGTGTGTCAGGTAACAATGTATGCTGCAGTTGATTTAGAGGTTATTACGTGGCTAGTTTGATATCAACCACGTTTTGCTGCCGACCAACTTTTGGCTGTTAAACATGTTAAATCTAAAAGATATTTAAATGTAAGTACTTTTTCATCAGTAACAAAAAAGTCACCCTCCCAAAAAAATATTGATTTCATGATATTTGTTTTTATTGCAAAAAGGAGGTGAAGAGTGGGAAGAAGGGTCGAAAAAAGAAAAGAAAATGGGAATTGACTCCGAAACCTGTCCAGATGCATGTAGCTTGGAAATGATGTAACTAAGAAAACAAAAGTCAGATTTTGAAATTCGGCCCACAAATTCAAAAATGATTTTTATAAAAATCTATTTTTAGCCCCCATGTTAAATTCCAATAGACAAATCGTTTTTCGCAATAAAATCAATATTTGACAGAAGTTCATCAAATAAAAAAGGGGAGGGCGACTTTTTTGTTATTGATGTGTTAAATAGCTAAAAGTTCGTCGGCAGCAAAACGTGGAACAGACAGTAGGCATGTATTCTGTGTATCAGGTAACGATTGAAAGCCACCGAATATGTGCCTGTATACACACATAACGTGTGTTTGCTGTTAAGAAAGCTGTCTTGTTTACGTTGTGTCTCTACACTGTTGGTATTCGGTAGCTTCGCCATTTGACAAATCAGTGAGAGAAGAAATAAATCCGTTGTGGCCAGGGCATGCGTATCTGGTCAATGCAGGAGACGACAATATATTATCAATGCGTTTGTATTAGATCAATGCAAAGCTCGTCACTTGATACACATTGCAAACACAATCAAGCGTGCTCTCGTGTTGTATGCAATGAGCATGACACAATGAAGGTGATCCATCGCCAGAAAAGGCTTCGGTCCGTGGTACCTAATGGAATTAGGTCATATATAGATACACGTGGCTTCAATGATAATTGCTTCATAAGAGTGATGTGATATATATGAATATAACATATGTGAATATTTCCTTGTTATTGTATACTATATGGTACATTGAGTTGCCATCTCCACCATATGTGTTATGTTCAAGCCATCATGCACTCACCATTTCGTGCATTTGACACGTACAGCAAATAATATGACAGTAATCCAAATAAAAGTTGGTGCAATACATCATAGACAGATGACAACGGCGTGCTATAAATAATGTGCCAGCAAACTATACAAAAGACGAGATATCTGAGCATTTCTGCCATCAATCTCAAAATAAATGTTGATGTGTAAACTATTCAATCTGATGCACAGCCTATGTTAGTGTACACGTTACCCATATGTAAAGCCATATTTACTCGCATAGTAGATGAGTAGACATCAGGGACAATACATTCAGGTAACTGCTTACATGTCACTGGATTTGGAAGCTAATATCAAAGTACAGTAGTGGGTATATATGGAATGTGTTGTTATTGGTCACCAGGTAAAACTGATACACTGTGCGATTTTCTGTGTATTAGGCTATTTATAATAGTGGTTCATGTTGTTAAAAACACAGTCACAAACCTGTCCAGAAAACTGACATAATTTACAGTTTTGTGCAATATAATTGATAGGAGTCCGTTCTCCTGGATTTTCTACATGTGATTAGCTACATTATATCATATGTTCTACTTGACACTCTGGGTTATTTGTCAAACGGCAGAACAGATGAAACTGACTGATGGCTGGAACACACAAAGATGGCCGACTTGGCAACTCCATGTGCCGTATAGGATATAGTAACGAGGCAGTGTTCACATATATGTTATACATATATTCCATCACATTTGCGAAGCAATTATACTTGAATCAAGCGATGATCAGGTATAGAACGAGTCATTATTGCTTCACCACTCTATTCGACAAGTCATGCACATGTGAGAATCACAATGTGACCCACAGGGGTCCGACTTCATGCTGGACGGTTCACTCGGCCTGGGACAAAACGGCACCTACACCAACAGTATCGTACGGCAGATTAAAAGGGACACGCGCATATCGTTCCCTTGATATAGCATCTCGTTCCCACGAGATAGAATCTCGTTCCCACGAGATAGGATCTCGTTACCACGAGTTAGCTATGTCGTTCCCATGAGATAACATCTCGTTACCACGACATAGCATCTCGTTTCCACGAGATAGCATCTCGTTACCACGAGTTAGCTATGTCGTTCCCACGAGATAGCATCTCGTTGCCACGACATAGCATGTTACCACGACATAGCATCTCGTTCCGACGAGATAGGATCTCGTTACCACGAGTTAGCTATGTCGTTCCCACGAGATAGCATCTCGTTACCACGACATAGCATCTCGTTACCACGACATAGCATGTTACTACGACATAGCATCTCGTTCCCACGAGATAGGATCTCGTTACCACGAGTTAGCTAAGTCGTTCCCACGAGACAGCATCTCGTTATCACGACATAGCATCTCGTTTCAACGACATAGCATCTCGTTCCATCGAGATAGCATCTCATTCCCACGACATAGGTAACCAATGAAAATGCAGCATAATACTGCCATATTTAGTTTACTAGCCAAATGGTGAGCCTCAAAATGTCGAGTATCGCACAAAGTTTAAGTGGAAATATAATATATAGGTCCGAAGGACTCAGAAACTGTCGGATGCCCATTTGCGCATGTGTAGCATTTTTTCTTAATTGACCTAATTAGCGTATTAATTAGGTCAAATCGCAAAATCAGGAATAGCTCCCTCAATAAGTCACATAGCGACTTCGTTTTGATGTGTATTCCCATGTTTTCGTTGCCAAGGAATATATCTAACAACATGTCAGTGACGTAATCCCATTCAATGAGGGCATATCTAATAATTATGGCCGCCATATATAAGGCAGTGTGTCATAAAATCGTCATAATTTGACGATCGTCTTCTGTTTATGTCTGCATACGATATCAGAAGCATGAAAAACATATATTACCATTTTCAGTCATATAGAGCCATTCCAACTACATTAAATCCAATATGTCCACCGTGAAAATCAGTTAGAAGTTGGTGCAAAGGCCAGTATATAGGCTAGCATACTAATTAGGTCAAATTGCAAAATCAGGAATAGCTCACTTAATAAGTCGCATAGAGATCTCGTTTTGGCATCTACACCAATGTTTTCGAGACCAAGGATTCTATCTAGCAGAATTTCAGTGCCGTAATTCCATTCACTGTCAGTAAATCCAATATGACCGCCGTACATGAGCAAAAGACGTCATAATTTTATAACCGTCTTCTTTTATTATGTCTCTCCATGTGGGTGTGATATCAGAAGCATGTAAAACATATATTACAATTTCACTCCTATAGAGCCACTCCAACCGAGTAAATCCAATATGGCCGCCGTGATTTTTTTTATAATTTGATGTAAAAGATAGTCAATAGGCTAGCATATTAATTAGTTTAAACAGGACTAGCTCGCTTCATAATCACCTAGTGACTTTGGTTTCTACACCCATGTGTTCGATACCATTGAATATATATACCATAGTGTATTGTCCATAATGCTATTGAAAGACGGTGACTGCAATATGGCCGCCTTACTATAGAATATGGTATATGGAGAAAAAGTTTTAAAATAGCCACACATTTGTCTTTATGTAACGAAGTATTGCAAACATCACAAATTGAGAGCCATTAGATACATTCCTACTACGGTACATTAAGTCTATTATGGTTGCCCTAAAATTACTATGACATGTGTTTTCCAGGCAAAATACCGATTGAATGTGAATTTTACATATTTTTCGTTCAACATTGTTAACTTAATATACACAAACAATGTCTGCTCGAATCAATGACGACAAAAACACCGCACACCATATATGGCCACTGCCAACTTTATCGCCCAATCACATGGGCGCGATTAACATTTCATTGAGTATTAACAGTACATATAAGAACATGTATATTGAATCCGAAGCCAACACAACCCACAAGTTACAATGTCAACTGAAAATGTTTGGCTGCTTTTGCCACCATTAATAGGAATGTGATAAATACAGAATAGAACAAAATAAAAAGACAATGAATGTGTAAAGACGACCCATCTTTATATCACTGTTAATATTGGTTTAGAGTTTGTCCATGAAACACACCTATATTGCCTCATGAAGCACATTCTTCGATCCAGCAAGATGGACACACATCACTATGTATACTTCTGAAACATATGTACACATATGGCATCACAACACATTCACACTATGTGTCTAAACGTGCTTTCTTTAGTCATACATGTACATGCACATGCAATTTGATGATTCTTAAAACACCATTATGTCGCTGCAACATACACTACCCTATACATGACGAATCTTCATTTTGTCATACAGCATATTGTCACGTCCATGATACACATTCATATGACAGTCTGACACATTGTGTCATTCCGAAACATAGGTATATGGCAACGCAACACAGAGCGTTAATTCATGTATGAGATACATGTATATGTTCACACAATGAGTAGTTTGGTCATTTAATACTAACTGACAGTGAAAGTGTATGTTTGACTACACAGCACAGGTCTCAACATGTGAAATATATACAAGTACATAATTATGTGCATGGTACCCATTGGCTGATGTACATGGATGTGTAATAGTTTGATAACTTAGCGCCTACATGTTAACATGTAACGTTTTCCTGAATTTCTCACCTCATGACATATGTTTTCTGGTTTCTGAAATCATATATATATAGCATATTTATTTGTCACCAAGCCGTATTCATATGACTATACCACATGTTGTTCAGTCGCTCACAAACGTTCATGTGACCACTAAACATGTAAATTCGTCAATGCAACATATTATATCAACGTGTTCCCCGATCTCTTTAACACACATATTGTGTCGCACAATTCATTCACTGGCCAATGGAACCACACATATCACCACGTATCTCATAGTATTGTCAGATCAATACATCGCCATGACCGGACAACACGTTTCCGTGTCGATCACAACTTTAATATAGCGATTTATACGGCCATTTAACCTATTTTTGTTATAGCATTATACGATCTTTCGTGTCTGAAATACATACTATTTGGCGAAATGACACTTTTTCACTGAGGCGATACACGCTGCATGGCCATAATTTATGGAACGGTCTCCATCACAAATATGCATTCAACCATATTATTCAACAGACAAAGGCACTGATTACGTTATAGAATGCAAAAGTTGTCGTCATAGGAATTAATTTCATGTACAAAGAAAAATGCGCCTTGCTATATGTATTTATTTTCATGAACATTGAAACATGCTGCATGACCATATAGGCATGTGTGGTGATATATGATTTCGTAGAGCAATGAATGTGCACATGTATTGTGGTACAACAGAACTGTAAAAATTACATATGGTCAAAGAAATACATCTCAAATAAATACAGGTCTAACGAAACACAGTGCATAACGATACACGTATTGCTTGGAATCATACGTAATCATACGTAATTCCAGGGACTATGTGTTAACATATATGTCTTTCCGAGACCGAGAAGTTTGTTGTTGTGACCAATGTATGTGATATACGGCAATACAGATGTGTGTCATGGACGAAATGAAACAAATAGGCAGACATGTGACGATATTTTATAGCGACACGTACATGTTGTATTGTCTATATCACACTCTTATTCATTTTAATAGTTATCTTCCAGTCTTTTAAGTATGGAAAAACCTGTCAATAAGTAGCTTTCCGCAGCTGTAGCGATGAATTATTGGAATGTATGTACACGTAGAGTTTCACTTGATTACACAGAAATACACCATTCTGACGTGACTGAATTTTTGTAATGGATCTAAGTTTCGAATTCTGTTCATACATGTTACTATCTGAAAATAATATATTTACACATGGAAATGTCAATAGTCCATACCATTGGCCGGTTATCGGCGGTCAGTGTGAATTTATTGAGAGTATTTGTCTCCACTCGTGGTTTCAGGTGGATATTTATACCAGGTCGAAACATAATCTGAACGGAAACAATGTTAATAAATTAATCCTAATATCCTTAATGGCATACATATTTTGTTCTTGTCTAAATAAAGGGATGCATTCTTTATACGGTTTATATGTCTATATTTACGGGTTTGATATTGGAAACAGATGACTTTCGTCAAAACTAAGCTGGTTACCAGTGATAATTGTAATGTTTATTTCCTAATTGATAGCGACCATATTAGATTTAGGCTGACATTTAATTGTCAGCCTGTATGTTTGTTAGATAAATATCTTGCTTATGAACACCTGGGTTTGTAAAGACCTATTAAAGGCGATGTTGTGTCACCACCGCACAGTCTATATTGTCAACGCTTACTGGGATACTAATATTTTATCATGATTATGTTAAAACATTCATTTACGGAGGCCATATTGTATATAATGCAGTTACAATTGGCGTACAGGGCTGGCACTACGCTATATGTATTTCCAGTTGTTGGAAACTTACAGATTGTCATCAAAACAAAATGAATAGATGCAACATTTTCCAAATTATGTCAATGTCAAGGTTTAATCCCTCACATAGGATCTATGTCCGTTAAAATGATTGTATGAGCTTGTGATTATGTTAGATAGATTCCTTGGCTATGCAAACACAGGTATAGACACTAATACGAAGTCTCTATTAAGGATGATATTTATGATTTTGTGAGTTGACCTATTTAATATGCAAGCCTATATATACGCAGTGACTCATATATGGCGGCCATATTGGATTTGCCGTCATTGAATGGAATTATGATGTAATATTGCTAGACAGATTCCTGGATATCATAAACATGGGTATAGACGCTAAAATGAAGTATCTAGGTGACTTATTAAGGGAGCTATTCCTGATTTTGTTTATTTTATTTTTTATTTAGCTTATATTTAAGGGTGGGAATTTGCTCGTAGACGTTCCATACCCGGACATATAAGTCCAAAAAGGCCGAATATTTTGAAGTGTTATATGTGATATATGTCGATGCAAGGCGGACAGATGTGTATAATTGTGTGCCGAAATGGGACATTGCTTATGTCCAATACGGTCCTGTAATGTAATTCCGCGCAGTGTTCCGGTGCACGGGAGGCGGGAAGAAGAGAGGGAGTATAACTGGGTAGAACCTGGTACCGGTGATGTTGAGCAAAACGGGTCCCATGTAGAACCAATCCACCCCTGGCGACACTCGACACACAAGCTGGTGCCATATAGTCGGTAAAAACACGTGCACAGAGTTGCCACAGCCAGTCAGCTCCAAAGCAGGCCGGGGCCAGAAGCAGGCAAGGGCAGGCAGAAAATTCGGCTGAGCTTGAGATAACTTGCTGTTTTTGGTTAAACTTGTTATATATGGGTTACTTTCATAACAAAGTGTGATAACTGAGTTGCCTAGACATCATGGCCTAACGTGTGTCCACCTACCCCCATGTGTTAACACGGGGCCTGCCCCGCTGGTGCGAACTGGCCGCAATACGACTACACATAATAATACTAATACTAATAATAATAATGAAACGTCATGCAGAGCATGATGTTATTAGCCGATCAAATCAGGGTTCAATATATGTCCACATTTTAGTAGTTACCGAATTTCAGGGAAAAGTGAGAGAAGTGTTGATTTCACCTGAATAGTGACTACATAACCACATTCGAACAAAAACAAAATTTGACCATTTGGCGGCCATCTTGAATGACATAATGACTCAATTTTGAGAAAAATGATATGACAGCGATCGGCTGATCGATACTTTCGATTTGATATATTACATGACCACATTTGAACAAAATCAAAAATTGACATTTTGGTGGCCATCTTGAATGCCATAATGACTTTATTTAAAGAAACATTATGTGACAGCGATCGGCTCATCGATACTTTCGATTTGACATATTACATGATCACATTTGAACAAAATAAAAATTTGACCTTTTGGCGGCCATCTTGAATGACATAATGATATTTTGAGACTAGATGGCCGCGGCCTGCATGTCGCGCCTTGGGGCTAGGCATGGACACTAAAACAAAAGATACAGTAGACGAAAAAACTTTAACCAAAAAACTTTAGCCGGACACACGTACGTACGGATGTACGCCAAAGTGCCGACTATATCGCCCTTTCCGCAAGCGGGCGCGACAAAAACTTTGGCAAAAAATTTGACCTTGACATTGGGCACAGGGGCCGCACGGGAGGCGGGTAGAATGCAAATATAGATGATGATAAACAGCCATGTGAAGGTTGAAGGTAATGGGCAAAGTAGGTGCATAGATATAGTACATGAAAGAACTTTAACCAAAAACCAAAAACTTAAAAGTAATTAGACCTTGACATTGGGCACAGGGTGCGCAGGGGAGGGGGTAGAATGAAAATATGGATGATCTTGGATCCGTCGTTCGAAGGATTTAACCTTTCCATGGCGGCCATCTTGGATTCAGGTCGACTTTCTTTTAACAACTTTGAAAAGGCTTCTCCTAAGGACCATGCCGGTAAAGTTTGGTGTCCATTGACCAAGCGGTTCGGTAGAATATGATTGAAAATTTTGCCGGACGACGGACGGACAAAAAGCGGTAATGAAAATAGCTCACATGAGCTTTGCTGAGCTCAGGTGAGCTGAAAACATCAAAGTATATACAAAAAAAAATAAATCTGGCAATTTTTTTAGGGGCGGGTGGGGATGAGAATCTATAAATTTATATGTTATTGCCTAACCTCAGTTGACCTTATTCAACCTATTGTGACTTGTAACTGAAGTTATTTAGAGCCGGGTAGACAAAGTAGAACCAGTACTCTGCACTGTATGGGGTGGGGTGGGGGTGGGATCGCAGCATCGGTGCTGAATTTACAACAAAATATTCCGCAGTGAAATTACGACATCCTGATCTGGCGTTTCAATGTGCCCATTGTTCTTCAAACTCCGAGAAACCCTACTTTATAATAGTAATTTATCAATGATCATGTGACATTTACACCAGGATCGAGCGAGCGGTAATTATTTTATACCACTAAAATATGTCAAGTTTGAGCAATAGTTCACTAATGCTCTCGCATAGCTATTGTTGTAATGTTCATATTTTTAATGCATCAGTTAATGCGGGGATTTAACCTTTCATGAATCCCCGGGCTGGGGCTTTAACGGCAGCAAAAATAAAAGCCCCACTATTCCCTGGCTGTGTGTGTGGGGGAGGGGGGGGGGGGGGGGGGGGGGGAGTGGGGAGGGTGGGGGGGGGGGGGGGGGGGGGGGGGGGGGGGGGTGGAGGGGGGGGGGGGGGGGGGGGGGTGGGGGGGGGGGGGGGGGGGGGGGGGGGGGGAGGGGAGTGTGGGGGCGGGATTTACATTTACTGATGCATAATTAAAATAATTAGCGATTTATAAAGTTTAACCATAAATAAGCAACAAAGGAACGAAAATTACAATAATTTTAATTACACTTCTACATACTGGAGCTACATATCATTATCAGTCCACTTCAGCATGTTTTTTATTAGTAAATTGTGAAGCTGCTTTCTCTCGTATTAAACTCAGTAAAATGCTGCATCTGCAGTGACGTCACGTGACATCACATCGTCACGTGAAATGATTTTGCAACGACAATGTACAAAATGGAGACAAGACTATTATTTTGTACATTCAGAAACAAAAATCTGGAATATTTCGATATGCAACAGAGACCTGTGGCGAAAAGTAAATATTAAGCGAGCATTGTCAATGCGCGAGCATTGTCAGTGTCACCTCCACTCTACTTAATGACGGCCATTTTCTTTTGCCTTCTTTAGTTCCTAGTTTAATCAAAACTTTCCCCAAAACATCTGGCATCTAAGAAGGGCCGTAATGGCTCCACTTTTCTCTCGATACAGTATAAATGTACTGCCCACTCGTATATTGTTAATGAACAGTTTGTAGCGTATATTCTGGGCGGTATTTATACTCAAATGTACTTTGCAAAACATATTACCTGTATCTGGTAGTCTATCTTCTCGCAAATGAAGCTGGCGCGCATATCAAGATCACGTGATCGGCAACTGTTCGATTGATTGGTCAGCTGGGTGAGCCAACATTGGTCCGGTCCAATAAAATCACGAATAAAAAATATCACGCTTTGTAACGAATAGAAGGCAAGCCGCCTAACTTTTGTTTACCGAACTCTTGTTAAAACGTTTATTTATAGCCAAATTACCGAACTCTTGTAGTTAAAACGTTTATTTATAGCCAAATTGTGTTAATATCGCTATATTTAATGTTTTAAACAGAGATAATTGCCAAAAATGAAAAATTATCGGGTTAATGTAGTTTGGAAGTGATACAACAAATTCCGCGTTTGTAGATTATTGAATATAGGAGAAAAGGGTGGTCACAAACTTTTTCACAAACCAATGGATAACCAATATATAGCCGATCTATAAATAGATCGGCTAATACTAATATGTAGATGGTAATGTTGATTTCCTTTGCGAGGGCAAAAGTCACAGGGGATTCCATATTGAACCATAATAGGTAAAGTAGGTGTGTTAAAAAATGCAAAACTGACATTAGCATGACGTTGTAACATGCATGTCACCAATGTTGGCCCGAAATATATTCAAGCAACGTGTATGCATATTCTGAATCAAGTTGTCACTTTTGTTGTTACGTATTTGCTGAAAGAAAATAGTGAGCACAGGCACTCGAATCGTATCTGTATCACACCAACATACGTCAAGTGCTCATTGGAAATGCATGTATGAGCAAGTCAATATTAATCGATAACAATGCACCTGAAGTGTGTTTTATTATCTAATTTTAGAACATACAAGCAGTGGTATACATACGTGCACCTATACCAACCTGTGACAAATACATACACTTCGTATCTGATGTTGGGTTTTTAGTGTGTGTGTTCGAAACCAACACTGTGCTATCTGTTTTTATTGAATTGTGTCCCTCACTTCATACTCCCAGATATCTGCCGCCGTTAATACGATTATTTTAATAACATTATTTAATGTAGCTTACAGAAACATTTTTTTTTGTATTGGTTGAAAAACTGATATATACGTATATTGCATAATGTCATTTGAATCGTTTTTGTTACATCCATATGTCTGTCTGAACAAAATGTATAAGTTTTCCCCGCTCTGGGGTGGCGGACATACAATGTGTGAGGTGTATTTACAGTCAAACATTTCCAGGGGCCGGGAATTAGGAGGCCAACAACCCCGATGATGTGTATATTTTACGTCCTCAAGAGTCCACCCCCCCACCCCCCGTATTGTCGTTTCTATGAAATACTTACTGGCGACAACTTTAGAATGTGTCCCGATTTTGTTTCACGTTGTTTGATAGTGAAATATTGCATTCAGTAAATGAATTCTGATATGACTGCGTGATGGGCAGTCTGATCTGTGACGCTGTAAACCCAGTGCATACGTCACAAGGACCATGTTGTCAAACTCTAAAACATTTTCGTAAAAGTGAGAAGACGTTGAATCTGTGAATAAAAAAAAAAAATTGTCCGAGGCTCGAACTCTTACAAAAGGAACGGAGGTATAATGCATTTACCGAGCGCGCTGTGGACAATCATTTATATGCATGCGGACGACTGGGCAATCAAAAGGAATCAACTATCGAAACGTTTTACGATTACAAATATGGCATTTATTGTGGTTTTCAATCGCCTGTTTCACCAGTCAACCAGTTGGTAATTTAAATTATCTAAATTCACATTCTAAATTATTTAAATTATCTAAATTGCTCTAGATAAGACGTCGATTCGGCCAGCTAAAATGGCTACAAACGGCTACATCCCTAGAAAGCTATACTAGACATAGTTCGCTGACCCCGTGACGTCACGCGCACTTGCCAATTTATCGGAAACCAACAGTATATATATCTCACCGATGCGCATAATCAATCAAGAACCCGTAAATGGCCGCGGGATACACCCAGATAGGTCAATCCGCTCGGCTAGTCCGCTATATCGGCATATAGGCTGTGTTCTATAAGTGCACCAAGTAGTCAACTGCCCGACAGTGAGGCCAGGCAGATCCACAAGGTGCCACTTCAACAACCCTGAACACGGAAATATGAATAATAAGAACAAACTATGTCCTAGCAACTAGTCTAAATTAGCTCAATTCCAGCCGAAAAATCGCCAGCCAGCCCCGACCTACATTTTCACAAATCCAGAAGTAACAATCCAGTGAATAAGAATAAACACAATGGAAATATAAGTTAATTTTCAAAAGTTAAAATGGCCGCCGCCGGCAACCTTCAGATAATTTCTGGCCGGTAAAAACACACGATCTGCTTTGTCCAGAGTCGCCGTTTAAGTCATGAGGAACCTACATGTAATTAGAATGCTAATTAGGTCAATTAAGAAAAATCTACACATATGCAAATGGGCATTCAGACCTATTATTACATTTCCACTTTAAAACTTTGCGGTACTCGACATTGTTAGGTTCCCCATCAGCTAGTAGACGAAATATGGCGGTATTATGCTGCATTTTCATTGGCTACCTATGTCATGGGGACGAGATTCTATCTCGAGGGAACGAGATGCTATGCCGTGGTAACGAGATGCTATCTCGTGTGAACGAAATAAGTTGTGGGAACGAGATCCTATCTAGTGGGAACGAGATGCTATGCCGTGGTAACGAGATGCTATCTCGTGTGAACGAAATAAGTTGTGGGAACGAGATCCTATCTAGTGGGAACGAGATGCTATGTCGTTACCACGACATAGCATCTCGTTCCCACTAACTGTGGGAACGAGATCCTATCTCGTAGGAACGAGATCCTAACTCGTGGGAACGAGATGCTATCTTGAGGGAACGAGATACTATGTCGTGTGAACTATTACGATTTAAAAGTTTTACTACTTACAAGGCAAAATTGCAAATTCTAAGTCGAAAAGGGGGAGATAATCCATGACCCGGTGGTCGAATCAAAAATCGAAATAAACTTTGCGCATTTACTCATCATAAGGAGGCTACATACCAAGTTTCAGGGGTGTAACTATTAGGGTTTATGCGACTTACAAACCCAAATTGGAAAATTCTAAGTCGAAAAGGGGTAGATAATCCATGACCGGGGTCGAATAAAAAATCGAAATAAACATTGCACATCTGCTCATCACACGGAAACTACATACCAAGTTTCAGGTGTGTAGCTATTATGGTTTAAAGGTTTAACGACTTACAAGGAAAAAATTGCCTAATTCTAAGTCGAAATGGGGGAGATAATCCGTGACCCGAGGGTCAAATCCAAAATCTGAATAAAATGTGCGCATCTATTCATTATAAGGAAGCTATATACCAAGTTTCAGGTCTGTATGTAGTACGGTTTATACGTTTTACGACATACAAGGTTGGTGACGTACGGACGGACGGACGGGACGGACAAGGGTAACACTAAATTCCCCCTCCCCCACAGGTTGAAGTAACGGAATAAGGTCTATAAATACATTAAATATACATAAAAATATCAATAAGTGGGGAAAAAATCAGTTGAAAAAAAGGTGTTATAAAATAGTTTGAAAATAGTAAAATAAATAGTTTAGCTTCCTTTGTTTCACTTATTGATACTTGTATGTATATTTAATGTATTTATAGGCCTTGGTATGTTACTTCAACCTGTGCCCTCCACTATTGTGGCAGTGCTTAAACAACTAAAGGGGGGGGGGGCACATTTTCCTACGTGTTATGTATAGCGATACAGTTTCAGTTATTTCAGTACTTTGATTTACACCAGTTTTGTTTGATTAAGTACAATATGCAATATATATAGAAACTTCGCGCTAAAGCCAGTAACGTTTCCAGACACTCCTCTTAATCATAGATGGCGCTTCATTGTTGGTTACACAGCGACTATGGAAACTGTTTACAAACATTTGACACATGTAAACAATCCTTACCAACCTGTTTTCAATCATTATGCACAAAGTATATAATATTAAGGTAGGTGGTGGGGTGGCACATGGAATGTAAATTAACGGCAATGTTAAGGTTTATTATGAATACCAACCAAATCCTCGACATAATCCAAAACGTAAAATAGAACTTGTCTACTCAAGTTACTGTCGGAGTTTACTCAACTGGAACAGACGATAGGTCAATGCACATGAACAGGAGATGGAGTAATGTAAGGAAATAGAACATACACCTTCTGTACTATTATACCAGAAACGACCATACATACACTCAAATACAATCGATGTTCCACAGAGCTACGTCGGTCGTCTCACACATTGACAAACAAACTCTGTTTCGATTTTGGGATTTTTCCTATGTGTATATATAGATTGGACTGTATTACGTATTTTGACTAGTAGTGTTGTCATTTGCCGTATTTCGCCCATTATACGTTCGGCAACCATTTACGTTCGGCAACCATTCAATGTAACGCTATCGAGCATAGGTAGAGTCGTATGGAAGGTACTATCCGCCATAATTCTATGTGACTTGATGATTGCGTATTGATGACATTACAACTTATATTCATGTTATTTCATTCGTCATTTGTATTTATTACATTTGAAGTCTGCTTGTTGTAATTGTATTTGTCTCTCTTACATGTCCATTCTGATGAGTGATTTGTTCATTCGTCTTATTTACATCACAGGTGGAAGACTCGGACCTATGACACCAAAAATATGCCTATTAAAACAAATCCCATTACCCCACCCACTTGGTCTCGTACATTACCATCTTCTATTTATAGAAGGTGGGTATAAATATGGCTATTATAGAAAGAGCCCTCTCTTTTCCGATTCGCACAAGCACAATAAACATCGATTAAATGTATGAAATATGTCTCTGGCAATCGATAAAGGTATTAGGTGTGTGAATATACTCACTTCAAATCGCTGTTTCAAGTATTTATTGAGTTATTCGCGTTTTGATTACCCCATCCAAAGCGAAAGTTGCGTGTACGAATGAATCTCACACAGAATCGGAGGCCGTCCGGCGTGGATTATCGGTCATATTTGGCCGATAGCTGATCGCCAGCTCAAACTAAAGTGGTGCACCACCATGACCATATACATTAGAAACTCCAACCATACAAAGTTCGTCCAATTGTGATCGTTCACCGATCTAAAAAACACTTTTTTGTCTAATTTCGTTCATTATCTGGAACTGGGTCAATGCACCATCTTCCATAATACAACCGGAAGCGTCTATGTAAAGAACATCTCTGATTGGCTAAATCTAAACTGTATGACGTAATTCCAACCTATTTCGGGATTGCGGAAGACATAATCTGATAGTACGCGAATCATGAATGAAAGTAGAAAAAAGGTGTTTTTTAGATCGGTGAACGATCACAATTGGACGAACTTTGTATGGTTGGAGTTGCTAATGTATATGGTCATGGTGCACCACTTTAGTTTGAGCTGGCGATCAGTTATTGGTCAAATATGACCGATAATCCACGCCGGACGGCCTCCGATTCTGTGTGAGATTCTTTCGTACACGCAAATTTCGCTTTGGATGGGGTATACAAAATGCGAATAACTGAATAAATGCTGGAAAGAGCGATTTGAAGTGAATATATTCACACACCTAATACCTTTATCGATTGCCAGCGACAGAAATCATACATTTAATCGATGTGTATTGTGTTTGTGCGAGTCGGAAACGAGAGGGCTCTTTCTATAATGTCCACAATGTTATTCACCTTTCTGTATATAAGATGGTAATGTACGAGACCAAGTGGGTGGGGTAATGGGATTTTGTTTAATAGGCATTTTTTTGGTGTCATAGGTCCGAGTCTTCCACCTGTGATTTACATTACAATTATTGATACGTCCTTATTCATTTCCCTGTTTTATTGCACTAAGCATTTGCAAAAGAAAGTAAGAACAAAGCACTTAGCACTTTGAATAAGGCCGAAAGCAGTAAGGACAAAGCCGCAGGAAGTAAGCATCAAGCCACAGTCCGAAAGCGGAAAGCCGCAATCAGAAAGCATCAAGTCACAAGTCGAATGACGCAAGCAATATTGGTGATATAGTGCCTAATTATGACGCCAGATGGCACTGCTGTCAATGTTAGGAATCCTCCGACGAATAAATAATAGTACGATATGTTATTGGCTGTTTGAGGCACACGTACAATGCCGGTGTTGATGTAAGATTTCATCCACAAATTATCACAGTATAGGTTAGAAGACACCAAATAGTTTTACTATATACTGTAACCGAATCCCATCCAAAAAGGCCAGTCTCTCCTACTTTCACTATTCGTATGGATGTTGTGGGACCTACTTGTACATGACTTGCAGCCGGTCTGTACTGGTTCTGCATGAATTAAACAATAGGTTTACTTACTCCTAAGAAAGAAAAATCCAACCTCGTCATGTCCCCCAATATTGTTTACATTTTTTTTGGGCCAAGGAAGCTCTGTTTACATCACATGACCAAAATGTTCCTCAAGTGAACCTGGGTAGTAATGGATCAAGATTTGCAATCAAACTGTGTCAGTGACCTCAAAACACCCGCACGATTTTGTTCCTACCGGACTACTTTTACCCTCTTGACGATTTCGCATCATTTGTTATTCTCTAACCTATATTAACTAAATTGCATATGTATGTATGGTGTTTGCCTTACTAATGTGTTTTATATATACAGTATCCTCATAATTAATTTACATATGTACGTAATTGAAAACAATCACATTTTTATAGTAAGTTACACATATGGTAGCTTACACAGGTTGACTGTCAAACTGGCATGTTACCGATGCAAACCAATAACCGTCCGGGATCAGACTAAGGTGGGCCACCACCATTGATTTTCGCTAAAAAACTAACCCGTTACCATACATTTTGCTATTCTCTGCTACTTTAATTTTGCTTATGGATGCTGTGGAACCTAATTTGCAATAACCTGCACCCATTCTGCTCTGGATCTTGACTAAGTAAAATATAGATATAGAAGCTGGGGTCCCATCTAGTAGGTACAAACTTTTCTTTATGGAACTTAAATAAGTGTATAATTGCAACTAGTGCACCACTTTTAAAAATTACGAGTGCCAGCTACACAGATATAATTATTTAGTAATCCTGAATGTACTCATAGAGACTCGTGGTGGTATCAAGCCAGTTCCATATGCAAATGATGCAATATTTTTAAATTATTTATATCAACTAAATGCTGAATAAATATTTGTATCGACATTATCATAAAGTATGATATTGCACATCAAAACATAAATAAATGGAATAAATAGTTGCTTCCGTTATCATTTTAAGGAAACCCGGTTATCACCCCTGATATCAAACTGGCATTTCGCGTTTGATATAAAAAGTATAATAATGTCAATTAGTACGTCTGGTAATGGTAAATCAATATTCATTTTGCCCGAAAAATGTCAGATTGAAAGAATAAAGAAAAACATGTCTCCCTATATTATAACCTGGCATGTAGCACGCTAGGTTTAAGGTTAGAGAAATTGAGTATGCAAACGTAGTCCGGCATAAAAAATAGTCCGGGTGTTTTAAGGACACAGTTTGCTTGCAAATCTTCATCCATTACTACCCAGTTGTTGGGGTGTTTTTTACTGCCCAGTAATACGACCCATGCAGTAGAATACAGACTATGAATGGTAAACTAACGTTTTGTCAGAACTCGCTTACTTATGGTGTGTATGCCCATACATGTACTGTTAACTTTGAATATCTACGTATTGACCGGTTCTCACACATTTCGTCTTTTCGCCTACTCGTGTGAGAACAGGCAATATATTAAACATGTATGATATATAAACCCACAAACCCAAGTGATCGCCTCCATATGTATTATTATTATTTTTAATTATTGCAGTCTACTTAAATATGATATCCCCACCCATAAATATTAGACATGACTGACAATCAAGGGTCGACTCTGTTTTCAACAAAGACAATGATAAACTATGGTGGAAGAGATAACAGACACATCACAGGGCGATGAGTGTCTTGAACCATTTGAAGGCGTGAACAGTTTGGGTATTGTACGATCATAAAACAGTGAGTGTGTTTCGTGGAACTCTTGTCACTGATGTATGTGTAAACATGCGTATCCATGTAATTTCCGCACAACACTCTGTTCATATTGAAATGCATTCACGTGTAATAAGTTGTTCGTGTTGGCTATATTGCATTTATATGTAGGTTTACATACGTTGATCTTAAACTTTCGATCGTGTCTCCAAGAATTTTTGTATTCGATGCATACAGATAATATGCATAAATTCAGTTAATATGCATATCGGATCGTATACTGTAATATTATTAACAGTAAGATAAGATATACATAGGGCATTATTATTTTATTATGGTATTGCAATCTGATGGAGAGTATTATACTCGACAGTCACAACGAAAAATATCCTATTTGAGTGATGTAACAAAATTGGTGTGGGGTCTGCAGGTGACGGGCGAAACTCCAGGGACGAAGTTATTTGGGTGCGAGTTATAGAGGCATTCAGAGGGTTGCGCCCCTTGTCGAGTTCCGCTCGCCTTTTGCATACCAATTTGCAATAACATTAAGTTGGAAAACAATTACAATTTCATATCCCCGTGAACTGAGTAACACTTTTGAATTATTGACTGCATGCCTTTGTATTACTATTCAACTGACTACATTCCTTTATTGTATGTTACACAGCTTAAATAATTACAGACTAGTTTTTAGCTCACCTGAGCGAAGCTCATGTGAACTATTGTTACCGCAATGTGTCCGTCGTCGTCCGTGAACATTTTCAAACGTCTTCTCCTCGGTAACCATTGGGTCTATAGTCACCAAACTTCATGGTCATGGTCCTTAGGTAGGGGGATTACAAAATTGTTAAAATGACGTCATTACGTAATCCAAGATGGCCGCCGTCTAAAAATAGCACAAATTCTTAAAAAAATCTTCTTCTCAAGAACCGCCAACCGGATTTCGACAAAACTTGGTAGGAATGATCGATGTACATTGCTCTTTCAAAGTTGTTAAAATGGTGACCCCTGGGTCAAAAATGGGCGTGGCCCGTGGGGTCAAATTGGGGTCAAATTTTATTTTTGACTGAATATGGTCATGTCATATATCAAATTGAAGGTATCAATGAGGCGATCACTCTGGTGCATTTTTTGTCGAAATATGATTGTTATGTCATCCAAGATGGCCGCCGAAAGGTCAAAAGGTCGTTCTTTTATTAGAGATTTCAAAATTCTTCTTCACATGAACCGCTTGGCCCATGGTAGCGAAACTTAAAAGTTATGGTCCATGGGTAAAGCCTTTTCAGATTTGTTAAAATGGAGGTCATCGCTAATCCAAGATGGCCGCCGTCTAAAAATAGCATAAATTCTTAAAAAATCTTCTTCTCATGAACCGCTGGCCGAATTTCGACTAAACTTGGTAGGAATGATCGATTTACAATGCTCTTTCAAAGTTGTGAAAATGGTGACCCCGGGGTCAAAAATGGGCATGGCCCGTGGGGTCAAATTTTATTTTTGACCGAATATGCTCATGCCATATATCAAATTGAAGGTATCGATAAGGCGATTGCTCTGGTGTAATATTTGTCGGAATCGGATGATTATGTCATCCATGATGGCCACCAAAAGGTACATTTATTCAAGATTTTGAACGTCTTTTTCTCGGCAACCACATGGCCGATGCTGGCCAAACTTCATAGGAAGTTAAGATCCTTGGGTGAAGCATTTTGAGATTTGGTAAACTGACAGTCATCGCTTAATCCAAGATGACCGCCATCTAAAAATAGCATATTTTTTTTAAAACACATGAACTCAATGTCACATTCTCCTCTGGTGTTCATGGAGTCAGGTGAGCGAATTAGGGCCATCATGGCCCTCTTGTTTTTGTGTTGTAACGTTATCGGTGTCGCGTTTGCAGGTGGCGTACGAGATCTTTGGGACGAAGCTATTTGGGTACGAGTTATATAGTAGTAATGACGGTTGTCTCGCTTGATGATATTCTGGAACGAAGCTATTTGGGTGCGAGTTTTATGCCTCTAGTAATCATGAGGGTTGTTCCCCTTGATGATTTTCGTTCGCCACTTGCAGTCTCACCGATCATTGACTGAGCGTAAACATTATACTATTCATGTGTTGCAACCTGATTGATATATAGTATTATGTGGTAATCACTGTAACTACATCGTCATAATTATATCATTCATATTATTCAGCGAGGGTGTCATTTGAAGGACCTCGTCAGCTATGTTGTGGGTGGAGGCTATATCTTTTTCTAAGCAGGGGGGTCTTTGCGCATTTTACCCTTTACGCATTTTAAGTCCACATGGACCGGATGTAAACAAACCTGGGAGGCTGTTTGTGATCTCGATAGGAGGAGAGCGGGAGTTTAGGCGCGAAGCAGCCCGGAGCCTGAGGAAGCACACAGAATCAAGATTGTAATCCCCCTAATCCTCGCTAAGGCGCGAAGACCCAACCCCAGGTACGTGGCCATATTGTCATAGAGATAGTGAAGGAGGTGAGGGAAGGCTATATATGGCGTCGTCTGCAGGATCCACCTTAATTAGCTGAAAATAAATCTTGGATTTTCAGAAGTGAAGCAACCCGAAAATTCTCCAAGTGGGTTAGCTATTAAGGTGAACGTGAAGTATATAGCAGAAGACCTTAATCTATGGCAATATAATCACAATATTTCCTTGGTTAGTTTTACGAATCGCGGATCTATTTTTGATTAAGCTACGTACCAATTTGGGAGAATAAAACAGCATAGTTTGGAATGTTTTACATTCCAAACAAGCATGACAAACAACAGTTGATGTTCATTGCAGTTTAGTCACAACGTTTGTTTTACAAATCGCGTGATGTGATGAGGTGAGGAGGATCATTATATATAACAGTTCATTATATGTCACCTAGTTTGTTTTACAAATTAAGTGATTTAAATTGTGTCGCAAATCCAACCGTACAATTCCAGAGGAATAAGTAAGCCGAAAACCATTGGGGTTTGCGACAAGAAAACAATAACTTTCAATGTAATTCTAGTAGAATTTCTCTTGTCAGAAATTACGGAAAATATTTGTAAAGAATTGGCATATTCTCTATATTTCAATAATTAGACGGCCATCTGCAACTGTTTTTCACGTTTGTTTTACAAATTTGTTAGCAGTTGGGGTTGACTAGGGGCTGTAAAATTTTAATGTAAAACAATCTGAAGAATGTAGAATTTAACTAAGTAAATAATCAATAATTGCGAAGAAGTTTAACTATAGAAGACCCAACCCCAGTTGTAGGACCATAAAGGAAGCCGAAGAAAACGAAGCTGAGCTATAAGCCAGACAACGACTGGACATAAGAGTACCCCGATTGAAACCAGAGTTCCAGTGACCATAGAGCAAGAACAGACTTTGTAAGCGAGGTATGATTGCACGTTTCCTATCATAGAACAGGAATTCAAAATACACATTAAAGTAACTGCCTTTTACTCGTTTTACGACTAAAGGTAGAGTGAAACCAAGAAATTAAAAACACCGACAAGTTTTCGGTATTTAAAATTTAAAATGATTGTTCCATTGTAATATTTGTTGATGCTTTGGGTGTCTGGAACTGTATTAAATTATTAATTTTGATATAGCAATCATATCCTGCGTTTCTGTTAATTGTTGTGTTGTTATGTGTTTGTTATTGTTGGTTTACAGAGAGTTAATGACCAATATACCCCACTCTGTATCCAGGTAGCCTTTTGTTGTACACTACGGTGGCCTGGAATACAAATAGTAGATAACTGCGCTTGGTGCTTGTGTCGAACAAACATAAAATTGATTTATATGATCCCACCCGGTCCCAATTACCACCATCCCACACCGCCCTGAAGTCCCAACACCATCCCACGCCCCAGAAGTGAAACCCCACCACCCCACCCCGAAGTCCCACCCCCAGAAGTCCCACCACTATCCCACCCAGAAGTGAAAACCCACCACCCCAGAAAGTCCCACCCCCAGAAGTGAAGCACCACCACCATCCCACCCCGCCTGAAGTCCCACCACCATCCACCCCCAGAAGTGAAACCCAGAAGCCCCACCACCACCTCCTCCCACCCCCAAAGAAGTCCCCATCACCCAGAAGTGAAGCCCCACCACCATCCCCCGTGAAACCCCACCAACCCAGAAGTCCCACCACCACCACCATCCACACTGCCCTGAAGTCCACCACCATCCCACCCCCAGAAGTGAATCCCCACCATTATCCCACCCCGAAGTGAAGCCCCACCGCCCAGAAGTTCCACCACCACCCCCAGAAGTGAAGCCCCACCACCATCCCCCAGAAGTGAAAACCCCACCACCCCAAAGAAGTCCCACCCCAGAAGTGAAGCCCCACCACCATCCCCCCAGAAGTGAAACCCCACCACCCAGAAGTGAAGCCCCACCCCCCACCATTCCCCCAGAAGTGAAACCCCACCACCCCAGAAGTCCGACCCCAGAAGTGAAGCACACCACCATCCCACACTGCCCTGAAGTCCCACCACCATCCACCCCCCGAAGTGAATCCCCACCATTATCCACCCCGAAGTGAAGCCCCACCGCCCAGAAGTTCCACCACCACCCCCAGAAGTGAAGCCCCACCACCATCCCCCCAGAAGTGAAACCCCACACCCCAGAAGTCCCACCCCCAGAAGTGAAGCCCCACCACCATTCCCCCAGAAGTGAAACCCCACCACCCCAGAAGTCCCACCCCCAGAAGTGAAGCACCACCACCATCCCACACCGCCCTGAAGTCCCACCACCATCCCACCCCAGAAGTGAATCCCCACCATTATCCCACCCGAACCGAATGAAGCCCCACCGCCCAGAAGTTCCACCACCACCCCCAGAAGTGAAGCCCCACCACCATTCCCCCCGAAGTGAAACCACCACCCCAGAAGTCCGACCCCCAGAAGTGAAGCACCACCACCATCCCACACTGCCCTGAAGTCCCACCACCATCCCACCCCCCAGAAGTGAATCCCCACCATTATCCCACCCCGAAGTGAAGCCCCACCGCCCAGAAGTTCCACCACCACCCCCAGAAGTGAAGCCCCACCACCATCCCCCAGAAGTGAAACCCACCACCCCAGAAGTCCCACCCCCAGAAAGTGAAGTCCCACCACCATCCCTCCCCCCAGAAGTCCCACCCCAGAAGTCCCACCACTATCCCACCCAGAAGTGAAAACCCCACCACCCCAGAAGTCCCACCCCCAGAAGTGAAGCCCCACCACCATTCCCCAGAAGTGAAAACCCCACCACCCCAGAAGTCCCACCCCAGAAGTGAAGCACCACCACCATCCCACACCGCCCTGAAGTCCCACCACCATCCACCCACCCCCAGAAGTGAATCCCCCCCACCATTATCCCACCCCGAAGTGAAGCCCCACCGCCCAGAAGTTCCACCACCACCCCCAGAAGTGAAGCCCCACCACCATTCCCCCGAACGTGAAACCCCCCCACCACCCCAGAAGTCTGACCCCCAGAAGTGAAGCACCACCACCATCCCACACTGCCCTGAAGTCCCACCACCATCCCACCCCAGAAGTGAATCCCCACCATTATCCCACCCCGAAGTGAAGCCCCACCGCCCAGAAGTTCCACCACCACCCCCAGAAGTGAAGCCCCACCACCATCCCCCCAGAAGTGAAAACCCACCACCCACCCCAGAAGTCCCACCCCCAGAAGTGAAGCCCCACCACATCCCCCCAGAAGTCCCACCCCAGAAGTCCCACCACTATCCCACCCACCAGTGAAAGTGAACCCCATCCACCCAGAAGTCCCAAACCACCCTCAGAAGTGAAGCCACCACCATCCCACACCGCCCTGAAGTCCCACCACCATCCCACCCCCAGAAGTGAAACCCCACCACCCCAGAAGTCCCACCCCCAGAAGTGAAGCACCACCACCATCCACCCCGCCCTGAAGTCCCACCCCCAGAAGTGAAACCCCAGAAGCCCCACCACCATCCTCCCACCCCCAGAAGTCCCACCACCCAGAAGTGAAGCCCCCACCACCATTCCCCCAGAAGTGAAAACCCCACCCACCCCAGAAAGTCCCACCCCCAGAAGTGAAGCCCACCACCATCCATCCCCCAGAAGCGAAACCCCACCACCCCAGAAGTCCCACCCACAGAAGTGAAGCCCCACCACCATCCCACCCTGTCCTGAAGTCCCACCACCATCCCACCCCCAGAAGTGAAACACCACCACCCCAGAAGTCCCACCCCATCCCACCCCGAAGTGAAACCCCACCACCCCATAAGTCCCACCACCCTCCCACCCCACAAAGAAGCCCCACCACCCAGAAGTGAAGCCCCACCACCATCCCACACCGCCCTGAAGTCCCACCACCATCCCACCCCCCAGAAGTGAAGTCCCACCACCATCCTTCCACCCCAGAAGTCCCACCACCATCAGTGAAGCCCCACCGCCCAGTGCAGAGCTAGATTGTGGGTCACCAATATTGTTGTGTAATTATTTTTAGTAATAGTGCCACCCACAAGTAACCAAAATTTGATGGAAACTGAAGGTCCCGTGTTTAAGGTCAGATTGATTCCAGTATCTATTACACAAATATGGCTGCCCGAGCGGTTGATGAACAAGAACATGATTACTATGAGACCGATCATGGTGCGGCTAGCCCAATTAGGGTGCAAATAAACTTTGCGTCAAGCTTGGGACTGATAAGTATCAAGGGGATTGGACCGAAGTCTGCGCAACACCTCATCGAACTCCGTCATAATTTAGGCAATCTAACAGCGGACATTTTGTCAAAATATCTGCGGGTACCCGTTACACAGGCAATGTTGAACGACATTGACTTTGCGGAAAACCCTATCTGTACAGGGATCCGGACTGGCGGTCGGTATCTGAAGAGTCCGAAATGGGTATGGCAGATGAGGTGGCCAACAGAACTCAGGTGGTCAACAAGACAAAGACGATGGGTTTACCCTCCATGAGAAGGGATGAAGGACGAACACCAACCACAATTGGCCTATAACACCAGGGGTCCCAACGAATCCCGACCTGCAGCTGCAAGTTACTTTGAGAAATCGTCACCTCTCATTGATTATGGGGTGCGAGTCGGAAATACTCACAAACCAAAGACGCGTAGGAGTGAAGAAGCGGACGAAGACATCGATTTTGAGGCAGGGGAGAGGGTAGGGAGACGTTCACGGCCAGACGCCGACCCACAAATTTAACCCTGCCCAAAAATCTAACATATGATGGGCGGGGCAACTTCTCAGCATTTCGACAGAAGTTTTTCAGCTACGCGGAAGCATATAACTGGAGTAGCGAAGACTGTAAAAAATGCCTTTGTTGGAGCCTGTCGGGAAAAGCGTCAGACTTTTATTCTACAATAACAGACTCTGACACGGAAATGACGTTCAATCAACTGATGCAACGTCTTGAAAGACGGTTTGGTTCAAGGTGGGAGTTGGACGAAACTGCTCAAGTAAAATTCCACCAGGCCATGCAAAGGCCAAATGAGCTGTTGGATGACTGGGCGGACCGCATCTTAGCCCTCGCTAATGGGGCTATGTGGGATCTCCCAAAACAACATGTCAACCGGCAAGCTGTTTTACGGTTCTGCCAGGGACTTTATGATACAGACACGGGACAAGATGTTTGCATCAAGCGCCCAAAAAGCATGGAAGAAGCACTCGACCATGTCAAATTATTTCAGAACGTCCATGAGATGATACATGATCGAAGACCATCTGGACGAAAAGGGCGAACCCCTCATCAGGATGTCGAGGCGGCTGTATACGAAACAACTCGTAAAACACCAGTCGTCGCCGAAGACCATCAGTCCATGGCTGTTTTGAAAGCAGAAATTGACCGGCTGACGGCTGAAATGAAACAAATGCAGATGAGGCCCCCAACTTCGCAGGGGTGGGGGGCACTGATTAACAAACCACTAGCGGCATACGTTTTACGTATGTCGCTGATAATTTGAGGGGGTGGGGGGGAAGGAGGTACGTTTTACGTATCAGGGAGGAGTGCATATTACTGTACATTTTGTAGAAGTTTTTAGTGTTTCATGTTCTGTATGTTTTACATACGCCGTAGTTTGGAATAGGGTTTGGATTAGTATTATTGTTGGGAGGGGGGCGGGCATTTTTCGCAGGCGGACTGAAGTGAAGGATGTATAGCATCATTTTTGGGAGGAGGTTTTTAGGCAGTCGTTTTACGACTGAAGAGAAGGATGTATAGCATCATTTTTGGGAGGGGGGCATTTATATTTGTGTAGGCGGTCGTTTTACGACCGAATAGTGAAGTACATATAGCTCGCCGCGTAGGTAGAAGTCTTATTTTTTGATGTGGGGTCTGGACTAGTCTCCATAAATTTCCGGTCCGGGGTAAACTCTTTTTAGATAAAGTGGGGAGGAGTGTTGTGGGTGGAGGCTATATCTTTTTCTAAGCAGGGGGGTCTTTGCGCATTTTACCCTTTACGCATTTTAAGTCCACATGGACCGGATGTAAACAAACCTGGGAGGCTGTTTGTGATCTCGATAGGAGGAGAGCGGGAGTTTAGGCGCGAAGCAGCCCGGAGCCTGAGGAAGCACACAGAATCAAGATTGTAATCCCCCTAATCCTCGCTAAGGCGCGAAGACCCAACCCCAGGTACGTGGCCATATTGTCATAGAGATAGTGAAGGAGGTGAGGGAAGGCTATAGCTACAAAATCAGTTCTCGCATCTTCAATGAAATTATATCGTGAATTAATGCCACCTGCCGAATGCAAAGCCCTGGGTAGCTCAAATGACACCAGCACCACTGTTTCCTTACTGAACTGTACACTTGTTAATCATGTCCTGTTACTTCAAAATATGTCCGGATCATAGTATAGTATCAAACATACGTCACATGCATGTCCCTTTTATGTTTCTTGTGCAACTCTGCTAGCCACAGTGGGCGAATTTGGGGAATCTTTCGCACACCGCTGCGTCTGGGGCCCGCTATCTTCATTTCTTGTAAGTCTTGTTTTAATCTGTCCGGTATGATCGTAGCGATGTTCATAATGATGATTTCCTCAGTCACGTGACCTTAGCTAGACATCGTTTGACCATATTGAACAGATGCACTTATCGTGTGCGCAGCAGGTTTCCACTAGCAATCCATTTTCTATTGTTATGGTATCTATTGTCCGAGTATGCATTGACATACAGCGTACTCTATTCAGTCCGAATCAATGCAAATCTTCCATATATGGCCAAGCCCCTTCAGTACCGTCGATATACACCATCTACATTAACAATGTAATGTAACAGACAGTTCTCTAACATATTGTGCTTAACGATTTTCAGCTTCAGCATAATATGCCTTATGGACAACATGGTTACTTATTATTATCTCGGGAGACGTCCATCCGAACCCCGGTCCCATAGATAGTGACGATTTGCTGGATTTGTCATTTAGTTCCATTCCGTCTACGTCATTCACCCAAGAATCAGCGTCAGAAATAATTTTATCAGATGATCTATCTCACCACTTGTCATTCGTACATTGTAACGTTCAAAGCATGTACTCAAACCTAGACATATTACGCACTGAGCTCAAAGACTTTGATCTAATAGCTTTACAGATACATGGCTTGGCGACGAAAATAAAACAGATGATATGCTGTTTTACAATTTTAAATCTCCAGAAAGGAAAGATAGACGATAGGCACGGACGTGTAATTCTATATGTTAGAGACACACTATTCCATAAGCGTAGGCGAGACATCGAGCTCCCTAACATTGAATCAATTTGGATTGAAGTTGTGAAATCTTTCTTATTTAGCGTCTTTTACAGGCCCCCAAATGTTAATGCTGTATATGGTAATAGTATCGAAGACTCAGTTCATATGGCGATAGATGCTGGCCATAGAGATATTGTAATTGTTGGCGATTTTAACTATAATACTTTGAACTCCCAATCCAATAGAAAGGTGACTTCAATTTGTACTCAGTTTTCACTGTCGCAGTGTATTTCCTCTCCAACTCACTTCACCGAGCATTCTGAATCAATCATCGACTTATTGTTTGTATCAAATAGAGACAACATCGTTAGCAGCGGAGTAGGAGATCCATTTTTGCCACAATAGACACGTTTTCATTGTCCTATATATGGCTTCCTAAAATTTTCGAAGCATAAATTTAAACCATTTAAGCGCAAAATACGGCAATATATGCTTGGAGACTACGACATGTTACGCAGAGAAATATCAACCACAAACTGGGACAACCTAACATCTGAAAATATAAATGAATATGCCCATAATGTAATTAATAAAGGCATGTCTCTTGCCCAAAAATATATATCTAACAAAGAAATACTTGTTCGACAATCTGACTTACCATGGATAACCACTACTATTAAGAGAATGATCAGGAAGGGAAACGATTATATCATAAAGCAAAACAATCTAATAACCATTCACATTGGGTAAAATTTCGAAGTTTCAGGAATGACGTTTTTTCAGCAATTCGGGAATCAAAGAACGATTACCACACTGGGATAAGTAACACATTAAAATCAGGTCAACTCCGTTCAAAAGCGGGCGCACGATTCACCCAAGTCCTCCCCAAATCCTCCCCAAATCCTCATTTTCCCCCAAATCCTCCCCAAATCCTCATGTAATGAATAAGTTATCCAATTAATATGTCTCAAAACCTTTTAATATCGTTCTTAAGAAGTTATTGAACCTGATTTGAATACGTTTTTATGGTAAAAAAAGAGTCTTATTTCGATGTTTTAATTTAACTTAGGCATTCTAGCAGCCAAGGGAGATCATCCAAAATAAATTATGAGATAAATGCAAGGGAGATAAATGTTGTTTGACCCATTTTGGTCAATTGAAACATGCAAGTTATTTACCATTCCAAATGTTTATTCATCTGTTTTTTTTTATCTCAATCAATCAATCAAATTCAGCACATATAGCTTGAAAATATGACCACGTCCGTAAATGTCAAGTGTCTATGCAGTACGGGCCCGATATGCAGCAAATCATCCCCAAATCTTCCGCAAATCCTCTTAATTACTCACTTTGTGATGTAAATACCAGCGTAAATTGTTACTAATCATTGAATAATACTATTTTCAGGTACCTAGCTGATGCAAGGAGTTTGGCTAAGAACGTGATATTAAAACGAAGCTCGCCAGAAAATGTCATGGGTGGCCAATATAAATGGTCTTAATTTTCAGAATTGTCTTTCTTGTATATATGTCTCCATATAAATGTTTGTTTGTTTAACGGCATATTATATATCAACATCTAAGGTCGTAATAAAGTGGTTATTGTTTGTGACATGTGATCACAGCATACACTTTGGGCGAGAAATGACAAAAAAATATCGTAATCTGCGGATGTACATTTGAAACATGTTGGCCCCGTTTATTCTATGATAATAATGATATAATTCAATCATTATAATACAGTACCGGGTTGAACATGCAATTAAAACACATTTATATTAATTTCGTAAAACATATATCTATAAGTTTTTAAATCATCCAATGTTGTTGTTTTTTGTAACAGTAATCAAAATGTGCTTAATAATAAATGTATTAAGCTATCATGTATGTATCTTGTCATTTTCTCTCAATCTTCTAAAACTGTTAATTTGTATAATAATGATTCAAATGTATGGTCATATACATACCGGAATATACCTGGTAAAAGCAGAAACAAACGTGTGACCTGGGTGGGACTAGTCATGGGCAACAAATGGGCTAGATTGATTGATTGATTATTGGTGTTTAAAGGCGTATAAACTGCCAGGGTCATTTAAGGCCGGGCCAACAGGATGGATTATCCCGTATTCAACCTGTCTACAATGAGGGAAATTCCCAAAATCAGAACTCAATATTTACAGAACTATATATATTCAGTCCTGAAATTAGAATATCCTGACCTGGTGCCAGGTCCATACCGCACCAGAGTCACTTAGCTCCAGCCCCTAAAGCAATATGATCTGTACAGATCTTATTATTTTTTAATGGAGCATAATAGGATTTAGCTCTCAACTACCAGGGAGCCAAAACGGTACATGAGGGCCAAACCATGTATGTCGACATTCCGGTAAAGATGAACGCCGATCGTTAAATTACCCTTCGCTGGCTCCCAACCACCACCCAAACTAATGGGCTAGAACTTGCTGCATATCGGGGCCCCACAGGTACTGCATGGACACTTCACATTTACGGACGTGTTCATATTTTAAAGCTATATATGTGCTGAGGTTGTTGATTGATTGATTGATTGATTGATTGATTGATTGATTGATTGATTGATTGATTGATTGAGATAAAGAAAAACAGATGAATAAACATTTGGAATGGTAAATAACTTGCATGTTTCAAATGACCAAAATGGGTCAAACAACATTTATCTCCCTTGCATTTATCTCATAATTTATTTTGGATGATCTCCCTTGGCTGCTAGAATGCCTAAGTTAAATTAAAACATCGAAATAAGACTATTTTTACCATAAAAACGTATTCAAATCGGGTTCAATAACTTCTTAAGAACGATATTAAAAGGTTTTGAGAGACATATTAATTGGATAATCTTATCATTTACATGAGGATTTGGGGAGGATTTGGGGGGGGGGGGGGGTGGGGGGGGGGGGGGGAAGGGGGGGGGGGGGAATGAGGATTTGGGAGGATTTGGGTGAATTATGCGGCCCTTCAAAAGATTGGTGGTCTACTTTGAAACATTTTATTTGCGAGAATGAAAATAAAACAATCCCACCACTTCAACATAATGGATCAATAATCGACGATAACACGGGGAAAGCTAACATTTTAAATAACATTTTCCGTGATCAAACTCTTTTACAAGAACCTCCTGTTCCTTCACCCATAGTAACGCCTTATGCAATAACCAGTAGACTTGAAACTATCACCCTTAACGAAACAGAAATACAAACAATCCTTTCTAATTTGTCCATATGTAAAGCCTCTGGACCAGATGGCTTGAATAATCGTATACTTAAAGAAACAAAGTACGAATTAGCTGGAGATCCTTCTCTCACTTCGAATTATCGTCCCATCTCCCTTCTTAACACTGTTAGTAAAGTTCTTGAGAGGGCGGTTTTCAAGTATTTGTACAATCATTTTAAAGAAAATAATATATTAACACCATTACAGTCCGGGTTTGTACCTGGCGACTCGACTGTAAACCAACTGACATTCATTTACAATACATTCTGTCGTGCATTAGACGATGGAAAAGAGGTGAGGGTGGTATTCTGCAACATAAGCAAAGCATTTGATCGAGTTTGGCATACAGGTCTTCTTTTGAAGCTGAGAGCCGCAGGTGTTACTAATAATATTCACGACTGGTTTAAAAGTTATCTTAATAATCGCAAGCAAAGGGTTGTAGTACCAGGTGTTTATTCCAACTGGAACCAAATTAAGGCTGGCGTCCCGCAAGGATCTATTCTCGGCCCTTTGTTATTTCTATTATATATAAACGATATTGTTGCGGACATACATTCTAATATTCGACTTTTCGCAGACGACACCAGTTTATATCTTATTGTTGATTCGCCAGCAACAGCATCCAGGTCTATAAACAACGATCTCGATATAATTACTAACTGGTATAATACCTGGCTTGTATCATTTAATCCAAGGAAAACTGAATCACTACTTATAACACGTAAACGTAATAGAGAAGTACATCCCCCAATCCTCATGAATAATGTTAATATCTCAGAAGTTGATAGTCACAAGCATCTAGGTTTGTATTTTAATAACGAGGGAACATGGCACCAACACATAGACTACATAACCGGAAAGGCATGGCGTAGGATCAATGTTATGAGAAAATTAAAATACATTCTAGATAGAAAATGCCTTGAAATAATTTATCTTACCTTTATTAGACCGGTATTAGACTATGCGGATGTCGTCTGGGATAATTGTACCCAGTATGAGAAGGATGCCCTCGAAAAAATTCAGATTGAAGCAGCACGTATCGCTACAGGTGCCACTCAGCTTGTTTCAATCGAGTCCTTATATATAGAAACCTGCTTGGAAACATTAGGAAATAGACGTTACTCCCATAAATTGTCCCTATTTTACAAATGAAAATGGCATCTCACCCAGTTACTTGGTCGATGTGCTTCCACCGGAAATAGATACGTCCCGTTACAATTTACGAAACCCTGAGAATATACAGATTTTACGGTCCAGAACCACCCTTTATTATAACTCGTTTCTACCATCCACAATCCGGGAGTGGAATCTCTTCAGATGACACACGGAACGCCCCATCACTAATTGTTTTAAAACCAAAATAAAAACAAATACGGAGAGGTCCCCAACATACTACTACAGTGGTACTAGGTATGTCCAGGTATTACACACACGTCTTAGAACGAAATGCAGTTCTCTCAATCATGATTTATATCGTAAGAACATTATTGACCCGCCCAACTGTAACTGTGGACAAGTTGAAGATGCCACCCATTTCTTTTTCCACTACACTCAATATGGAGCACATAGAGCTCAACTAATAGACGACATACACACTTTTTGCCAACCCACCCTCCACACTATACTCTATGGCAACAGACAACTTGACAATAACTCCAATGAAGCCATTTTCGCATCAGTTAGACTATACTTATTAAGTATAATCATTGCACATCAAAAAATAAATACAGAGAATAAATAGTAATGTCCGTTAACATTGTAAGGAAACACGGTTATCGCTCCTGACATTAGTATGGACATTTACGTCTGATATAAAATGTATAATAATGCCAATCAATACAAATGGGCATATTGTAATGGTGAATGAATGTTTATTTTGCCAGAAAATGTCATATCTACAGAATATACAAAACTATCTGTCTCCCTATATTATTATAACCTGGCATGTGGGCATGTACCTTTAAACTAACTATAAACAAATATCTGCTTATATATGGGCCGCGCTCTGTGAAAACCAGCCTTAATGACAACGTCAAGAAAGCCTGAAAATGACGTCGCAAAGTTACGTCGGATTTTGACACTTGAAATCGTTGCGTCATTGCAATAAGTTGTCCAACAACAACAATGTGTAACAATGGCAATAACGTGTAGTAATACGTGTTATTTTGTTTATCGGCGTAGCAGCGCGTACATACTATAAAAAAAGTCCGCAGACGATAACTTGCTACTTGTTTACATACAAACCGATCATAAACAAAACACAGAATAGGTGAGACAGGTAAATATACCCGTGGCAATGTTCCTTTTCAATATTGATTTTTGAGATATGTCATCAAGTGTTATGTAGTCGAGGGGTTACAGTGAAGATATCAATTCCGTAGGTAGTGAGTTCGAATCTTAGTTGTTCATACATGTATACACATATGTTTTTATTTGTTTATATATTTTATTATATATTTCTTTTTTTATGTATGTTGCTCTTACAAATTATATTAACTAAGCATGAGATAGATTACATGTAGAACGTTAGTCTCACTTTGAAGAAAACTAATAACTAAATGCACATATGTGTGTACATGAAGAATCTTAGAGTATGTTCTCGCAGATCATGTCATATTGAGGTCAAACAGCAATAGTGATAACCCTCACCGTTTCACGTATTCCCTTCTCCAGCAAGCAGTCATACAAAAAACAGAACGATATCGACAAAAGTAATGCGTTTTGTGAGGTTCGAACTCTCGACCAGATAAAATGAACAAAAGTTCTGCTAACGTATGGATTCTCCCGCTTCGATACCACTGAGCCACACTACATGTATATTTTGCGCACCAAGATACACTATTATATTGACATGCATGCACGTGCACTTTATCATGTAGTTAGTATACACGAACACGAGGCTATGATATGATAATACACCTGTAGCCTATTTCACGAACCTCCGTTAGTCGACTAAACTCGGTTAGTCTGCTAATCTTCAGGCCGTTAGTCGACTAACGGGAAAAAACGCATTTCACGAACACGTTAGTCGACTAAGCAAACTTTGCTTAGCCTCCTCGTTAGTCGGCTAAACTTTCGGTTAGTCTACTAAGCAAAATAGCTTAATCTACATAAACTCAAATATATATTGCTAGCTCTAAATATTTCGAGCTAGCAATATATATTTCGAGCTAGCAATAAAACATTTCGAGCTATCTCCAATTCATTTGAAGAGGTCTCTAATTCATTTGGAGCTAGCTCTAAATCAATTAATGATATCTCAAATTTATTTGTAGCGAGCATTTATAACTTTGATTTGGAGAGCTCTCTAAATCATTTGGAGCTACATGTATCTCTAAATCATATGGCGAGCTCTCGAAATCATTTGGACAGCTCTCGAAATCAATTAATGATATCTCGAAATCATTTAGAGAGCTCTCGAATTGATTTGTAGCGATTTGGAGAGAACTTGATTTGGAGAGCTCTCTAAATCATTTGGAGCTATCTCTAAATCATTTGGAGAGCTCTCGAAATCAATTAATGATATCTCGAAATCATTTTGAGAGCTCTCGAAATCATTTGGAGAGCTCTCGAAATCATTTCGAGCTATCTCTAATTCATTTCGAGCTAGCTATATATTTCAGTTTATGTAGATTTGGCGTTCCATAGGAATTCCAAGATGTCGGCCATTGCGCTTGTAGCTGTTTGATTTTCCCGCTTTCCGTTCGCGTCATCCGAATATACCGGAAGCAGAAGGGATTTCCCCGAGGATTCCCCGACCTTGACCTTCGAATGATGTTAGTCTTCTAAGTTTAGTCGACTAACCATAGTCTGCTAACAAAATCGTTCGTGAAATGCAAACATGTCAACAAGTTTAGCAGACTGGTTAGTCGACTAAACTTAGTTTAGTCTGCTAAAAGTTTAGTCGACTAACGGAGGTTCGTGAAATAGGCTACTGGTCTAGACTACCTATATTTGGACTCGTCGATTGACCTCCAGCAACTTATTATCGTCTGTCATTTATAAACTGATAAACGTGCTGCCAATTACAGACTTAGTAAATGTTTTGAATGGTGTTACAACATGATTATATTGAAGTTAAATAACTACTATTCTTATTTGGTAGAAATAATATTACATTACATGGCCGTATATCATTGTATATACATGTACAGATACAATGTATTTAATTCAGGCGCATAGGTGTGCCTAAAATAATGTCATTGCAGACTTTTGAGGGCGGTCTGGAATGTGGGGGCAGGCGGTTTGAGGGTATCCCCCGAAAACAAATCATGTTAGATCCTCAAAATGGCATTTCCCAAGTCTATCATAGTGAGAATATTGGTCTTCTCGTGTACATCGTACAAATGCCAGCAACAAAATATAAATAGTGCTGCAAGGTCACAAAATACACAAAATCGATAAATTAGCGGCTCTTTTTCCTACCCAATAAAGTATAAATTACATGCATAAAATTGTATTTGCTAAAACCAGATGTTTGGGTAATGTATGCTAATGATGTATTATAATGGAAGTAAATGGTCTTGCCGATTTCCTTCCAAATATTTTCAGAATTTTTACAAAAACATTGTCCACTATCCTATTGCACCAATCTACTCTAGAAACATTAAACATGAAATAAATTGAGTTTTAATTTAAAGGTACATGCCCACGCAGCAGGTTACACTGTACTACAACTTTTCATTTTCTGTCATGCCTTATATGAGCCATATGTCTACCCACTAACGAGTTATTTTTAATTACGACGCGTGTTAATTGGTGTTAAATCGCATTTTATATGCCGCGACCAGAAAAACTATTTTTACCAATACGCGTCACGTGACACGGTCAATCATATCACATCTTTGACATGCACAGTGAAGTATCGGAAGTTGAGAAGAAAAATCTCTATTCGAGTCCAAATATAAATCTCCACGTAATTCTTTCCATTTGGTGATCTGGTCGCCAATATTAACCACTCTCTCTCTCTGTAATGCCTGTCCCTCAGACATTTCGCCTTTCTTTTGGCCGACGCTGTTTCATACAATTTCCGTCCTGGACGTTTCGACATGTTGATATTCTTGTTTACATATTGGGAAGCCTACTGGCGCGCGTAGTATACTGCGCATGCTCACCGCAAGCCGTGATGTGAAAGTCGTCGTTCCCGCACATTATCGAAATAGACTGTTACCGCCGCGCGTCGCTAACAGTAAATTGATAATTAATAAATGAATATATTTGTATAGCGGGCACTCGTAATTTTTAGAACTGGTGGAATAGTGACATAATTACACACTTATTTAATTCCTATAAAGTACATTTTGTGCCTACTGCGTGGGCATATACCTTTAAGATAGGGGGCAACATTAGTGACTTAGTCAGCTCCTTCAAGTAATATCACCCTAGTGCACTTATTTTTTGTTTTAACTCATTTTCTAGTTTGTCTTCAAAGAATGTTTGATGCTGTGTTAATCTGATATATACGCTATATAAGGCCATAACAAGTTATTTGGTTCTCAGATATTGCCGCGTCAGAAAAATCCCTGCACGTCGAGCATTTTATCATCATGGAGAAATAAAATGTTACTGTAAATTCACCACATGACAATAAAGAACACACCCATGTATGGAACGCCTTTACTGCCTCGTCATACTTCCAGCGGTGATGTCCTGTATTGTCAGCGTTATATTTTATACAAACATCTTTATATTATTTGCCGACTTTGTGTTATTATTTGCTAACGTCTTCATATTGTGTACGAACGTCTTTGTATTGTGTACAAACGTCTTTATATTATATACACACACATTTATATTATTTTCAAACTTTGTGTTATTATTTGTTAACATCTTTATATTGTGTACGAACTTTTGTATTCTTTACGAACGTCTTTATATTATACACACATCGTTATGTTATTTGCTCTCATTGTGTTATTATTTGCTATTAACGTCTTTATATTGTGTGCAACGTCTTTTGTATTGTTTACGAACGTCTTTATATTATGTACACACACCTTTATATTATTTGCTCACATTGTGTTATTATTTGCGAACGTCTTTATATGTGTTTACAACGTATTTGTTGTCGAACGTCTTTATATTATGTACAACACATATTATGTACACACAGTTATTTGCGAACGTCTTTATATTGTTTGTACGAACGTATTTGTATTGTCGAACGTTTATTTATATTATGTACACACACCTTTATATTATTTGCCTCAATTTGTATTATTTGCTATTAAGTCACAAACATTGTGTTTTATTATGCGAACGTCTTTATTGTGTACGAACGTATTTGTATTGTTTACGAACATCTTTATATTATATATACACACTTTTATATTATATGCCGACTTTGTGGTATTATTTGCTAACGCCTTTATATTGTGTACAAACGTCTTTATGTTGTTTCGTTTCGTCGTTATGTCAGTCATCGTTGTTATGGGTCATATTCAGCGGGGAGAATTTGTCTGTACACATGATACTTCAGGTGTGCCCATACCCCTGCAACAATATGTCAAATCCAATCATGTTTGACGAAACTCTTGTGATTTGTTATGTCTAAATTTGTTATGGTAACTTTATAGAACATACATGTATACCCATCCGGCGACTTGAAACAATAAGAGACAAACATCTCAAACAAAAAATCGTGTCACATTCCGCAAACCACATGTCTAAGAACTAATTGAAAGTACGTTGTTATGGCCTAAGTGCTATATCAATGCGATACATACAATATATTTGTGTAGCTTTTAATTTCGACATACATAGCAGTTGTCAATGTAGGGATACGTGTACGCAAGATATTTCGGTGATTTTAAATGTTTGCCAAGCTGTCAAGACAGCAATAATTCGATTTATTGTATATTATATATGTTACGTTTATTTTAATATGGTTTCAAACATTAATCCTTCCCAATTTTTCGTAGCAATTATGTTGTGTTATCGGATACCATGGGCGGATTCAGGGGCGGCGGACTAGGAATTATATATTATATCATATTAGTGACACTGTTCCACCTTTAATTATATTCGCACGTGTACAGCGCTCTAGATAAGGAATGAGTAATTGAGTATTGTTACTCCATCATTTCTGAGGCAATTGGGTATTTCAAAATGTTAATTGGGTAAACTTAAATCGCACTACTGTTTACACATCAACAGACAGCAATTATTGAATAGTTTGTTTCGAAATGAAAACACATCTTGGTATTTCATTAGAATTCTAATGACATACCAAGATGTGTTTTCATTGAAAATAAGAAAAAATATGCTATATTGGTGGTCTGTTTATTGTTTTCTGCAGCATGATAAAGGTACCACAATTGTTCTCATTGCTTTTTGATACTCACTACTTCTGATTTCAATTGGGTTTTTGGCAATTTTAATTGGGTATGTACGCAAATACGCAGCTTATCTGGAGCGCTATGTGTAAGCATCAAACACTTTTTTCTTATTATATTCAAGGACGTAACATCTGTATCTAAAATTATGCGTACAATTTCGCACTACAATATAATTGTCAGTAAAAAAGGAATTTATACATAATTAGTCAAATGATCTATAATGTCCTTGTGGTGTCGCCAGATTGCCACACATAATTATATTTCATATATTGTTCATAGTCTATGACTGGAGACTGTGTCCTTTCCACTATGTAATTACTAATTAGATAAATTAAAGCTATTTAATCCATGTCTCTCAGAAACAAATCCATGTCTAATTCCCGGGTATGGGGCTTTTGAAAGTAGAAATGCCTGTACAGCCAATGGACATCTAATATTACATGAGAAACAATTATTTTACTGTGGAATTCCTGCATCGACAGATTTTGTTTTTAATCTGATTTGCGGTGTACACCACACTGCCACCCACCCACAGCGGGGAATTAACATTTATACAGGAATTAATTATTGTGTTCCTTTGCTCAGTAAAGTTGATAGTCAAGTTCTCGACTCAAATCTGTGTTTACCCCTCTCAACACTAGACCTCTCGGTACCGTAACCAGGATGAGGCAGACGAGGAGGTCGCCTCGTCTCTTATTTTGCCGATATTTTTTGTTGCTAAGAATTAAATAAATCCCCGGGGAAATGGCGGGCAGAATGATCCATGACCCCCATATCGGGACTTCGTTCACCTAATCTGGTTGTTACCTCTGGATACGGCCCTGCAAACAGTGTATATATCCTGATGAGCCGACTCGTAATGACCCGTCTCATTCAAGATCTGCATCATTTGAATATATTTTTTACAAAATTACCCCCTTTTCTGCATAATGGAAGTCTCAAACTTAACATGAAACAGTTCATGTCAGTTATCTAGTAAAATAAAATAAGTCGTCGCATTTTTATGAAACACAATGGTGTGTATTGTGATAAAATACATAATGGAAAGCAAAACAAAGATATAAAGTTCCTGACACATCATATGAGACACAGTCCCTTTAACCCTTTCAATCCTAAGGAACTGGAATAGACTGTGATATGCTAATGCTCCGACCAATCCAATGGTCACAAAATGATTTTCAGATTCGTCCATTTATGAAAAGGGGGTGTTTTTGTTCTAAGAAATATGAAAATTACTTGCAAACAGTGCAGATCCAGATGAGACGGATCGTTACGAGCCGGCTCATCTGGATCTGCACTGTTTGCATAAACCGATATAGCGGGCTTTCGGGTTCAAAGGGTTAAACCGCTGATGGTTTGAATACCTTGGGGGTACAATCCACTCCAACTGGTAAATATCCCATAGCTAGTACGTATAACACTCAAAACGAGCTGTAATTACAGTATACCCCTTTCCAATAACCAACCAATTTCATGCTCATTCCAGGAGCATCTGTCCTGTTCCCATTTCTCAGAAATTGCCAAATACGAATTGAGGGTATGTTGTGACAGAAAATAATGAAAACAACAACCATTTCGGGGAGTTTCAAACTATAATTTATTCCAGTGAAAACGATTGATGGGAATGGGTTTGCACCATGACAGTACATTTGCCTCTGGATGATGCTTGAGAAAATATGCAACTTTCAGTCTCAAGTTCCGCAGTGAGAGGGATATTACGGTTTATGAAAATTTTCATAGTGAGAGCGATTGTACGGCTTAAGCAAATTTTCATAGTGAGAGGGATAGTACGGATTATGAAAATTTTCGTAGTGAGAGGGAATATTACGGTTTATGAAAATTTTCATAGTAAGAGGGATAGTACATTTTATGAACTTTTCATAGTGAGATCGATTGTACGGCTTATGATAATTTTCATAGTGATAGTACGGTTTATGAAAATTTTCATAATGACTTGTTTGTCTCAGAACGGAATGTTATGAACATTTGCATAGCGACTTCAATATGTGAGATGCATCGGTGGTTGCACTGGTGATTGCAGAGTAATTTACATAGTCAAGTGCAGTCTGAATTTTTCATAACCCTCCTTATGCATATGGGGTCGCTATTTTGAGCAACTGGATTTGCTCAAACAAAACCGGAGCCTGTTAATTCTCTCAATTTAAACACTTACATAAGAACACTTCTTAACTTCATATTAAGTGGATCACTCAGACAAAACACAATACTTTTCTTAATCTGTGCCCCACAGTAATCATAAACATTACTGCATGCGCAATATAAGTCATGACGTCGCATGACCGGAATAGGAACATGTAAATATATACGAAGTGATGAGAATGGCGCATGCAATTCCGTTGCAACCACATATCTGACAGTTGAAAATGTTCAGTGTGATACAAATATCAATTAATAAAGATCTTCCTCATTGATACTCGTATACTTTGCAAAGCAGATTTGGAAGTTATGGGTAGCTGATATCGAAACAATTGATAATTTGCACAATATCAGATCGCATGAACATGTTTATGCAAAAAGCTAAACCGTATTGGGAAATAAAAAAATAATAAAAGATAGGCTCTTGTTCTAATTTGAACTACGTCGAAATACCATTACATATGTTTAACGAGGAACACAACACCACTGCGCTAGTAAGTCCTGAATGAAATGATTGGTGAAAGTATTCAACTAAAGCATACACGTCCGTCCAAGAGGCCGGGTACACCGATTGAACGTACCCACTCAATTCGTATCTAAGTCATAACGTACGAAAGACGATTTACAACTGGCCATTTTTAAAATGCGTCAACAGCAGAATTGATACAGCCTCGTTGTTTCTGTGAGCAATGACAGTAGTTAGGTGAAACGTATGATACACGTGGATAGACCAAAGATGTCCAAAATAAATATGTTCATACTCTGTGTCACCCAGTGCGTTGTTTTCGGTCAAAAGTGAATGGCATTTTATAATGTGATAAAAGGTACGGGAACGAATCGGGAACGTGACGAATCAGTTTTTATCACGTGTGCTGGTTTCAAGCCAAAATTGACATGTTTCAAATTACTACTTTAGAAAGTTTCAGTGCATTTTCGTAATTTAATATCTTCTTTTACATACATGTTTTCGATGTCATATTTTGCACAAACTTTATTAATTGAAACAAACAAACCAGCAAAATTTAGAAAAGTTGTATCTCCCGACGACTGCAATTGTATGCATGGACCTGGGCCTTATATATTGTTTTTATCTTTGACCTCAAGTGTATTTTGGACATATGGACCCGTTTCTTATATGTGGCCTTGACCTTGGACACAGCTAGGGACATGGGTCTTACGTGCGCATCGTCCTCTTATGATGAAGAATATTTGTGTGCAGATATTCGAAAATCCAACAAGCTACACTGGTCAATACCTCATTTGTAGCTCCTGCAAGATCATCTAGCCCACTCGAAGAGCATCATACCGCCTAAAATGTTTATTAGAAACAGTAATCAATGTTTAAATAGCGAACAGTATAGACCATAGTCAGACTACGCGAATGCGGTCTGGTCTGGAGCTACACTGGTCTCATACCTCATGTGGGCACATTTTGTCGTGGCGCGTCACATATTTTAATAGCTCCTGCCAATACTGGATTGCGTAGCGTTACAGCACGCATGCATGGAAATGTTTGTGATATGGGACTTTACACATCACATATCGCACCCAACGTGTTTGATATGTGACTTTACATGTCACATATTTCACACAAAAGTGTAGCCATAAGGAAAATAACCCACTCTAAATATCAAAGAAAAAAGACAGGACCATGCAATAATTTTAGATGTTGGCCATCTTGGATTAAGCGACAGCCTTCATTTTAGCTTTTCTGAAAAGGCTTTACCCATACACAATGACTGAAGTTTGGCCAATATTGACCAAGCGGTTCGGCAGATGACATTTGGATGATGTAACAACATGATTTTAACAACAAATATGTCGGATTGATCTACTCGTCAATATCTTCAATTTTGTACAGACCACCTTCGGTGAAAATAAAAGATTTGACGGATGTCTGAGCCCCGGGGGCACATCTATGTTTGGTCCCAATGTCACCATTTGAACAATATTGAACAACCTCGAGGTAGCTATCATTCTTGCAAACTTTCAAAAAAAAATCCACCAATAGGTACTTGAGGAGATATCGTCTGATAATTCCAGCACAAAAATATTTACACACTTCCCTAACATTTGATTGGCCCGTAGCAAGTCTCAATCCAACATTTATATCCCAGTAAACTCCCACGCCGAACTACTTTCCGTAACCGTGAGGCGCAGTTAAAATAATTCTTAAGAAAACGGAAAATAAACACATTTTCTTGATGAATTTATTTCAAATGCTGGAATTATAAGGAATTAATGGCCTTTTAATGGAATTTATCGGGGTATAAACTGGGAAAAGTAGCGGGAATACTGGACGAAGGCCGGAAGGCCTCGTCCAGTATTACCGCGACTTTTCCAAGTTTATATCCCCGATAAATTCCACAAAAAGGCCATTCATTCCTATAAAGGATCTGACCTACTTTTCTAATGCGGCCATCTTGGATTTCGCCATCACTCGATTTAGACAACTTCGGAAAAGCTTACCCCAACTACAAATTAAGTACAATGTGTTCCGACAAGTATGGAGACTATCGATGAAGCAGATTGCTAGAAGTTGTTTTAAAATATGATAACATTATGACCTTTTGACATTTCGGCAGTCATCGTGGATGACGAAACAACTTGATTGTAATAAGAATGATGACAGAGTGATCTAGACATCAAGATCTTCGATTTGTTATATAACAAAAGTAATGTGACCCCATCCACACCCCCCCCCCCGGGCCACGCCCATGTGTGACATTGGTGCTACCTATTGAACAACAATTACATTGAAATAGCAACTATCGACATGTTTCGTTCCCAACATGCTGCGCATGCACACATAGTGCAGTACATTATAAATCCTCTAGTTTAGTACCATTTCACACAGTTCCATAATGTGTCAATTATTGAATATAATAATGATCTAGCACTAGTCAGATGTTTAGACGAACTGTTGAACAATCAACCGGGATCTGATCAACATTTCACGGCAACGACTGAAATATGAGAGAACAATCAGTTGAAAAGTGACACTGGGTCAGTTCTCAACGTTGAAAAGTGACGAGGGTTAACATTTAATGCTACACCGGCAGTTGCCGGATCTGCCGGGCCTCTTGTTATGGGTGTTCATTAAAGGTGCATGCCCACTCAGTAGGCACAAACTGTTCTGTATATGAATTAAATAAGTGTATAATTGTGTCACTAGTCCAACAGTTTAAAAAATACGATTGTCCGCTATACAGATATAATCATTTAGTAATATTTATTTTACGACTTGCGGTGGTATCAGACTATTTTCATATGCAAATGAGGCATGGTGTGTTTTTTTTTTAAAATTTTTTTTTTTAAATTTATACTAATTAAATGCGTCACCCGGAAAAACTAATATTTTCGACTCATTATAAATTATGATCATTGCACATCAAAACTAAATAACGAGAATAAATGGTAATGTCCGTTAACATTTTAAAGAAACACGGTTATCGCCCCTAAACAGTGTAAATTGAAATCAGTGTGTAAATAACGCTGATATAAAATGTATAATAATGCCAATCAATACGTGGGGTAATGGTGAATGAATGTTTATTTTGACAGAAAAATGTATCAGATGATGTCTCTGATATAAAGAACATGTTGTGCCTACTGAGTGGGCATATACGGAAGCCCATTAGGGCCACTTCACTCTTTTTTAATTTCCATTTATTCAAGATATTTTCTTGAATTTTCAAGATACTTTCTTGAATTTTCGAGATCTTTTCTTGAATTTTCAAGTTCTTTTCTCGAATTTTCAATATGTTTTCTCGAATCTTCAAGATGTTTTCTTGAATTTTCAAGATCGCTTCTAATAAACGATGTTTCAAGATATTTTCTTGAATTTTCAAGTTCTTTTCTTGAATTTTCGAGATCTTGAATTTTCAAGATCTTTTCTTGAAAATTAAAGAAAAGATCTTGTAAATACAAGAAAAGAACTTGAAAATTCAAGAAAACATCTTGAATAAATGGAAATTAAAAACAAGTGAAGTGGCCCTAATGGGCTTCCGTACGCATGTACCATTGAACTTGCAATCTAATGTAGGTAAATTTTGTTCATGCAAACACTATTAATTTTAAAAAATGTCGAAGAGGACGAGTTGACAACAGGCGAATAGACACGACTATGCTCGACAGCGTTACATTGAATGGTTGCCGAACGTATAATGGGCGAAATACGGCAAATGACAATACTACTAATCAAAATACGTAATACAGTCCAATCTATATATACATATGGGAAAAATCCCAAAATCGAAACAGAGTTTGTTTGTGAATGTGTGAGACGACCGAAGACTCCCGACGTAGCTCTGTGGAACATCGCTTGTATTTGATTGTATGTATGGTCGTTTCTGGTATAATAGTACAGCAGGTGTATGATCGTTCTATTTGCTTACATTACTCCATCTCCTGTTCTTGTGCATTGACCTATCGTCTGTTCCAGTTGAGTAAACTCCGACAGTAACTTGGGTAAACAAGTTCTATTTTACGTTTTGGATTATGTCAAGGATTTGGTTGGTATTCATTATCAACCTTAACATTGCCGTGATTTTACATTCCATGTGCAACCCCCACCACCTACCTTAATATTAATATACTTTGTGCATAATAATTGAAAACAGGTTGGTAAACATACCTAGGCCTATAAATACATTAAATGTACCTAAATGTATCAATAAGTGAAAAAAAGGAAGTTAAACTCTTTTTTTACTCCCTGTTATAACATTTTTTTTTTAAACTTTTTTTCCCCACTTATTGATACTTTTATGTATTTTTAATGTATTTATAGACCTTGGTCCGTTACTTCAACGTGTGGTGGAGGGGGCATTTAGTGTTACCCTTGTCCGTCCCGTCCATCCGTCCGTCCTACGTCACTAACATTGTAAGTCATAAAACGTTTAAACCGTTCTACCTACAGACCAGAAACTTGGTATGTAGCTTCCTTATAATGAATTGATGCGCAGATTTTATTTCGATTTTGGATTTGACCCTCGGGTCATGGATTATCTCCTTAGAATCGACTTAGAATCGACTTAGAATTAGGCGATTTTGCCTTGTAAGTCGTAAAACCTTTAAACCCTAATAACTACACACCTGCAACTTGGTATGTAGCTTCCTCATGATGATTAGATGTGCAAAGTTTATTTAGATTTTTTATTCGACCCCGGGGTCATGGATTATCTCTCCCTTTACGACTTAGAATTTACCAAGTTTGGTTTGTAAGTCGTATAAACCTTAATAGCTACACCACCGGGTCATGGATTATCTCCCCCTTTTCGACTTAGAATTTGCAATGTTGCCTTGTAAGTAGTAAAACTTTTAAATCGTAATAGTTACACACATGCAACTTGGTATGTAGCTTCCTTATGAGGAGTAGATGCGTCAAGTTTATTTCGATTTTTTATTTGACACCCGGGTCATGGATTATCTCCCCCTTCTTGGCTTGGAATTTGGCAAGTTTGCCTTGTAAGTCATAAACCTTTTAAACCGTAATAGCTACACACCTGAAACTTGGTATGTAGCTTCCTTATGATGAGTATATGCGCAAAGTTAATTTTTATTTTTTATTCGACCCCCGGTTCATGGATTATCTCCCCTGTTGGACTTATAATTTGGCCTCGTTTATTACAAAGCGGTATGTGGGACATCCGTGTTCTATGAACACATTTTCTAGTTCTTATATAAACTAATTAATGACCACACATTTTGCTAGTCTCTGCTACTTTCATTTTTCGTATGGATGTTGTGGGACCTAGTTTTCCATAACCTGCACCAATTCTGCTCTGGATATGCACTAATTAAAATATAGGTTTAGTTATTGTTAAGAAAGATAAATTAAATCTCCTGTGACCACCCTGTTGGTGGCGTAAAAAGTCAGCTGCTGGAGAATTGAAACCGCCTCACATGACAAACATGTTCCGACTTACAAAATAATCCCAAAGCGTATGCTTGAAACTGATGTAACATGCCCGTGTCTATGGCATAACTAACAAATCTGGATTGTTTTTTTTAACATACTACCTTTGACTACACCACGCATGCATATCTGATTATTTAGTGTGGTTAAACCGGTACACTTCCATGTGTTTTCAAATT